>CM026176.1:3573906-3950397 GCA_014825975.1 Bombus haemorrhoidalis
GCCCTTGCCAGTCGCTTGTGCGTGAATGTGCACGGGGTCGAATAGCATGAGTCCGTGACCAGAGTCTAACATTTACGGTTTGCACATGCAATTCAATAGAACAGCAACTGTAACATAGTCATTTCCTTGGACAGAGCCACAACGGCGACAATAATGCTAGTAATGCGAGCGACGATCTGTTTTAAAATATTGCATACATTGTTCGCCAGAATTCGTCATGGAACTTTAATGGGATATACTTAATTATTTCTATTATTTTTATAATTTTCTTAGAAATTATTAAATATAAGGGATTATAAAAACTGTATGTCTCTTTTGAAATACAATTAGTTGGTTACTTTAACTTGTGTATATTGTTAAGAGATGAACAAGAGTGGTGTACATAACAAAAAAAAAAAAAAAATATATATATATATATATATCAGGTGATCCTAAAATAAATAAAACTTACAAGTGCAATGACCTTTCTGTTGCAGAGGTTTACACAGTATCTGGCGTCCAGTAACAGCACGTTTCAACTCAGTAATTTTCTCGATAAAAGCGGCGTTCAAGGTGACCACAATGTTTAAAAGAATCTTCTTGCATTAACTTCTGCCGAGTGGTTCAATTAGATGGTCGATTCCGGTCATCTCCCTATCAATGTTCATTGCTCCTTATTCTTTTTATCTTAACAGTGATTTTGAATAAATTGTAGTATTTTATTTAAAACGGTTGAAAAAAAAGACGTTGCAGTATAAAGTATAAATATTGATAAAGAAATGAATAAGAATTAAATGGAAGTTTGCAAAAGCTGTGAAATAAAATTTTTGAAATATGTTAATACAAGAATGACGAGATGCAAAAAATTATGGGAGAGTGGAGTAACTTCTTGTACGCTATAAAAATTATATGCGATTCGAATCCCAGATATTTTAGAGAAATTTTTAATTGAATTGAATTTTAGCTATATACATTAACCGAATGATAATCGTTAAAATGGCTGTTAATGAATGAATTTAATTAATTGATAATTGTATGATCTACTTCAAAATTGCAGGAGATTAATTTGATAAATTAAAATCGCGTTAGACAGTGATTTAATTGAACCATTATCCAGGTAGCATGAAATTATTTTTGTTGTTGCTTTCGTCTTATACAATCTGTATACTGTATAATCTATTAACAACTTTACCAAGAAGTAAAAAAGATACATTCGAATGCAGCATGCACGCGAGCACATTCTCACATAAAAATAGTCTCATAAACTTTAGCGATTCGACATCTTAATTGCAATATTTTATTTTAAAAGATATATATTTCTTCACTCCTTCAAAAGGATTAAAAATGTGAAAGCTAATTTGCAGCTAAAGTATTCAAATCAGTTATTAACATAATTAATATCGAGATATTGTCAAAATCAAATAATTAGTTATATGTATACATATAGTTAAGGTATAACTGTTTCTAACAACACCATCGCCTTTATTCTGGAATCAGCAATTTAATAATAAGTTCTTCCTGGCTAACTTCCTACCATTATGCAGCTATGTATGCGTATCTGGCATTCATCTATGATTTACTAACCTGGAACTAATTTTCTCTCTATTTGGGCACAGCAGGAGCTCGTATTGGTGAGTTAAAATATCTTTCGATTTCCTTTCTCTGTGAATGTTCTTTCTGTATTACTATCCCTAACTGTAACTTAATATTCTGTTTAACACTTTGCAAACAAATTGGATAATAAAAAAATTTCCAGCAAATTTTAATCCTGAATAAAATTAACAATTAGTTAACAATTAGTAATTTCTAGTTACTATTTATTAATGATGTTAAACTGTATAACAGGAGATTGAAAAATTGTATCTTCCGTATTCCAGACCATTATTTAAAATTTATGATGCCAGTTGTGTGATTAAGTATCATGCAATAAATTCCCTGAGGAAATCAACATTGCATTTGTGATTTCTAGCACTAATTAAATTGACATCATCACACATTTCTCCTAAAATATGCGTTCAGGTTTCGTGTAGGAGGTGAAGATGAATATGTTCATAATTTGCGTGCCGCACACATTTTTCACATTACAGGCTGAAAGCGTGTCAAGATCGATAATTCTAACAAAGTCTATGCCCGCTTTCATTTGCATGTACGCAAATTTTTGCACTTGCACAATTTCAATTTTCAGTTCATCTTACCTCCTTTGGGAAAAGACTGGATGTTTATTTGTTTTATTAACTATATCCTGAAGTTTCTTTGGATTCCTGTATAACAATATAGATAAAGGATAAATTTATCTTCTAAACTGATCTTTTTTCTGTCATTAGGCTATGACATGTCACCATTCATTAGGAGATACGCGAAGTACCTCAACGAGAAGGCTCTTTCTTACAGGACCGTAGCGTTTGACTTTTGCAAGGTGAAAAGAGGGTAAGCGATCAACTTTGATTAATAAAAATGAAAGAGAGCTACTTGTACTTGTAGCAAATGATTTATTTTGAAATTGTGTTTTAGGAAGGACGACCGTACTTTGCGCACAATGAACGCTGAGAAACTGTTAAAAACCTTGCCGGTTTTACAGTCACAGTTGGATGCTCTATTGGAGTTCGATTGCACCGCTAATGATCTCACCAACGGTGTCATAAACATGGCTTTCATGCTCCTTTTCCGGGATCTGATTAGATTGTTTGCCTGTTACAATGATGGCATTATTAACTTACTAGGTAGTATACTTATAATTTGATATTTTCTATGTCATCTTTTGAGAGAAATATTTCATTGTTGGTCCTAATTTTAGAAAAGTATTTTGATATGAATAAAAAACAATGTCGCGAAGCTCTGGACTTGTACAAAAAGTTTCTCATACGAATGGATCGGGTGGGTGAATTTTTAAAGGTTGCCGAGGTAAGTTGAACTAGCTTTTACGTATGAAACGTATAATTACGCTTCAAAAATTTATCGAGATTAATTTTTGTGCTTCTCCTTAGAACGTTGGCATTGATAAAGGAGACATACCTGATCTAACGAAGGTAAGAAATATGTCTCAATTGGACTTAAATAGCGTGTAACATTGAGTTCTATAAGAAAGTATATTTGTGAAATTTTGAAAATGGACATTTCTTAGGCTCCTAGTAGCTTACTGGATGCGTTGGAGCAGCACCTTGCCTCCTTGGAAGGAAAGAAGGGATCTGCAGCAAACACTCCAACACAGTCTGCAAGGTGTGTTAATTATAATTCGTACAGACATATAAAATCTATGTTAACGTTCAGAGTAGGATTAAATTCACTAATTCTAAGGAATATTTTGCGATTTGTCTGTTAACAAAATGTTATACATGATACGCATATTGTATAAAAATGCTACGAATAAGGTATTTTCACTTGGAAAACAATATTTTCTATAGAATTATCATGGTTCAAGAAACACAATATCGCATATTTAGGCATCGAATCCTATCAGACTATTTCCTTTATTACTATTCTATTGCAAATTCAACGCAAAGATGCAAATCCCATTTATCATCCAATCGTTAATCATATTACTCTCCTCGCAAAATGTTTTGTAAATTGTAGGGTAAAAGGTAATGTTGGCGTTTCTTTTCTATTGCTTGAGAACGTGCGCTTCTTTTTTCGTTCAGGAAATTCTTTACTTCTTTCCTTCGTTTCCTTCGTTCTTCATTGTCTTCTGTTTTGCGGGCTATAGTGTCAACTATGTTTGGTATCAGATCAGTTTGTTATTGCTTCTTATGATTTCTAGAGATTTTGTTCCAAGTCTTCTACGGAAATTTCACTTAGCTTACTGCTCAAGAGATTACATTTTATCACAGGCATTTTTTAAAATAGTTTATCGCTGATTATTGCACGATTATCTATGTTTCTGTTGATTCACGGTGTGATCACCATCTCGGTGATATATATATATATATATAATTTTTAACCACTTGCGGCGAGAGCGCTTAATAATATTTTAAATCTCGTTTATAATATAAAACTAAGATACGTTATTTTCCAGATAAATGATCGCATTTTTTATTAAGATTTCTATCCTGATTAACCGATCATAAATAGATCAGTTTTTGGATCATTTATTCGGAGACTATTATGTTTTCTGCGCAATGAGCTATCAAAGTTCGTACAACAATAACAATCTCTACAATCAGCATTTATTTCCAATTAACACATTCTTTGAACAATAAAATAGCCAATTTTGAATATAAAATTAAAAGCTAGGTGATATTTTCTTGCACATATGTCGTCTGTATATAAGCGTGCGTACCGTAGCAGTAGAAATCGAGAAAATGTGTGTGTGTGTGTGTGTTTTTTTTCTTTTCCCTTCCTTCTTTTTCGTTTCTATTGTAAGACATGTTAGGTAGTATTACTCAACTTAATTGCTTGTGTGAGTTCATTTGAAAACGTACGTAGTGAAAGATATATATGTATAAAAAGAACACATTAATATCTGTGGATAAAAGAAAGAAAGCTAGCGTTACGCATGTACAATAATTATATATTTATGGAGCATATATGTATGTACGTTTGGGTGAAAGAGCACTGAGTAGCTGAATTTTTTACACATCGTTGTTATCTTTATACGTACTACACTGTTTCTTTTTTTTTCTTTGTCTTCTCCTTTGTTTTCAATGATCAACGTTCCTTTTCGCTCCTTTTTCGCTCCTACGGCCACACTTATCTTCGCTGCTGAAAATGGCTTTTCTTCCTTTTTTCCTCCTGTGTGAATCCACACCACTCCATCAACTCAACACATCCATCGCCCAATCATTACCCGAGCAGCAATAGAACGAATGTAAAGTCGGGAGTGTCCGCCCTGTCTTCCACCAGTACTGCGTTTGGAACAGCAGCCAGTAATAATCGCCTCGACCACGCCGGAAATGGACATATCGATGAAGCACTGCGGCAGCAAGCCCTCGCGGAAGAGGAGGCTGCTATGAATCAGTACAAGGTACTGAAAGATTTTTTATTTGAAGACCACATGTGAAACAAGTAATAAGTCACATTTCCTGTCTTTTATAGAAGAGCAATTTTATAATTCAATACGTTGTCAACCAATTCCACGTCAAAACTACCTTTTCATTTGGTAATCCTCTTGAACATTTCAAAGATATTAAAGATAATAATTATGCAACATAATATTAATTAAGTTAAGCTAAGATAACAATTATATTAATATTATTCGTTTCTTACAAAACATTATGGATTTATTATCGATTTTCGAAAAGCTTATACTTTTGGATCTATCATGTTATTCTCTTCTTCAGCTATTTCATATTAAAATACTTCTTTTTAACTCTACCAAGTGTCATAAAAGTCATAAAAACCAACAATTTTATATGGATTTACCATATTTTTCCATGTGGTCTTCATTTATTGTAGTTAGATTCCAAGACTAAGGGGCTTAGTTATTATAAAAAAACTATTGCTTCCATAGCTGACCTGATTCCCTTATTCTAGGCGAAAGTGCAATCCCCATCGAGCGGACCTAGTACGAATCCCTTCCTCAGTTCACCGACCAACAACGCTAATCAACCAATAGTAGATCTATTCAGTTCACCATCAACGACAACGACAGCTGAAAGTCAGGTAATTAGGAACTTTCCTTTTTTTAGAATACATAATGCCCTTTGTCTCCATGATAATTTCTTTATAAATTACATTTTGTTGTTTTCAGCCGCAAAAAGCGTCAGACGATCTGCTCCAATTAGCAGGGAATCCTTTCGCGGATATGTTCGGAGCGCCACAGCCTGCAACCACATCGACCACACAAACGCAGAACAATATGTGGATGACTAACGGTAACGGTAAATATGAGTATTTTATTTTATGTAATTTAATTAGTTATGTTATTATTGTATTTTATAATAGAACAAAAACGATGCTAAACCTTTTGTTCTCTTTTATTTATTATCACTTTACATTTTTATTTCGCGATTATTGTACGATTATTATGTTCTTTATGTTATTTCATCGGTCTGTTTTTATTTTTTGATTTGTAGGTTTCGCCGCAGTGCCCCCAGCAAATAATAACTTTGTTACAGATAACAGTTTCTCTTCCGTATTTGGTAATCAGGACTCGAAATCTGGTGAGTACTTGATCGGACCTATCTCGCTAGTTTACGAGATAAAAATTTTTAATCTCTCACTTATCAAGTTAAATGCACTGTATCTTCTTTTTTTCACATTCACACTGTACATGTATATATTCATCTCTTTTTATGGTGAAGGATTTCTTGCTTCAGATTTTGTATCATACCTTTGCATCTTACTAAATCGTTTAGATTCATTGACGATGCCTGGGCAAGTTAATCCTAAAAAAAAAAAGGTTGTAGCAATATGCCAAAAACAATTCGATTAAACTGAATCTTTGGATACAGTGGGTAGTTTTTATTTTGTGATCAATCTCAAAATGAGTTCTTTAAAAACCTTTGGGGTTAACTTCTCAAGTATCATAGTATTGCTAATGTAATAAGAGGCATTATTATTTAATATGATGATGATTTAATATGAATATGAAAACTATGGAGAGAAGGAGTACAATAAATCACATTCCTGCTTTTTACAGGAAAGCAGTTTTAACATTTACTATGCTTTCATGTTACCAAAATTGTCTTTTCATTTGGTTCTGGAGTTAAGCATATGTTTTTCATTCCTTCCAAAATTTTCAAAATACTCCTCATTGTAACATAAAAATATTGCAGATATGAAAATGTTGGCTTGTCTTAATAATTACAATTTTTACCTTCCATAAAACCTTGTCAACTTATTAGATACTTTTAAAGAATTAACATCTTTGAGACTAACAGATTGTTTTAATTTTCAATCATGTTATATTAAAATTCTCCTGTTTGATCATAAAGTAGCATTAAAATCAGAAATTCATCAAGATTGTGCTTATCATGTTTTTTACTTGTGATCTTCATATGCGAATAACGACCATGCTTCTTACTACAGATTCATAGACTACACGATGTAACAATAAAGTTTACCTTTTCATACAAAATTCAACAAGCTTTCATTGAGAAATATATCAGAGTATTCTATTAAACGGCCCGATCTAAGAACTTTATTGTCAGACACGCGTACAGTCACCTATAGTATCATCTTCAATGCAGCGTGCACGTATTAGTACAAGGCACGACAAGTAATGTAGTCAGAAAGCATATCAGACCCTCGCGAGTAAAATGCAATTAACCCCGCATTGAGAAAGTGAAAACGCTAATAATCGATGCACCTTGATTTCTGCGCAAGCTGGTGCTCCAGGAACGGCCGGATCCGTACCAAATCCTTTTATGTCCGACTTCCCTTCCCTTGGTTCCCAGTCAACGCAATCAAACGCAGCCGCTTTCGGTCTCTTCGAGCAGAGTGCCGCAAACGTTGCCGCTAATGTGAGCGGTGGCGATGGCCAGCAACAAGGGCAGATCGGCGGAGACCTGTTCAGTGCTGGCGGCCAGGCAGATCTCTTTGGGGGCGACTCTGCAGTGCTCAGGACCGCGGAGGGTGTCGCTGGGGACGCCGCCGTAGAGGCGGCATCCTCTGTGACTCTGACCTCCGGTAAGTCCACTGCCACGCCGCCTCCCAGACCGCCGCCTCCCGCGACAGCGATGAACGGTACACCTAGACCAACCTCGCCTACAATGTCCGGAGCGGCAGCTGGGAAACTATCCACTGGAACGTCGAGTACCACCGCCGCCGCTCCAAGTAAGAGCGCGTTCGACGATCTGAATGATAGCATTCGTATGGCACTGGGCGGGTCTCCGTCAAGACCGGCACCTATATCTCAACAATTACCAACCACCGCGCAACAAGCACAGCAACCTCTGCAACAGGGTTTTGGCATGTTCGATATGGCTGCGAATATGGCTGCCACCGGGCAACCGGTCATGCCTGGAGGGCCGATGGTTGGCTACGGTATCCCAACCCAAGTCCCGGCGGGGTACGGTTCTCCGGCTAAGCAGCCGACCTCAGGTGACGGGAATGTATAGATGACTATCATCAGTTTGCATGTCAGAGGAATCAGTGATGCTTTCCAGTGGCCCTCATGAGCCTGTGTACTCTTGTGTACCTTATGATTAACTCTTTCACGCTAGATGTTACATATAAGCAATGTTGTACTTTAAAATGAAGACTACAGAAGAGCATGATAAGGTGAAATTTCATCTTTATAATACTTGTACAATTTTTTGTGGAATCTGTATCTCATTATCAAGAATTTTCTATCAATATTGAATTTTACTAATTTTATGTACACTACCATCCATAAATAGTTGGACACCTGGCTTAAAGTCGGTCAAAAATTAATAATAATAATAATAAAATAATACTTTTGGAAGAATGATAGGCATAGCAGGATTAAGTGATAACTGCATCTAGTTTGATTAAAATTAGTTTTAGTTTTAATATTTTAATTTAACATCTTCCTTATAAAGACAAAAAAGAATATTTTTCTTAATGATTGACCAAAAAGATCTTTGCTTCTATAGCTTCCAAACATTTGGTTGTGAAAGGATTAATGTTTGCGATACTTTAGTGTAAAGAAGGGGATCTAGTAATTTAGAGATAATATAAAGAAGTGAACCAATCTTGCATTATTAATGTTTTACGTTTATATAATGATATAATAATTTTGGAGTAACATAGAGAAGGAAAGCAAATTTGTAATACCAGTTTCAAATTTGTCACAAAAGTACAAGCTCAGAGATATACAGCATCAGTGATTTGTGTATCTGTTCTTGGTTTCTGAAGTAAATTTCCACTGAGTTGTTCATAAAGATTGATTATTTGACGCATTTGCAATGCTTGGATGTATACCTGCTGGTACTGGCATGATGTCTTTGGAAAATTTTTACAATTTATTTTTTTGGAAAATGTAGAGGTATATTGTAAGTACTACCAGAATTTATTATTTAATTACCAATGCATAATATATCCAATAGATTGTGTATATATTTGAAATATTCCTTTTTCTTTACATTTTTCTCCAACTATTTTTAATTTTTCGCAGTTGGATATTAATAAATTGATATTTCAAATTAAACTGCAAAGAATTAAATGACTATATATTGTATATTTATTCCGTATAATACAATGATAAATGAATATATATTACCTTTGGTCGAGATAATGATACACGTATTCGCACTGTGTATACTCTGTTAAAGTAAAAAGCATGGCTTTTCCAGAATTATGTACTTGCAAATGTTGTAAACTTCATATATAAAATTATAAAGGATATGTTCTTTTATTTTATTATAATTTATCCCAATTAATTGCAAGTAGTTCAATTTTACGATCGTTTTTATCGAAACCTATGCTTTTTTATGTTCGAAAGTTTGGTCCTTCTTTGTGTATCATTCAATGTGCAATAGGAACATGTAACCTTGGGTTATGCTTTATGGGGCTTTGGCTGATGTAGATGTTGCTTAGGTTTTGACAGTTTGGGCATGATGCTGATGCCTACCACTGTAGCTGGAGATAATAATATTTCAGCAGCAGGACAACAGCAGAATGCAACATCCACTGGCAAAGTCCTGACTGGAGATTTGGATAGTAGCCTCGCTAGTCTTGCCCAAAATCTGACAATCAACAAAAGTGCGCAGCAGCAAGTCAAGTAAGGTGTACAAAATTTTTTGAAGACTTGATCTTGAAGACAGGAAAGTAGTATTTTTTGTTCTTTTAGGGGTATGCAATGGAATTCCCCCAAAAACGCTGCTAAAACTGGTGGCCCAGCTGGAGGATGGACACCACAGCCCATGGCAGCTACGACTGGTGCTGGATATCGCCCAATGGTGAGTTCAACGTGGTGACCAGTTCTCCAGTGCTATATCATTATCAGCACGCTGTTGTTGGACGTGATATCTTGGTTGTCAGGGTATCATGATCCCTACTATTTTTATATTACATGTCAGATATCTTTATCTACTCTCGCCATTTGTTACTGAATCACTATCAGCATGTTATTTTTTATCATTATAGGATTATTATTTATTGTAAATAATTATCCTATAACCATACCTAATAAATTATCTTCGTCTTCGGACTTGCGACACGATCTCGTTTAATTCGTTTTATATTTCCAAGAATAAATGTAGTCGATAAGCGAGTTTAATGTCAGGAAAACACTTACTAGTAACTTACAACGTTTATATGACCGTAGATTATCGTAGCACGCTTGCTTTATCGCTCACTAAGCTTTCACATAATCAATGATTACGATAGATCCTTGTCCTTTTTAATACTCTGAAACACTTAGCTCGGTTATCGTGTTGCACGTTTGGATGCACTGTGCATTATTTTATATTCAAGTATCGCTGTAACACTAAACACAATTATTGAAAGTTTACGAGGTAAACATCTTAAATATAAATTACATTAGACTTCCTTTGAATTAAAATAAATTAGAATTGTAAAAAACGTCGATCACCTTAGTACAGGGTAAAGAGGAAATGAATATTAGAATATAGAAAACATATTCGTCGATCCATACACTTAGCTATACAATGCATGCACGGCATATGGCATGCTACCTGCTGTTACAGGGACAAGGAATGACGCAACTCCCTTCGACTGCTATGGGCTTCCCTCCCCACACTGCATCATTGGTAAGTTCCAGTTTCCATGGAATTAAATATGATTAAAAAAAAAAAAAAAAAAAAGAAGTGAACATATCGCTTGATCAAAGGTTTGACTTCACATTGCTGTATATAACAAGTATTATTACTAATTAGTTCCCTGAATAAAAAGTTATGCCATTAGATGATTATTGAATGTTTAAATATAACAAAGTTTTTTTTTAGTCACTGATTGTAGAGGAATAGTTCATAGAATTTTGTAACCATTGTTCTTATCAATGTATATTGTATCCTTAATATTTCCCTGCTTTGCATTTATTCATATGTGTGATGCACTTGAGTGTTTGATTTAAACTACTTTCTCTAGCAGAGTTATAGGTTTTTCATAAGTATGTTTGATTATTGCATATGAAATATCCTATTGTATAATAAACTCAATGCTACTTTCATAAATATCTATTGTACACTAGATTCAGACTTGTAAAAATGTAAATACACTACTTTTGCTGTTCCATATATCCACACATGTGTAAAATGACACAAAACTTACAATGCAAACTAAAACAACCCAAATACAAAATACTAAAACACAATGAGCTCCATATTTATTGATTTAATTGAACATAAATGGTCAAATGTTGAAAGCATTGTTAATGAAGGGAAAACAATTACTGGAGATAGTTGGACTTGGAGTAGTAAGAATTCCAGAAGTACAGATACAGTGTATCTGACCAGTCGGCTTTCTGGTGTCCCTAGGGAATGCAAGGTGTGCCAATGGGCATGCAGGGCATGCAGGGCATGAGGCCAATGATGAGCACAATGCCTGGTGGTCCTGGTGGCATAATGGTCTCAGGAGGAGCTGCATCAATGATGATGCCCAGCACAAATCCCATGATTGGTGCTAATCTTCAGCAGCAACAGCAACCACAGCAGCAGCAACAACAATCCCAGGCTGTTCAACAGCCGCAAAATAATCAAGTCCAACTTGATCCATTTGGTGCCCTGTGAAGAGATTAGGTATCTATTTGCTATGCCCTTGTCATGAAGAGAAATGTCAGTGACAAAACTGTGAATTGTGATTGGAATTAAATAGACATTCTGGAAATTAAAAGGTCTCCTGATTTCTTACGGTGATACGTAACAAATTTTATCCACTAATTCACCTAATTGAATTCTTGGATTTTAATCAATTAGTTTGTAAATAAAATATAAAATAAGCCAAATGTATAGACTTGGTGATTTTATTCCAGAGAGGTTTTCTTAAGAAGGAACAAAGCTATGCATATCAGAGCATATTGTAATGAATTGTATCTGCATATGTTTGTGATTAATATATAATATAGCATGATTATGCGAATCTGTCCAAAGGCAGCTTTGTTTGTAAATGATTAACAGCTGTTGAACAGATTTCATTTTACACAAGATACTTGTCTAACGATGCACAGTTCCATCTGAAGTACATACATAATTCCTATCAGGCTCATTTACTAATGGCACCGGTTTCTAGTTAACATTGTCTATCTGCACTCAGTCAACGAATCAATAACTTTACTCATAAAATGTAAAAATAAAGACAGCACATCAAAGGATTGCAATTTGATTATTAAACAGATATAGAGTTTAGTAGCTTTTGGATAAGTGAAATGGTAATCAGTTAAGAAGGTATGAGGTAGCTTTTAATAGATACAAACAGATATTGTATTATGTAATATCATTCTTTATCAAATTTTATAATATTTATAAAAGACTAACTTAAGAAAATATGATCACCTATCCAAGAATTACCATGTTTAATATTAGTAATGAGTTTGACAGTAACCTTCATATGACTAAAAATAATTTTTTCTTGCAGGAATTTTGATTGGAATCGAGCAAACGAAGCACCAACTTTGTAAATACCGTGTAATATGCCTAGGAAATGTGCCCTGCTTGCTCTTGTTATTCTATGTCATCCGTAACGAACCGGCCCGTCCTCACGAAGAAAAAAGGAGAAGAAGAACAATATTGAAGTTTATCGCTGGATCGTTCTCCAGGAAACGCGACGGCGCCGACGGATTCTCATTAATATACATATTATATATATATATATATTTCTACTGCTGATCGAGTATAATCGTATATACGGATTTACTCAGTTTACGGCGGTTGCCTTACAGAGATACGCGTAGTCTCAGTGTATACATACATATATATACATAGTCTTGCGGGACGACTAAAAGAAACAAAAGATAAAAAAAACGAAAAAAAAAAAAAAAATAGAGAGCTTAGAAACAAAGTTATGAAAAATGAAACATGAAAAATTAAAAAAAAAAGAAAAAGATTGTACGAGCCGTATTACGTTTAGAATTCCATGAGGTACGTGGATGCAACTATTCCGTATGAGTTGACTGTGATAGTATTGCATCGACATTGTAGTGTTTTCCAGTGATCGAAGGGAGAGCTGGAAGAAAATGAGGGAGAGCCTGAGAGAGCGTGTACATGTATATTTGAGAGCAAGAATGAATGGAAGGTTGAACGAAGAGACGGAGTTATTAATGAAAGTGTTTCGGTACAGGAGGTAGGAGGTCCAAAGTAGTTCCATACAAGCTTTATATATACTGGAACGTGTATAGAGTTTAACTGAGAATCATCTTTCCGTATAATATAGAAAGAGCAACTATGTTGGAGTTGGTTTTAAGTCATGTCGATTCTAAACGTACATACACATCGTGGAAAATTATACATAGTTGGCTGATGCATGATGTATCCATAGTAAAGATGTAAAGTACGTACGTATTTTGCGTATACATGTGCACACGCGCGCGCAATTGTGCAGGTGCATACGTACCCGAATATATTTCACAATTCGTGCGAGAAGATATAACGTTAAAAATATAAATACTATCTGAAAAAGAAAAATTATACATATATATATAAATGTATGTGTATGTATATGGCGTAATCCTAATAATGGCGTACCCGTGTCGCTCTGTTTCATTTTTTCGTACTATCTTTACCGGTATATATTTTGATTTCGACTCAGGGCGCTGAAGCAGTTACGACGTATCCTTTATTAAAGTATTAAATACTAAACGATATACATATATATATATATATATATAGCGAACGAGAGTGAGATTGTGCGAGTGAAAGAGATATAAAATGGAATGTTAGGTGGTCTCACTAATGTTCTTTATCCGTATACCGTTCCGAACTGTCTTAATTAGGTAATTAAAACGAACTATATATACAAGTTAAGATTATGATACTCATGCGATAAATTATAATGAATGTAACACGCGGATCTACGATTCAGTATGGTACTATTAATATATAGTCAATAATTCCTGTTCTAAGGTCTAATTCGGGATTCATTTCATCCCCTTGGCGCGTGCAGCTACCTCCATGAACAATGTTTGCTATATATTACCGAGTACATTATATAGTAATATAAATATCTTTATTCCTGTCTGGATTTCGCGACACTCGAAGAGGCTGCACGAGATCCTAAGCGGAGAGAAAAAAAGCCCTGTAAATTGTACCAACTTCTTTTACTTTATTCCCCGTGGTGTTGCATCTGTAAACATTCTTTCTGGCTGATTCGAATGGCGTTGATTAGAGGAACACTGGCGTATAGGAACGGAAAGAGAACCTAGAGAAACTGGAAGTGAGACTTGAATGCTTCGCGGTCACTGGAACCTACCTATTTGATACTCATTTAATGACCACTATGATTTGTGAATTAGCAGCGATTTTTGCTTTATTTGGAGAAATTTCGAACGATGTAAAGCAAGCGCTGGTTTGTAAGATTCTATGAATTTTTACAAAAGTTCGGTAAAACCATTTGACAAAATTGAAAAATATTCCTTAATCAATGAATTTATAAAATTACATTGGCAAATCGAGTAAAACATAGCTGTTTTCAGCACAAGAGGAGTTTCTTGATCAAGATCCCAATATTATGACTGCAGGGACTGAAGGGAAGGCTGTAAGAAAGGAAGAGCGAATCTGTGAAGAATGTGAGAAAGTTTAGTTCAAAGCATTGGACTATGGGGGGTCAGGAGTGCACAGATGTTTCTTTCACATTGGACCACATGCATAAACCACATTCAAGATCCAAGAGGTACAAATTATACTTGTTAAAGTTCAGTACGATAAATGATTTCTCAAGTAATGAATCTCTTTGTTGAAGCGAGGTTTAAGAGGTTCCCAATTCTCTAAACGTGATTATTCAAGGAATTTGTGCACTCCTGATGCGAAGTTTGTGTCTGCGACTTATTTAACTTAGGTGTTCTTGTATAATATGGTTCACACAGTTGGCGGAAGTAATGGCCATAGGAGACTAGATCATAAAGTACATGTTCAATTAACGACTACAGATCATGCAAGAAGAAAACTGGTCACCATTAAGTTTAAAGGGGTGGTCTCTGTGTTGACATTCTGCGTAATCTTGGAAACTTTCCTTTCGTACAGTAGAACCTCGTTAATCCGAATTTCTTGTATAAAAGAAAACTTATTTCGAATTAATAGAAATGAGGTTTGAATTAATGAGGTTTTATTTTCGGAGGAGGAACTGGACCGAAGGAGTTCTTGAACAAACTACACTGATAGGTAGAAAAGTTTCTTCGATTATATTTTTCTTAACTCTATTTACAAAAGAAAGAGAGAAAGGAAAATATTTCTATGAAGAAACTTGAATCGTGACGAACGTGAAAGAAAATCGAAATCGAGATAGTTAAAGTGGAACATCCAATAGAGTTAGGGTTAACGAGGTCTCACTTCGCACAAAAGATGTGGAACCATGATAATGCAGAACCTCGTTATTTCGGAGTCGTCCAGAGTTGTCCAGATTAGCGTGATTGTACTATATTATCAACGAAAAGCGGAGGAGAAAGGAAATTGTAATTCTCTTTAGGCTTGAGAACAGTGGAATAAATGTAAATCGATCTTTTTATACTACATGCTTTAGCTTTCTTTTCTTTTGTTCTGGAGAGGTTTGGTTGTACGATCGTGTAATGTGTTTAGAACAATGTTTTACATTGTAGTACACAAAAAACAAACGTTCGTGTAAACTTACTGGTGATCGAGTGTAACAGGACAATATTACATATACATATATAACACATATTTTATCGAGGATTATAGGGCAGTAGTGATCCATGTAACTCTCCCCTATAAGCTAGCGAAAGGCAAGGCGATATTCGTAGAGGGACAAAACGAGAAACGAACACTATATCAATATTTTTCGTCGATCAGCCATTAACACGTTCAGTGTTATGAAACCCAAGAATGATCTCCTAACTTCCCTGTTCTTACTGCGTTCCAGCATCGTGGAACGAATGTTGAACAACACATCATTAACGATCACTAATTGACTGACAAGGGTCCAGTAGTATTGTGATTTGCAACTGGTAGAGTGGAGTCTGAGTGATACGTAGCTCAAAATGATATTCAAATGCTATGTGACTTATGTATTGAGTGAAATTATAGTGTTCTCTCTTTTTTTTTTCTTTTGTACCAATAATTACTTAATATTTCAATTATTTTGAGCAACGTAGTGGTAGTCAGCAGAAACTGTATACTCTATCTTCAGTCTCTAGCTAACGTTAGGTTAAATAGTCGCGGAATCTCTAGTAGACAGTAAGCTGAACTTATTGTCATTTAACTCTATTTCTCATTAATTTTCAACTGTACAGCCTATTCCTGAATAGAAGTAAATATTTATATCCATGATTATTGTAAATACAATTAGATACTTAGTTAGATGAATTGTACATATCATTAATTTCTTCTGCGAGAGTCCATTCTATCCGATTGTAAGTTGATGTTAATACAATGTTTAACTTATTTACCAGTAAATGTACGGGAATATAAGATTAGTCGAGGGCACTGAACGTGTTAAAGAGCGTCATCTTGAGGGAAATCCTGTGTAAAGTCGCTAGCCTTTAGCGGAAATATTTTGTTTAACGAGAAAGTAAAATGAGAGAGAATGAGAGAGAGAGAGAGAGAACTAAAAGATTGGACGAGCTCGACCGAATCGATATATCGGTAGCAAACTAGAGAGTCTATAGAAACACGGAGAGAACCCGCTATTTTTTCTGATATCATCTAATGGGAAAAAGGAAACCCTAGTATGCCATATTATACATCTCGTTTTTCCGTTCTATCTTCTGTTAGGACGTCTCTCTTTAACGTAAGTAGTTATAATTCATACGCGTGAAATTCAAAACGGAAGAAGTACACCGACTATAAAATATATTAGTTGAGATGCTATTATTTACGGTTAATTTGTATTAATTGTCATTGATATCATTATGCGCTACGAATATGTTGTAAACGATTATTATGTAACATGAATGGCGTTTAATAGAGTATTTATTGAAATTACTAGATGTGTCCATTCTTCTTCGTGAAAAGAGAGATAAACTAACATTTATCCTATGTATTGCTTTATCTTTTTTTTTCTACTAACATTTCTAAAAGTAAATATTTACTAACAATGATATATGAAAGGCGTTTAATAGAATATTTACTAATTTGAGCGAATGTGAGTCTACTCTTCTTCATTGTGAAGAAGAAAGAAAGAATAACGTTCGGTTCGTCAATTTGTTGAATGATTAGATTATTTCAAAAATTGTATTTACTGTTATTCTAGAAATTTCTGTACTCTATAGTACTAGAGTTATTTCGAAGATTACTCTACTCTGTAATTCTCTTCAATAATTACTCTAATCTTCTCCAATTTACCCTGCTATTTAATTGATAGAAAAATGTCAAATTATTTTTAGTTAATCAACAAAAAACAGCTTATGGTACAAGAGTACTTTGAAGTACATGTTCAGAAGATTAATTTAAAAGAAGAAGAAAGAAAATACTATTTCATTATGATGATTCATGCTGAAAAACACTATGTACGAAGCAAGCAATGGTGAAAACTAGGTTTGTAATCGAAACAGTCGCGAATATAATATCCCTCTTTTATAACTATCTTTATCGCAGATGGTGGGAGAGAGTAATGTAGAAGTACATTGCAACGATCGTTTGGAAGTTCAGTCAATTTATACGGTACCCACACGACGATTGTGGCGTAGAAGTTGTCTTGCTAAAAACAATTACAAAATTTGCTTCATTGAATCTGCGGCTCGAATACTTATGAACATGAATAATATTCAGAGGAATATTAGGTAAGTGATCTCACAATTTCATGTAACAACCACTAAGTCTATATCTATATCTAGAATTTTATGTCGAAATATCTATCCTTTTCTTTTTGTTACAAAACTGCATATCTATATGGATATTACAAAATATTTGCTGCGCTTAAATAAAAGATATTAATATAAAAAACGTTTTGTGTAACATTATAATATTCTTAAAAAGCTATTATATATATTATATATTTTATATAAAACATTTTCAAATATCACTGAGATATTTCCATGAGACACAGCTGACATGATTCGTATTGGTGAAATTCGAATGTAATCCAAGAATGTATGTGAAAGCTAGGAATTATATATTTATTATATATTGATATTTAGCTATGAATTTAAAAAATTTCAAAACTGAAAACCTTTGGTTTTTCCGTTAGAAAAACGTGGAAAATTTCCAGTACTAAAAACATATTATTTTTTTAAACTCTCCCTCCTTTCCTTTCTTTTTTCACTTTTTCTTAAAATTGTGCGTTCTAATAAAATTGTTAAAATTAAATCATTTAAGCAACTTTGTAAACTGTTGTTACAACTAAATAATTGTTTTTCACAAGTTGTTTATTCGTGGCGATTAAATAATTATTTTCTACAAGTTGCTTAACTTTCTTACAATAAAATATTTATTTCGCAAGCTTCCAAACAATTTTACATTTTCACTGAAGAACTTATCGTGGTCGTATTACGTTTGACAGTATAGTTGTTTGCACAAACGTTTATAAGATTTGGATCATAGATGTTCTGTGCTTCTACTCGTCCGAGCTGAACAGCGTGCGAATAGTTCTGTCTACAGAGAAGAAAGTTGTAAACATTGTTCGTAATCCGATTTCGTTAAGCGCACGATGCCAAGGAAAAGTGAACGTCTCTTTATGGTCCTACGATAAACCCAAGATCCTTTCACGAAAAGTGAAAGCCAATCGTTGTTTGCTAAGAAACGATCGGTTTACAGAAATTTACAGAAAATAGCTTCTTGAACGAAGTTAAAAGGGATTATCTCGAATAACAGAAATCATTCACTTTAATTTGTCATAGTCGAATAAGCGAGTTTGAGTATGCCGTATATATTGAACTTCGCAAATACTGACTCACTGAAAAAAAAATAAAACTGTCATTTGTCATGAAACAAGTTTCAACACATTTTTTAATTGCATATGTATTTACACGATTTGCACATAATTTGAATCAGAGATAAATTTTTGTGAGTTTGCATATTTACTTCTAAATTTGCAAAATTCATGAAAAATACCAACTTTGCGCTTATTACCAATCGAGCGGTAGGAAAAAGATTTTATAAGTTTCTCGATTCTTCAAGATTCTTCTCTTGTAGTATAATTGTTAATTATTAATTTTTTCAATGTTTTTGAATTTTTCTCTTTTTTATGCGGTCAAGGAATAACATTGATTGTCAAGTGTAGAGATCAGATTAGATTAGAGTAAAGATTAGAGATTAGATGGGATTAAATTGGATTAGATTAGACTCAATTGGATTAAAAATTGAATATAATTGAAATATAAATGTAGAGTATAAAACTTCGCGAGGAAAAATGTTACGTATCGCGTAAGAAAAGTTCGAGACCATGTAAAACAATTTGCAACCTTTTCTAATTCCTCTCTATAATTTAAAATTATACAATTATATTACGATTATATTATAAATATTATAATGTTATAATATGATATTATAAAAAATTGCCTTTAATAATTAATATTTAGATATTATAATATTATATCTAAATATCAATGACTAAATAGAAACAGACTTTTCATTGGTAAAATAAAAGTAATTCAAATATAAAATTAAATATAAAATTTCACAAGTAAAAAGAAATATACCGTATTATATTATGTTACTGAGGCCTGTGCCCATTGTAATCTTATTACGTATGTGCAGTGTGCACGTTCTATTTCATTATACATCACTGTTTGGTATCGATAGTGGCACAACCTTCAACCACTTCAAATTTCCTTTTATTGAAGTGCACGTTAGTCTATGAAGTCTTTTATCGAGGTTCACATTAAACTCCTATTTTTACCATGTACCGTAATAAGTATTTAGTGTTTAGTATAATTATTTAGCCTGTATTTAGTATTTTCAGTAATGTGTACATTAAAATGCCTCTTCTCTAAAATTTTCATTTCTTATTATTATTGCATAAAAATATAAATAATTTAGATATAATAATTTGCAATTATGATCGCAAAAATGATCTGCTGATCATGCGAACATATTCATTTTTTACAGGAATACAAAATTAATGTTCGACTTACAGATAAAAAATGACAATGTACATAGGAAAATACGAAGATGCCGATAATATAACCTTCAATTATCCGAGTTAATTTCTTGTAAAAAAAAACAAAAAGTCCATTATGTCATTGCAAGTACGTAATTTCCAACATTTTTAACGAGGTGGATATTCAACATATAATTCACTACTAGTTGTTTAAGATTGAATACAGCAGTATTGCACGATTGCATAACGATTGATAATTGGTAATTTATTATCACAATGAAATTTCATGTTTAAAAAGTGTAAATCATTTGATGATTTAATGCTTTTTCCTGGAAGTATTACTACTATATGTACTACGTAATATGACATAACTGTTGCTTTGCTAATAACCGGTATATACAGGGTATCGCAGTGTTGATGGACCAATCACCGAGAAGGCGATATCACGTGAGAAAAACAAATCGAGAATACGGAATAAAATTGTTTTGTTACATATGACGCCTTATTTTCGAGAAGATCGAGCGTGAAATTTCGAGTCTGAAGCGTAGCCAAACTTGATTAATCTCGAACGAGACGGAAACGAATAATCGATAGCAAATTATTCGAGTTGAAGTGGGTAAAAAATGTAGAGAACAATTTTTACGTAGAATTTTTCGTTCTTGAAAAAATAAAATTTGGTCGAATACGTGTATATCAGGCTAATTTTCTTGAAAACGAAGCACTAAATGGAAAAATATTTTTGCTGATAAAATAATCTCCTGCTAATTGCTGATTTATATCTATTGTTTAGTCGATCGTTCGTGGAGAAACGCGACTGCGAAAAAGCACGTCAATGGAATTCGTAAATTCCCGTTACGATTAGACAATCGACGCCACGAACTGATCGATCCCCTTATAGGTAATAAGGGTGCGATAATAGGGGTGGTTTAATTGAGTTTACACTGAATTAACACGTATAAATTAATGTTTATTCCAACAACTTTGTAAAGAAGATAGTTACGCTGTTGCGTAGGTACAAGTTACGTAATCGATTGATTTAAGGGTAGAGAACCCGTTACAGACATGTTGACTATTCTAACGATGAAGAATAAGTGAAGTTTAGCGACGATGCTGTGTCGGAGGAAAGCTAGCACACGGGATCATCGGATTTATTGATGACAATTTTGGTTGGGAAAGTGAGGGCAGTAGACATTGTTTCTGATTGGTTAATAAAAAGGTTGGTGGACTAGGAAGAATTTTAGCCGCCCTCGATAGAAAGTTGCTGGTGGGAAGCATCATACGTGACAAAACTAACTTTCCCGTATCTGCTCGTAGTAAACAATAAACTGTTAAAAAACGAATAGTAAAAAGATCATTGTTAGGTCTGAAGGACTTTAGCTAGAAAATTTCTTAGATTTATAGTAGGTCCTTAAGGCTATTGAGGGTATGCAGAGAGAACGTGCGGTCATCTGGCTGCCATCTTGCCCGCGGTGTGTGGTCTGATATAGAGTGAGTGTCGGCCGACGTAACATCTATATCACCTAAATTTACATACAGCAATAAGGTTGTTGAAGTCGGTTTCTTCGGCAACGAAACTCCAAATGCAAAAAATGTATTGAATATTTTAGACATATTTTTTCATGTAGATTCCTCCGTTCCTCGATTGTGCTATCAGTTCTTAGACACTCTGTATATGAGAGTGTTAAATTCTGTGGAAAGATAGAGGAATATTATTAGAATGTAGCAAAAATTTATTAAAAAGTAAGAACTTTAGATTTTATGGGAAAATAGAGGAATAGCATAGTAGTATATACTATTACTATGATATAGTATAATGATATATTAGTATATACTATGGTGTAGTAGCATACTAGTATATAGTACTATGCTATGATATACTAGTATAGTAGTACAGTAGTACTAGTGTATAACTATATACTAGTATATAATAATAGCATATATTACTGCTAGTAGTATATTACTAATACCATCCGTACGTTATTCAATGTTTGGCGGATGTGATTCATAAAAATACGAAAGTACTATTAGAATATAGAAGAAAAGTATTATTATGCAAATATTTCATGAAATATCTTTCTAATTATACTATAACTTACTTCTAGATGAGATGGAAGACAAGATGGAATGTATCGAATATTTATTCCTGGCTACGGTCATCTACTAATTTAACATATTTTTGCATACTGTATGTATTGCGTAGATCATTGTATCTCTCTTTCAATTTCCAGTCTAACTAACATGTCTGAGGGATTATCATTACATAATGACTATTGTTTTTTTCTTCATTTTGAATCACGTTACCGCTTTATCGCCATTTGCGATAGCAAGTACTGTTGTTCATATGCGAAAAACGATGTTATGTATTATGTATTGCACGGCCTGTAACCTTCTATAGCGTGTCATTGTTATCAATCAGAGTTTCCTCGCTATTCGATCGACTATTACATAAGATCATCAGAAAACGTGTTTTGATAACGTTTGCTATTCGCTCATTGCCTGCACTTAGATGCATCTATTCTACGTACAATTTATGATTTGTCATTGGACTTAATAAGTGGCAAGAAATTCTAGTTTCCCAGTGTTACACTCAAGACTGTTTTCGCATTTGTGTATATCTGAAATTCAACATATTCAACATCATAATGTAAATCATTATGAATACATTGTAATCTTCTGCATGATCCTATAATTTGAGTAGATTTTGCTACAAAATCATTTAGTAAGATGTTCCATACAAGATTATGTAATACTTGTATTAATATACAAATTATTTGTGCCAAAATCTATGTTAATATAGTTACATACATGTAAGACATAATAATTAATGTATCTACTCTGAGTAGAATATTAAAGTACTTACTCTAATTGAAATATTTAATACTTTATTAGTACAAATAATTTTTATATTGATACAAGTATGTATTACATGCTATTAATACTTCTGATTGATGATGAAAGCATTTCTTGTTAGTAATTAGTTTCTTAATAAAATAGCAGTATTTCTGATTAATATCTAATACAAATTTTAGATTTTGTATTAAATATTTTATACAAAATTTGTATTAAACACTAATTAATATTTAATAGAAATTATAGTAGATTTTAGTACGTACAATTAGTACATACAAGTAATAAATAATAGTTAGTGTATCTATTCTAAATAGAGTATTAGAGTATTTACTATAATTTAAATATTTAATATTTTATTAGATTTTGATGCAAACAATTTTTATTTGGAAATATGTATTACGTTGTTCGGTAAATTCGTAACCTAAGATTTATTCAGATAAGATCTCATTATTTATTAAAAATTGTTCGTCTTTTTCCCTAATGAATTTTTTCGAAATATTTTTATACACATATAGTTACTGGGTTATCTCATTTATTGTCTATGTATTTCGGTTATTCAAAATTTCTGAAATATTCATTATACTTTCGAAACTTTCCAATATTTTGTAAGTTATCAAAATAATTCTAACAATGATATATTTGTAACAATTTACCTTGCTGATATTGTAATTTATGTACTCATTACAATTTTGTTATAAATTTCAAATAATATTTCTTACCTCGCCGAAAGATTAGATTACATTTTATTGTATCCAATTACTAAAACTTTTTAAAATACTACATCTGCTTTTCTACTTATTAACAATTATTGTAACAATTTATTTATTACACATATTTATCCCTCCAATAGATTTTGTCCAAATGTTCAGCTCCGTTACAGTAATAGAATGAACTGTTTTATTGCAGTATATAAAGTGAGCCCTCTAATGTTTTATATGATCCAGAATTAGTTTGTCTCATTAATGAGACAGCAGTGTTCGTTTCAAGCTTAAAGGAAATCAGTAGAAGAAAATTAAACTAAATATGATGCTACGAAAGTATAATAAGTATAATATAGTATAAAATAAAGATCGTGTTAACATCGAGTATGATGCTTGTCGTCCTTTTGTTGAAATTAACATTATGTTTTACTATTCTATTCTAATTTTACTATTCTATTGTTCTATTATATTATATCATAAATAAAATATATAATATTTAAATAATATTATTTATATAATATTATTATAATATTATAAAATATTTGTAATTACATATATAATTATTATAAATTTTTATAAATTTTTAAAATTATTTTATATAATTTTATATTTTTTAATTTATGCATTTTATTTATAAATTATAAGTAATTATACGTGTGTGTGTGTGTGTGTGTGCGTGCGTGCGTGTGCGTGCGTGTGTGTATCTCGATTTATTAGTTAATGCAAAAATTATTGTTACAGAGATTCCAGGAAGGTTGTAGAATTCACCATCAATGGGCAAGCTTACACAGGTCTGAATCCAATAATTAAAGTTTATTAAAATCATTCAAAAGCAGAATAGAAGCAATAATGAAGTTGATGGAATAACAATTTTCAGTGACAGAAAAGATCCCACCTGGAACATCCTTGAACATTTTCATCAGAGATTATGCAAAACTACGAGGAACTAAGGCTATGTGTCATGAAGGAGGCTGTGGTGCTTGCATCGTGTCAGTGGAAGTCAAAGGTGAGACGATGTCTGTGAACTCTTGCCTGGTACCAGTTTTGATCTGCAATGGGTAAGTTTCAAATTAATTATATTTCTTAGAATTAATATTCAGATCATATTTTTTGTATTACTCGCTTTTTTAGATCTCATTTTAACATTCTTTTTTAATGCAGCTGGGCTATTAAGACGATTGAAGGTTTGGGTAACAAGCAAGAAGGCTATCATACCCTACAAGCAGCATTAGCAGGCAAAAATGGCTCCCAGTGTGGTTATTGTTCACCTGGAATGATAATGAACATGTATAGGTATTTCTACCTTCTACATTTATATTGTTATAAGAATTGAGATGTTATTTTAATATTGTAGATCATTAATATCAAATAATATGTTAATATAAATTTCACAAATAGGTTTAATTAACTTAATGTTTTCAGTCTACTGCAAAACAAAAATGGAAAAAAATTAACAATGAAACAGATAGAAAATTCTTTTGGGAGCAATATATGTCGTTGTACTGGCTACCGACCAATTCTGGATACATTCAAGGCATTTGCGAGCGATGCTCCAAAAGAGCTTGTTAAAGACATTCATGACATTGAAGTAAGTCAGTGATAAGATGTGATAATTCCGTATTTATTCTCGAGTATTAGATGTAACAGATATCTGTTATTTTACTGATAAAATGTGCACTCACTAATTTACGAAATTGTTCATATCAATTCAGTTGGAAATTTCAGCAGAGGATAATAAATGCATCATTTTTTATCTGATAGATAGATATCCAATTTCATTTTGTTTTGTAAAGAAGCAAACAGAAACAAAATTCTTAAGAGTTTCAGGCGCCTATTGATGGGCAACCCACGGCCCATTTTTGGCTTATCAGTAATAGATAGGTTGTATAAATTATATAATTAATATATAGTTTATATATTAATTTACATAGTATATACAGTCTATTATAGGTTTCATTAATGTATTATAGACTTAATTGAAGAAATGGAATCTAAACAGAAATCAAGTATCATATTTATATTTTCTGTGTATTTTTGCAAACAAACCAAAGAATTGTTTCATTGCTATTCACCACCAGTTTATACTTCTCTCAACTTAATCTCCTCCGATCTTCCTTGACAAAAAATTGTTGTTATCTAGGAATTATTCAAAATAAAAGCCTGCAAGAAAACTGGTATGCCGTGTGAAAATGGTTGTAATGGTTGCTACACACTCAGCCAGAATACAGAAGCTAAGATTTCCATGAAATTAGATGGTACTCAGTTCCATAAGGTTCTAGCAGTCGATGATTTATTCACAGTATTTCAGAATAATCCAAATGCGAGCTATATTTTGCATGGTGGTAACACCGCACATGGTAATGATCAATAACCATTATTTCACGTGAAAACTACACATGAACCTATTAAGTGATGGAAGTCAAATAAAAAGTTGTCATACTTTTCCCGTGTGGTTTCCATATTATATTTATTTGCGCTCTATCTATATTAAAATTCCTTTTTCTTTACAGGTGTATATAGAATGAAGACACCGGATATAAGTATTGATATTAACGACATACCTGATCTGCGTAATATAACAAAAACTGACGACGCTTTGATTATTGGAGGGAATATTTCACTTACTGTAGCAATGGAGACTTTTGAGAAATATTCAAAGGAACCAAATTTCGAATACTTGCAACACTTAGCCAAACATATCGATTTAATTGCTAGCGTCCCAGTGAGAAATGTAAGTAAATATAATTAGTAGTTAATATAATTAACAATGTATGATGAACCCAAATCACTGATGACATTTTATATTGCAGGTTGGATCTGTAGCAGGAAATTTAATGATCAAGCACACGCATCGTGAATTTCCATCAGATTTATTTTTGATATTGGAAACTGCAGGAGCACAAGTGCATATAGGTAACTGAAAAAATTCAAACGAAATTATTTGAAACATTTATGCATATTCCCTCTATTGATATAAAATTGATTATTTAAATACTGTTTCCTATGAAAAGTGGAAGCTGGTAGCAAAAAAACTAGCATGAATTTATTGAACTTCCTAAACTTGGACATGAAGCACAAAATTATATACAGTATAATGTTGCCAGCTCTTGGCAAGGAATACGAGTACAGATCTTACAAGGTATGCCTTTGTGTATTGATATATTTAGAATAATTGGATTACCTGGAATCATAGATTTCATTGGAAGATTTTATTGGACTGTAGATAATGCCACGAGCACAGAATGCGCATGCTCACGTGAATGCGGGGTTCTTGTTTAAATTAGACGGAGCTGGAAAAGTGCTTGAGAAACCAAACATCATATTTGGTGGAATAAACAAGGATTTTGTAAGTAAACCTACAGGTTTACTTAGCAATGTAGGTTTAAATCAAAATTGATTTTTCCAGCTGCATGCATTAGACACTGAAAATTTCTTGATTGGGAAATCCATTTTGGACAAAAAAGTAATTAAGGATGCCCTGGATAAATTAGACAATGAACTTCATCCTGATCATGTCCTACCTGATTATTCTCCAAAATTTAGAAAAACACTTGCGGAAGGACTTTTCTTTAAGGTATATTTCTGGATGAAAACTATTCAAATTTTGAGTAATTGAATCTTCATATCTGATCAGAGATGCAACATTTTTTGTAGTATATTTTAAGCATTAAGCCTGAGAATGTGGATCCAAAAGCACGCAGTGGTGGAACTCTATTGGAGCGTGGATTATCTTCAGGCAAACAGGACTTTGATAGTGATAAGAATTTATGGCCTTTGAATCAACCTTTGCCAAAATTGGAATCCATATATCAAACATCTGGAGAAGCTCAATATTCAAATGATATTCCACCATTGTCAGATGAAGTTTTCTGTGCTTTTGTTCTTACCACAGTAGGGGCTGGGAAACTGGATAAAATAGATGCTTCTGAAGCATTGGTATTATTTTCACGATTAATCTAATTGATCTAAAGTATTTAAAAAATCGTCAATTTCAAATCTTGTTACTTATTTTATTTATTACTTATTTTTATAACATAAATCCAAATACGTTCTTCCAGAAAATGAAAGGAGTAATTGCTTTTTATACTGCCAAAGATATTCCTGGAAAAAATGTATTCATACCAGCAAGTGCTCAAGAAATAATGTTGAATTACGATGAAATAGTAAGTTGATTCATAAACAAATGCTATGAATACACCGTAAATATTTATGCAAACTCATATCTTTGTTAATAGAACTAAAAAAGCTAGGACTCATATAAAAATTTGTTTCATCTACTAAGTACTATAACATATATTGTGTGTTGAATGTTTTATACATATATTATATACATTCTGTGTATTTTTTCTCTTTTAAATTTGCCATAAATGTATAAAAATCCGCAAACTATAAATGTCTAAAATTTATAACTTATTCTTATTTGTCGTTGTATCTTAAGCTGTTTGCGGATAAAAATATCGATTATGCTGGGCAGCCAGTTGGAGTGATCGCTGCGATAAGCTATGCGATTGCGAATGAAGCAGCACAGAAGGTACACATATCCTACGTCGACTTCGCGCCTGAAAACCTATTGTTAACAATTGAAGATGTGCTTGCATCCAAAAACCAATCCAGACTACTTCAATCAGCTAACGTTGAAGCGACGAACAAAGGTGTATACACAAAATATTTGTTTTAAATAAAATATTTGATTAATATCTCTTTTCTTATAAATTAATGCATTTTATGATCATTTACTTATAGACGCTTTTACACAACTGATTATCGTAAATTTTTAATTAAATATCATAGGAAACGATGTGAAGCACGTGGTAAAAGGAGAATTTAGATGTGGAGGGCAGTATCATTATACTATGGAGACTCAAACTTGTGTCTGTGTGCCAGTAGAAGATGGTATGGACATTTATCCAGCGTCTCAGTGGATAGATCTGATACAAGTAGCCGTAGCCGAGCTTCTCAATATAAAAAACAACAGGCAAGACATACAAAATATTGATTACAAATAGATAATATTTAGAACATTATTAATCAATTAAATAGATCTTATTAAATAAATATTAAATATTAAATATTACAATTACATATTAAATAAATATTAAATAAATATTAAAAAATAAATAATATATAATGTTTTATATTTTAATGTAATATTTAATATTTATTTAATAATATTAATTTAATTGACTAATAATGTTTTAAATATTATATATATAATATATTAATATTAATATTTAATACTACGTTTCCTTAATTATTAATTACAGTATTAATATAAAAGTGAGAAGATTAGGAGGTGGCTATGGTGCAAAGATAAGCCGTGCCACACATGTTGCTTGTGCTTGTGCCTTAGTATGCTACAAACTAAATCGACCAGCTAGATTTGTTATGTCAATAGAATCTAATATGCAGGCTATAGGAAAGCGTTATGATACTCGTCAGGAGTATGAAGTTGGTGTAAATGATGATGGTCGCATTCAATATTTAAATGCAAATTACTGGAGTAATGCCGGTTGCAATTTCAACGAATTCCATGCACCTATAGTTGCACAACATATCAATAGGTGAATATACTTATAATATATGTTGTAATAAACAGTTTAAAATAGTTGATTCTTATTTAGCTGTTATGACTACTCAACCTGGGCCTACAAAGGCTTTGAGGTTAAGACTGACCTGCCTTCTAACACTTACTGTCGAGCCCCAGGTATTTCAAATTACTATGAATAATAAATTGTGACATAGCAAAAATGATGATAGCCTCCCTAAAATTAAGTTTTCTAATTGACAGGTTCGACAGAAGCTGTAGCTATGATAGAAAACATAATGGAGCACGTAGCGAATACTATTGGAAAAGACCCATTGATGGTTAGGTATGCAAATATGCATGAGGACCATAAAGGTGTATTGCAGTCTATGATAAATGACCTATGTCAAAGCGCGGATTACGAGACGAGAAAGAGATCTGTAGAATCTTTCAACAATGTAAGGGAGTTAGAATATCCACCATGATTTTAGTATACATAATATGAAATATTAATTAATTAAATAATTTTGTAACTTTTATAGGAAAATCGATGGAAGAAAAAAGGAATATCTTTGATACCCTTAATGTATCCTTTACAATTATGGGGACAATTCCATGCACTTGTTTCAATTTATGCTAGGGATGGAACAGTTTCAATTACTCATGGAGGAATTGAATGTGGTCAGGGAATTCATACCAAGGTGCCAAGAAATATAAATATAATAAAATATTTTAATAGTTTACATGTATTATAATAAATTATTGGTAGTAATACACAAGTTACTTAATTAATATAAATTAACTATTATTAGTAATACATTTATTGCACTAACAGTTTTATTACCTACATATTTTTTTTTGCTACAGGTAGCTCAAGTAGCAGCACATACTTTGGGTATCGATTTATCATTAATTACCGTAAAACCAAGCAACAATCTAACATCTCCAAACAACTTTGTTACTGGCGGTAGTATTACTAGCGAGACTTGCTCATATGTAAGACTTATTTTCATTTATTAATATATTGTACAAAAAAGATTACATATATAGTGTATCAGAGAAATAATGAGTAGATTGTATATGCTCATGCATTTTTTTGGAAATTCGAGAATGCAAAAATCTACAAAATGTAGTAAAAATAGTGTAAACAATGTGCAAAATATTTCTACAAAAATGTATGTATAAAAATTAGGAACACTTATGTATATGTGTATTTTAACAATTTTAGGCAACTATGATGGCTTGTAAGGAACTGATAAAAAGACTTGAACCTATAAAAAACGAACTGGAAGACCCCTCGTGGCAAAAATTAGTAATGACAGCACATACGAAGGATATTGACTTGTGCGCCCAACATATGTATGTACTTTCAATAGTTAAATAGGCATAGAAATATTAATCGTCTTCCGAATATTTACGAAACATATTTTATAGGTTTACTGTAAAAGATGATATAAAATGTTATCCGATATACGCGGCAAGTATTGCGGAAATTGAACTGGATTTATTGACTGGACAGCACGTATTACACAGAGTGGATATAATTGAAGATGTTGGGAGAAGTATGAATCCAGAATTAGACTTAGGACAAGTGGAAGGCGCCTTTATGATGGGTCTCGGTTATTGGACTTCCGAGGATCTAGTTTATGATCCCAAAACTGGTCAGCTGACGAATTATAGAACCTGGGTATGTTGTTAAGTTTGTTTAACTTAATATATGGAGGGCTGAGAATTATAGTTGTATAAATCAGTCCATTACTAGATTTTATAAAATAGTGTATACTGTTTATTACTATAAAAAGTATAATAATATAAAAGATATCTTTTGAAGTCATGAAAGTAATTCGCGGCAGAGAATAAAATTCTAACTTAATTAATTGTGGAATGAAAGAGATGATACTTTTGAAAGTTGAGGTACATAATTGGATATAAATTTTCAAAATCTTAATTTACACCAAATTAGTTTTACCAGTCTGCTGCCATATTACACGTAAAAGGAATTCTTGAAAAATAAACACTAAATTTCTTTTGCAGAATTACAAGCCACCCGGCGCGAAAGACATTCCTATCGATTTTCGAGTTTATTTCCGTAGAAATAATCCTAATCCGTTAAGCGTTCTTCGTTCAAAAGGTAAAACAACAAACTGAAGCAAATGGTTAATAACTCTAAGTCCGAGATGTTAAACTTGATATTTATTAAATTCTATAGCTACTGGTGAACCACCATTATGTACGAGTTATAGCGTACTTATTGCAATTCAAAATGCGCTTAAGTCAGCAAGAAAAGATGCTGGGAACGAAGATCCTTGGAACAGATTAGGTAATGAAAAATTATTAAAAAGTATGTTCTTCTGTTATTTTGTTTGTTTTGTTGTTAATATAGCTTCACATAGTTTTATATAATATAATCTAATCGTACTCTTTTTTTTCACAGATGGTCCCGCTACTACCGAGAAAATTCTATTGAATAGCTTAACCAGCAAAGAGCAAATGATATTTTGAGATAAAAATTTATTTTTGAATAAAAGACATACTTTTGTTATCCCTAATCCACTTTTAATAATCATATATCATTACATACAGTTATTTATAATAAAGAAATGTAAAAATATAAATAATTATGTTCATTTTACAGCATTTGATATGTAACAATAATATAATAATAATATTACACAATAAATATTTCTAAAATTGGTATATCGATTTCAGAAATTACATATTTAAATTTCCACGTTAAAATGTGAAAAAATTTGCAAGAAATTACCCATAAATCACTATCCTATCGCACAGTTATGTATGTAAATATGTTAATCACGGAGGACTCGTAGAAAAATAAATAGGACCAAGTAGTTTATTAAAAAAGAAAGTTATAAACAGGCGTTTTATATAACTAAAAATATAGCAATTTTATCAATAAATTAAGACTATGTAGTATATATAAAATTATCATAATAATTAAAATAAAAAAAAAGTTTGGTACCTTAATGCATACGACCCTGTTACTAACTGCGCAATAGCAGACTTTTCAATCACTGCGCAGCCTAATAGGCTTTAACTTCAGTTTACGCGCGGTAGTCCAGAAGTGACTGTTGTTATTTGCTTCTGCGTTTTCTTGTCGAAAAATTTCTGTAGCTTTCGATAAATAAACTGGTGTGAAGTGACGGTATTTGTCCCTGTCGTGTGGAAATACTGGAAGACGTTACGGAAACATCGGCAGAGTGCATGTTGTGGCCATGGAAAGAGCCCTGGAACGTCATCGGTGAGTGACGCTATCATTGACTATGTTGTTTCCATATAATTTGAATAATCGCGTTTTCACAAATAATAAATTTAATTGTTATTAACAGACATAACCTCTTGCGATATTGAATTTTTCTAAATTACTTGCATAGATTTTAGATTAGAATTCTAAGTTGTGATTGTTTTCACTCACATCTTGAATCTTAACCTTACTTGTATTCGTTCAAAATGGTGCATGCTCTGACATGTTATCCCGCGCGGCTTTTTTGGCGGTTAAAGGAGTATCGCGAATTTTAAACTTAAATTTCTTAAGAATCAAACTTCAACAAATTAATCAGAGTCATTTATGACTTCAGCAAAATCTTTTATGTACACTACCGTGCATAGGTACTTATACACTTGATGTAATCCAATCAAAGCATTATTATATTTTTATTATATTTTCACTTGTTGGTAGAAAAATGTTCCTCTATTGTTAATTCTTCTTGCCATAGCGGAAACAACCATAGCTAGGATCAAATGTTTTACTAAATTGAAACTCAAACAGGGGATATAGCTGCATCAATCAACTTTTATATATATCCCTAATAAATAGCTGACAGCTATTATACATAAAATATATAGAAACTTTTAGAATATGGCTGGGAAAATATATTTCAATTCTGAGATCTCAACTTGAACAGGTACACTTAAAGTCACTTAACTTGGTTTTCATAGAAGCAATTTTCATTCACCTTCAATTATTGCTCTTTTATTTACACTAATTAATATCAATTATTGTTTTTATCAATATCTACTAACTGGCTTATATAGGCTATATATATATATATATATATTGTTGCTTGAAATGAGATCAGAAATGAAACTTTAATTACAGAGCTTTATTTGAAGTATATTTAATATATTTGCGATAATTTGGAAGTGTTCACATACTTATACACGGTAGCGTATATATAAACTAGAGACTAGATATTTGAAAGTGTTAGTGAATTCTTCCGAAATGTTTTTACGCGATGTATACGTATGAAAGTCATATATCATTACAAGATTATCTTTTTAATATAAATTTTTACAAATATTAATTTTTATATAAATACCCCTTATTTTTTTTTTAACTTTAAAACAAATTTATGAAAGGTTAGTTTGCTTGCTATATTAAATTCTTTTTATCACGAATACTTACGTACTTTATGTTCTTTACAGTTATCCTTATAAAATCGAATGTAGCTCTGATTCGTGAAGTCATAAATGCACAATTAAGTCCCGCATTCAGGAATACGTGTATAGATTCTGAATGTAATTATACAAATTAATCAGTTATGTTTATAAACTCACATGGTCATGAAAGTCAATATTTTAAAATCAGTCTGATGGTAAAGAAGGAATCGCGAGTAAATGAACTGTCGGGAAATTTGAATTATGTAATTTTGTTCTTCAAATTAGTCTATAAATATGTATGAAGTACTTTTCTTTGATCTCTATAGGCATATTTCTTCTAATTTCTACTTTTTCTACTTAAATTCTGTAGTATTTCTTTTCTTTTTGCTGTAACTAACTTTAGTCGTTTACTTAATAATCTTTTCCCTAACGACTTTGAAATTTTGACCGAATTTCGTAATACACGATGGTTTAGGTTTAATTAATATTTGTTAATGATATAAATTGGCCAACAAAGAAAGTACTGCATGCGTAAAAATAGTCGGTATCGTGATGGTGACTTTATCCACCTCATTCCATATAGCAAAGTCTATATGCAATGTATGTATGTATATACATAAACTTTATATATGCATAACTTTTCAAATAATAATCTCTGTGCCTTAAAACTAGTATTTTTGAATAGTCCGAAACTATCATAATATGTTGCAAAGAAAGTTACAATTTCGGTATGCCCCAAAATAAATTTCAATTGAAATTTTTATAATTATCCAACCGAGGAAAGTTGGCGCAATTACGTTAATACATATGGTTATGTTGGTACTGTTGATGATCGAGAAATGTTGATTCATTTTAAAAATGAAAATTCCTGTAGAGAATTATTTATTAAAATTAAAAAATTTTTAATTTATATATTTTTAATTTAATTTATATATATATATTTAAATTTTTTTTACCTGATTAATTTGTGATAAATTGATTAAATTTTTATACCATATTGTGATCTTGAAATGCATTATCTTTTACAATTTGTAAAATTGTCGCGTCGTTTGTAGGGTTCCTTTACCTTTAACGGATCAGACTACTCATGTATTCGTTCTTTGCATTTTATTCTCTATATATTCAATTATTTTTAAGCACCTGTTCATCACGCGTGTCGTATTCGATGCGAGGGTTATGGGGCTTCGGCAAAGTGATTTCCGATCAAAAACCTTATCGTATATGAAGCGTCTGATAAATAGACTGCGAACTTTTATGCATTTATGGGAAATTTGAAAATGCATGATTATACGTAATGCTAATTTTTATCCACGCTATAGTACTTCTTACGATATTTAGTAGAAAGGACAATCGGAGAAAATTGTCTTTTTTTTCTATTAAATAATTATAAATTGATTCCTTAATTATATTCATAGAGATATGAATTTGCATAAAAATTCACAATCAGCTTATAATTGATAATGTGAAATGACTGACAGAATAGTTTCTATAATATTTAGTAAATGAAACAAAGAAGAATGATCAAAAAGTGACGTACCCCTTTAGGTACTTAAAATTCTGATGAAACGTCATTCTAAGAGTCCTAAGGTATAAAAATCGATGAGAAAGTTGTGTACATTGTAGATCAAGTTCACCGTGGCCCGCAATACATTCGATACATTCCATCTCGTTTTAGAGGTAAGCTATTGTACAGTTAGAGACCCATTTCATGGAATATTTGCATTGTAATACCTTAGCTTAATTTGTCGTGTTTTGTCGTTATTAATTAACAACTTGAGCAAAATATATGTTTTTACATAATATATAAATATCGACTTTCCTTTAGGTGTTTAAACATTAAAATAGCGTTCGAATTTTTATTACATTTCATGCATTTAGTTGAAGTTATTGATCATTTGAAATCAGAATACTTTTGTGATACTTTAGGACCTGCGTGATGCCGTATTGTAATTTTAAGTGCCCGAAGGGATACAAATTCATTACTGTTTGATTACTCTGCTTCAGGTTAATTATCGACCGATATAGGCGCACGTACATCACAGTTCAGATTCCTTTCACTAGGTGGCAATACGTACGTACTTATATAAATTGTCGTGACAGAATCTCCGCGCACTTTTACCTTTGCTGAGACGTGGTATTATGTAGGTTATGTCATGGCAGATGGAAATCTCGTGACTTTTTGATTATCATTGATTACACAGACAAAGAGGGAGAGGAAAATATATAGAAACTATTTGATTGCGTCTGGTATAAAAAAAACTGACGCTTTTCCTGTTTAGTGAAAACGAACGTATCCCCAATTGTAGGTCTCAGTCGTTTGACGTCAGTCTCGTTACTCATCGTCGGTGATAAAGTAAAATTAATTGTATTAATTCCCCGCAATAAAATTAATCCCACCATAACCGTACGCGCGTCGGAATTAGTGGTAGCACAATTTTAATGTATACGTTTAAACGACACGGGTGACGTCAAAGTACATCATTTCGATAGAAACCTGTTTGAACTGGAATTATGCGATAGCGTATCACCATTTTTATAGAATGCTTAGTTATAAACATTTTTTAGGCTCGTTCTTCGTGTTTAACCTCTGAAATATTCTAGAAAAGCGAAACATCGTTTTCCATTTACGTAACGGATATTAGTAGAAGGAGCTCGTATCGTTCATTTAGGTTATTTTTCATCTGTATTGAAAAATTACAGAATGTTTCATACGAACGTCCTGTTAACGTCTGTTTCTTACATTTAACTTTACAAATATTTCATTATTTTGTATTGTTATCCAAACAGAAGATAATAACTTCATTGTTAATTTACATAACAAATGTTAATAAAATAGGACTATATCGACCATTTTGGTTATTTTTCATTTACATTCAGGAATTGTAGCATTTTTCATGTAAACATCTTTTTAGCTTCGTTTCTTACATTCAATTTTATAAATACTTTACTATTTCATTCTACTATTCGAATAAGAGAAAAATTATTTTTAAATTATTTTTCGTGTATATCGGTGAAGTATTGGATTTTCAAATACACGCTCAATTATTACGAAATCAATTTGACGGACGATACGGATGTCCATAATTTATCAAGCTAGAGTGCATAATCAAATGGTTAGTCGCGTTCCGCCGTAGCAACGGAAAATATCGTCGAGGAAGGGGGTTTGATGAATTTTTCTTGGCAGAAAATATTTTGAGGTTTTGGAAGCTTCGTTGGACATGCGCGGCACGAGTTCTGCAGAGGCAATCAAAGATCACCGCTCTTAATGCGGTGAACCGGCTGATTCCTTTGGAGAAATAGGAAACTCTAGTTGAAGAATCTAGGATGACGCATCGGTGCTCCTAATTATCGTATGGGTCATCGTTACAAAAACAACTGTATCCCTGTATCACATCCATCGGAAGAGTCTTTCGAATTTGTCGTTCCACTCGTATCTGAAAATGGAACCAAATAACCTTTCAGTGTATCGTAAAGCTATCCGTTTCCCCAAAATCAAAAAATTTATCATTTCACGTTATATCTTTGAAACGCGATCACGTAACCTGTCAATGTATCATAAAACTATTTCTGCCGAAAGTATACAAGTTTTTCAATCGTTGGTACATTACATCTGAAAATGGGATCGAATAACCTCTCGAGGTTCACGATTGTATCATAAAAGTGATTGTTGGAAAAAGAAGAATGAGGTTAGAGATATTCGAAAAGCGGTTGGATAAAAGTAGAATAAGGAGTTCATACATATACGGGTCAGGGACTCGGAGAACTTAATTGTGCGATCTCCGCGGTATTTTCTCGGTTGGCGTGAAAATTCCGCGAATCTGATCGCCCTAGAAGCATCAAGAGTTATTAAGAAATATCTGGGAGGTGAATCGTACGATCCTCCTTATACCGGAAGATTTTTAAGTTTTTTAACGTTTCTTCGAGTATGCGCGCTCGGCTGTTCCAACAAAAGGGTGGAAGAAGGGGTGGAAGCGAAGTATGACTGGTCGTAGTACACATACATACACGCAGTGCCGGATTCAAGTTTTTAAGGCCCGGGACTATTGACCGAGCGGAGGTCTCCTTCGTAGAAAAATAAGGGGACGCGATCAAAGCGAAATAAATTTACGTAAATATGAAATAGAACTTATTTTGTGACAAGTTGTGTTAAGAAATTTGTTATGATGAATTTTTAAAAGATAGTCAGCTTATCTTTGTTTCTAAATCTTTCTTTTTCTTTTTTTTTTTCTTTTTTTTTTTCTTTTTAAGATTAGCGAGCGAATTACTATAGTTTTGTGGCAATTTATACTTAAGAATTGTTGGTATACGTTGTTAAGGAATAACTGCATTTTTCGATCTTTTTACCATAAATGAGTCGTAAAATAGCTTGCATAATATTTGCCTCGAGTAGGAAGATGCAGGGCTATAGCCGCCCTTAATCCGCGCCTGTACGACCATACCACAAAAGTCAGGCAAATACATCCTACTTTTATACGAAGCTGCAATCGTTATTCTAAAATCTTGTTAGACAATTTTAACAGAAAAAGAAACGCTTCACTTAGATAATAAAATTTTCTAATGAGAATGATAACAATGAAAGGAAGGGGGCGGGTGGGAGGTAGAAAAATGGAAATAGTACAAAGACAAAGAAGCAAAAAGAAGGAGATAGAAAACGGGGGTAGTATGTTAGAGGGTTGGGCGGTCGGGGCGCCGGAGTGTGCATGCGCGTAAACTCGGGACATTTCGGACAGCGTAGGTATGACAGTCGAACGGAGACCGCAGTGCCGTGCAGATCGGGCGCAGTGGCTTGCACCGAATTCGTGCGCACGAAGGACCTTCAGCCTCTCCCTGCCTCTCGCGCGCACTCTATCCGTGTCTTTTCTTCTCTTCTCTTCTCTTTCTATTTTCTCTTTCTCTCTTGCTCTTTTTCTCACAACACATCGACGTGTAATAGCCAGTTAGAACACACGTACGTACACAACCGTAAAATAAATATACTATTATTAAAAGTAAAAGAAAGTAACATTACACGCGCCTATGGACACGGAAAGCAAGCCGGACATACGTACACAGAAGTAGAGGGAAATTTTGACACACATTTAGCACAGAATAATTGAATACGTAATACGTATGTACAGTTGGTGACAAAAATAAGTGGTTAGCTAGTGAAAATAGGTATCAATGAAGTTTCGTTAAAAAAGAAAAAAACCGCTTGTTTACACTAAAATGTAAATCGTAATTTCGATTAATTGCTTTAGCGTATATAACGAATAAAAGAGATTAAGGATATAACGCAACACTGGTATTAGTTCGATTAAATTTGATCGATGTCTGATCTACTTGCACTATCTGTCCGCTTATTTTTGTCTCCGACTGTATATAGCATACAGGGAGAGGACGAGAGAGAAAGAGGAATTGTATCTCGATAATACAGGCCTTGCGGGAACGAACGGACACACGAGGCCAGCGACATACTCGCGAAACGGAAGACACGCTCGCGTGCGCGCGCACGCAAACGAGGCTCGTCCATGCGCGGACGTTGTGTGGCTCGCTGTCCGCTGATAACACGCGATACGTCTGACCCGACCAGCCTGTATGAGAAACGGCACAAAGGGAAAGACATCGACCTGTATTTCGGTGGATATCTGTAATTTGTACCGGTATCGAATATTTCAAGTGATAGCTTCGAACAAGAAACATTTATATATTTTCATTTTCTTTCTTTTACTTCCAATTTCTCTCTCTCTCTCTCTCTCTCTCTCTCTCTCTCTCTCCTCTTCTTGTCTCGTGATTAACGTAATTAACAGGATGGAAAGACACGACGCGTATCGACGATAAATAGTATACGGTAAAGTCTGGATAAGTGCTCGGCACGATCTATGCCGTAAGTGGCCGATCGTCGTGCCCAGCCATAGACGTAAGAAATATAGAACGCGGGTGCTACGAAGAGCGAGCGTGGTCCTCGTTAAAAGGAACGGATGTACGGAGTCTCTTTCGATGGGGCCGATTTTTTGAAACATCGTATCCGCGGTCTGCGCTCCTTATAGTTTATGTCGCCGCCGCTCTTCAGGCTCTTTCAACGTTCGGCCCCAACCGATGTCTATAGCTGTGCTGGATAAAGCTAGTAGTTATAGTGGATCCTTGTTCGAATAAACTGGTGATTCCGACGAATAGGTGAAGTCGTCTGAGGACTGCAATGCATACGCTCGTAAAAAATTGATATATATATATATATATATATATATATGATTACTGTGACGTATCGAGTTCGTCAGAATGTTGATTCGTCCAAATACGCGTCCATTGTAACCAACCGTATCCTACATGATTAGCGCGAGTCTCGAATTTCGAGCACTTATCCAAACTTTGTTATATTACGAGTGCAGAGGTATTATAATATGGAGGGAAGGGGAGGGGGCGGGGGGAAGAAAAAGACCCGAAAGCACCCTTTTTTTTTTATATAAAGATAGAAAAAAATCACCTGTACCGTAGAGACGCGATAAACCGAGTGTGCCTAAGGTTATAGGTGTTCTCCGTGTCACAGCGGAGACGCACAACGAGGAGAAAAGAGGAGGGGTGTCCAGGGAAGGGGGTGGCGGAGGGAGAAGTGATTTTCCAACGGTCGTCGGCATAGTAGTGCATGCGCGGCGCGTCGCGACGCGGCGCCTCGCGGAGAAAGAGTAAGAAGTAGCGATTTCGTCCTCTCCTCGGTTTCTTCCCGTGCGTTTCTCCTCGTAGACGTCGGCTCTCTGTGCTACATTCTTACGCGTTCCCTCGTTCTTGCCCGTTCTCATCAAACCGTTCGGAACCGTCCTTTCTTTTCCTTCTCTCTTTTCCTGTTCGTCGAATATTCCCCTTCGTATTATTCCCCCTTTTTTCCTCCCCATTACGACATACATATACATACGTACATACATACATACATGTACACGTATATATACACTTACAATTACTGTATACTCCCCTGAAACCTATCCCCCGTCCCCTCCCCGTCCCGTCCCTCCCTTTTACGCCCGTTCCCTGGTTCTTCTCTATGTGTTAGAGTGTGTCAGAGATTTTCACCGGTGTGTCGGCCGGATTACTCGGTACGCGTTTTCCCGTGCTTCGAATCAGAGGAGGAAAGCTCTCCGGGGGCTGCGCGTGTATTTTCGTGCGTCGCGCGGGGTCTCGTGTCTGGTGGGTCGCGCCGCGCGAAACCTACGAGAGGCTGCTGTTTCTTCTCGCTTCTCTGTCTGTCTGCCCCTCGAAGTCTCTTCGTTTACATCTTTCCGTTCTCCCTTTCCCCGTTTTTCTTTCCTTTCTTTTTCAAACTTTTCTTTGATCCAATTTCCGCCCATCGAGAAAAGAAAAAGCTGCGTGTGTAATACATGTGAGAGAGGGAGACTCGAGGACCGTCTTTCTTTTTTTCTTTCTTGGTTCCTCTTGGCAGTCTTTCGTCGTGCTCGGCGTGCAGCAGCGGCGACAAGCGGCGGCAGCCAGCAACACACGGCAACGAGCGGGCGTCCGTGACACGATCCAGGGTAATCGAGCGATCCGTTTGTTCGTGGTTGCAAGTATACGAGTGCTTCGAAACGCGCGAATAAATGTGTCGGTCACGGTACAAGACGTGAAGCGGGGGAATACACGGCAAGTGAGTATATTTTTAGTAGCAAGCGCCAAGCGCTAAAGGCAGAGTGGTATAAACGGCGCGCAGTGGCCTGATGAAGCGGCGTATGTGACATCAAATTTCTCTCTCTTGCCACCTCGACGAGACACCGAGACATCTTGCAGACCATCAGCGCGCGGTGAGTATCGCCCCGAACCCTCGACCGATTGATTCGCCATTCCGCAAACAGCCGCTCCCCTGCCCCGCCTCCCTTTCGTCTATGTGTGCCCACCCAATACCATCTCTTCCGCGGGCTGGTGCCATCTCACCACCCCTCCGAATCCACCCGTGCTTCGTGCTCGTGTGTCTTCTGCTGTACATAGACACACGTGTACGAACCATTGGATCATATATTTCTACTCACCATCGTATCATATCTTTCTTCCTTGTGTCTCTTTATATTCTACATATGCATACACTGATTCTCATATACACGCCTATCTTCTTAACCTTTATTTTTCTTTTATTTTACCTCTGTCTCAAACACCCGTTTCTAATACATCAGTTTTATATCAGTATATATCCCTTAACCTTTTTTCCTAACCTCAAATTTGCAGCCGAACTTCCTCCTCCCCCGTGCCGCGAGACACATCCGTCGTCTGGAGCGGATCGCATGTGCACGGATCGCCGCACAATAGTGACATTACGAAAATTATGTAACCGTTCGTCCGTCCGTCCGTCCGTCCGTCTGTCCGTCTGTCCGTCTGTCCGTCCGTCCGTCCGTCCGTCCGTCCGTCCGTCCGTTCGCTCGATCCGTCCTTCGTTCCTTCCTCTTGGTTCCTCTTCTCCTTCTTCCTCGACCTACCTACCCCCGGTGCGCGGCTCTCTCGCGTTACAACCTTCTCCCACTCCGGCGCGACCGCCCCTACGCCGCTCCTCTCGCCCCTCCCATTTTTGCACCGGTCGCGGTTGAACATTATTTCGGGAGTGTCAGCCAGCCTGCCAGAGCCCGCGTGCGATCGACAGAGACGCCCAGACTCGCCGTCCTTCTAAACGGTCTCTCTTTTCTACACCTCGTCTGTCCCGGGATCGGGCAGGCGCATTATCACGCGCAGCTTCTGCTCGCGCTGCATTCCTCTCCAGCATTGTTGCCTCCGCTTCTCTTCTTATTCTTCTTCGGCTTTCACCCTTTCATAGAGCAAGGTATACGTGAATGACGCGACAATGGCTGGTACGCTCTTATGGAATAACGCGACGCCTCGATGTTTGTCCGTCTAAACGCTACGCTATGGCGAACTTGCAGATGCTTCCTTGATTATTCCATGCATATGCGACACGTGAAATTCTTTCGATGTACCGACATACCATACTAATTGCATTATATACCGTTAAGCAATATTATACGTCGATACATTCGGATTATGGATCCGTAGATTTGAGGGTTAATTTGGATTCTGAGATTATGTACAGCGATATTTGGTCAAATTCTGTTAGGTTACGTAAGGAGAGAGGAAACATTGTTACACGCTGTTCTCGTTGATTCGGGCTAAACGGAATCGAAGCAGGCTCGAATTACACACTGGGAGAGCTGGTGAGGTAATCCTGTCCATGTGCACACGGTGTACGTGTATGTATGTACGCGCGCGATCCGCCCGTTTGTCGTTTTTCGTTGTTACGACGTTTCCACCGTGCTACGCTGGAAATATTTATTTTCTCAGAACACGATCTCGAGTTACACAAACCTCGGCTCGAATGTAAGCACGAATTATTGAGACCCTGGTACACGCTAATGGTACGCCTGCTACGTTTTCCAATGAGTCGTTGTATATAATATGCACGGGTTTAATAGTAGACCCGATGAATCAGAGGATTGATAACAGTTTTACAGTGGCCGGGACACCGTGTCTGAGTTCTTGTGTACAGTAGAAAGGGTCGCGATTAGTCAGACCCGAGTAGTCTCAGTCCCTTTAACTCAGCCATTCTCGTTGAAATAATCGTGCATAAAATTCCTCGACCCCCCCACTACTCGTATCAGCCCTTGGCTATCCCCACCACGTTGCCACGGGCGCACGCCTTTGCTCTCCCCGATTCGCTTTGTCCTGAAATACATCGAAGGCTCGTTTTCTCTCTCTCTCTCTCTCTTTCCCTCTCTAGCACACGCCAGCTTTCTGTCCTCGTTTTGTCCTGCTTTCATAGTATCGACCCAATACGGCTGACCTAGACTCACTTGCAAGGAAGTGTACTCAACCTTTGACACTTACTCGCGACGCTGACGAAACCGGCCGCGATCGATAGCCCGTCAAAACTAATTACACACGTGGGGAAAACGGTTGTGTTCGGCGGTTGGCTCGGGGTTGGTCTTATCGCGCACCATTCTAACACCCTTTTTACGGTGTTTACTACGGGATTTACGTATCGTCAAGATTACCACTTTATTACGATGGAAGATCCAGGGAATTGTGAATTAGAATTCGGAGGTCGTAATAAAAGCGAAGCTGTTTGAAGGAAAACAAAGGTTGAGTTTCTTTGAAAGCAATTTCGTGCAAATGACGTTTAGGTTCTAGGGAAACTCCCGTGAGGGGAGAGGGTGTCTTAAGAGACCAGCCAGCAAATCTCTGAGAATAAATATTTTAAGTAGATGCCGCTGTTTCGTATACTTTTAAGATAAACGTAAATAAAATATTTCTTATCTACTTGCTTTTTTTCTATTAATCAAGAATACCTTTACTGAAATCAAGATCCTAGTGATTTCTTTCGAAACCTGAATTTTCTGTAATAGTATCAGGAGGAGGACAATGCCGACCACTGTTGGTTAATCATCGTCCAAAAATTCTCTTATTAGCTCGTCATGCCAACTTACAGATATTTTTACTAAGATTAAAATCTAGTGACTTTTGTTAAACTCGAAATCTCCGGTACAGGAATAGAGATGTAGCAATGCCGGTTTCCATTAATCGTTATCTAAGCATCTATTTGATACAATAAATTTTATTTTTATTATTAATATTACTTTTAACTGAAACCATGTGTACCGCCAACGGTACATTTGTTTTATATGTACTGAAAATATTAGCTGGTTCAATAGAGAGTTTAATATTGATCGCACGATGCTGAGCAGGTTGAGCATGTAGGTTATCATCCGCGTTTTTCGAGATTTTCGGGATGGTTATAGGCGAACCTATGCGTGGGTGGATATTTATAGGATAAATAGGGAAGAAGTTGTTTTACGGGCAGGTTGATAGTCTGCTACAGTTTCGTATGTCTTTCCGATGAAAGGTTAAGTTGTAGCCATGAGTATATCGACCTATCGACCTATATTAGAGACGGGAGATATACATGTGGAAAGAATTAAGTGGTTGTGTGTATCGAATGTGATTCTTGATAGGGGGCGGGGGGGGGGGAACCGAGGCGGAAAATATACAGGATGTAGTCGTCGAGGAAAGTAAAGCCAACCCTAGTTTTTTTTTCTTTTTTTTCCCCCCCGTTCAAATATCTTACTCTTTATTTGTACTGCATCGGGACGAGAAGAAGGATTTTTGGGAAACTTACAGTTTCTCGTGAATGATGTTTTTTTTTCTGAAAGAAGTCATAAAAATGCTGCGTCACAATCGTGATTCGCAGAGAGAATATTGGCTAGCAATTTTGGGTTACTTTATCGTTTGACGAATTAATTTTTTTAGGTTAGGACGAGACGGCAAAATGCTTTTTTTTTTGCAAGTAGTATAAGTTGTTTCTGCTCCTCCCACTTTTGGCTCTTTTCGTCCAGTGATTTTATCGCAGGCGGGCACAATTCCCTTGAGGAAAACTCACTGTCGATTCCGTTGCAACTTTCCTACCCACCAGCCCTTTATGACTTACCGTGCTTCGATTCGATTCCAACGGACATGTAGGTTTCGTCGAAACAAACGTGTCTCGGAGGACCGGACAAGATATCGGCAATCCAGATTCAACTTTTGTCATTCCATTGCAAATGCAACGCTTCTTACTTTTATCGAATAGTAGGATTGCCTATATATGCAACCATTTTTAAGCTAATATCATATACACGAGACTTAGATCTCTCCGTTCCATTGGAAATTTACACTTACGTATCGAAAAATAGAACGTTGTGTATACGACCATTCTTAATCTGCATGCAGGGTTATCTCCTTAGGTCATATTGTAATTAATATCAAGAAAAGTTGCCTCGTGATAAATTACTAAATTGTCAGGATGCGTTCTAAAAATTTATCGATTTTAGAGAAAAATCCAATCGCTTCAGTATAGCGTTTCGAATGGAAATCGCGAATAGGTATGCGCGGCACGCATGCGCGGTACGTAACTTCGTGACCGTCACCGGTCATTCCATAACGTTTCTCCGTAGGCTATAATCGTGCAGCGTAGCGAGATAAAAGATGGTTTCGTGTTCGTGTGTCTGGCCACTAGTGCTCGATAGTAATCGCCGGAGAGACATCGGGACTGCCACGTGCCGACAATTTATCGACCCGTGATATATACGAAAATTTGACCAGGAAGTGTGCTGTTATGTGTGTAGTCCTCGTCGCGCCGCAGACGCTAGCCCGTCTCCGTCTATTCCGTGTGGCTGGTACGCATCATAGTGGATTAAAAATAACTAGACACGTGTGTGAAACTGGTCGAGCGTGCGCGGCGGCCAGAAATAAATCAGCGGCCCGTCGATTAACTTTTTCGAGGCGAAACTTTGCCGCTGGCCAACATGCATCGTTGCTAACCTCCGAGATGCTTTTTCTCTTCTCTTCCGCGAGCCTATAAACGACGACGGGTATACCGTTGTTTTCCTGTTAACAGAGGACGCCGCGGTTATTTTAACGTCAGGCTAGCGGGCTCGTTTCCCTGGAAACGCTTTTTTGGAAACTGTGCGTGTACGCGCGGACTGTAACTGGCTTATTAAGCCGTCCTAAAGAAACGAATTTTGGTGGCTTTCCGAAGTGTGGCGCGAGTGAGATCAGATCGAGGTTATTTCCTGGTGACTTTTCCATCGGTTGCAGCATCACTCGGGCTATCCTTCGAAATTAAGGTATTTTTAGTTATACAGATTTCAGTTGTGCTAGATATATAGCTTGGTTTCTTTTTTTACATACGTGTTTGGTAACCATACAGTTTAATTTTCATCTTGTTACTAGGACAAGAAATCATTTGAAGAAAAAAATTAACGTACTTCTTATTACTGTATTATAAGAGGGCGTCAAATTCTGTTTCTTTCTACTTCGCAGAAGTAGAAATATTTTTTCACTTTGATTCGGTTAATCTTCGAAATATATACCAAAGAAGTTAGGAACGGTAAATGAATTCTACGTTATTGCCGTATAGCTTAAGCTGAGCCACGTGTACTTGCTACAGCAGCCGACACACGCGCTACTTGTCTCACATATATATATATATTATATATTATATATTATATATCGGGTCAGGAGATCCATGGCGACCTATGTAAGACTCACTGAATACTTTTATCCTTTCGGCAGTGTAATGAAATGAAAAGATCGAAATGAATGATTTACAATTAAGTACAATCGTTATTATTTCTTTGATCTTAATGATTATTGCATTTTTTATGTCATATAGAAAAGACGAAAATTAAAAATTCCATTATAATTAAACTAGAAATTCAAGCTACAAAATTCACAATACCGTATAGCTCGGGGTTACACCGTGAAAGGATTAATAATTCTGTAAGAGACAGCATAGAGCCCCTAGGGAATTTTTAGTTACGATAATCCTATCCACCTCGCCCAAATATCTCAACTTATTTCTCGGTATACATAGCTACTGAATAACCACGTATATCTCGAGCTTCGTTTCTTTTCTAACCGTATTAGTTTCATTAACTTAAACTGTAAAATGGTTTCTAGTAATTTTTTGGTATCGTAGTTGGCGGGAGACGTTTATGGGGCAATCGAAACATTGTCTGTTTAATGTACAGACGCACAATACAGCCGTGTCTCGGGCTTCCAAGGCAAATGGTTCGAAAGTTTCGAGATTCCATCGGAATGAAATATCGTTCTCGCTTTGGCTGTAAGCCACTTTTGTACAGAAAGGAGGGGAAAGGGGAGAGGGAGGGAGGTGGGCGTATATATCAGCAACAGAGGAGTCTTGCTCTTATCCAAAACTTTTCTGTTCGTAAGTTTGCGCGTGGCAGCGACAGTTATCGTCGTGTACCGACGAGACCTTCTATTTTTCATATTTCCTCGCCTTTAAATCCCTGCCATCGTAAAAGCTTCCCCTCCACCACCGCGCGCCCCGGCAAATGGGTCAAAGACGACGTCGCGGGAATTATTTTCCGCGAAACATCCCGGGCATTCTTGCGCTCGAGATCTCTCGATTATAAGCTAGGGGAACTAGGGTAACTAGTCGTTTTTTTTCTTTTTCTTTTTTTTTTCACCGCATTTAGCCTGAGAACACGGCGGAGCTGCTCGCAATTCGAACGTTTGAAAGTCTCAGTTTAAAAACATAGAAGCTAGGGAAATAGGGAAAATAGAAACATTTGCAAATATGGATCTTGGCAATGTCGTTTACGTTTTTTCAATTCCTTTCGTTTAGACTTTTAAGCTTTGGGCATGCTCGATTTAAATTTTCTAATTTCTGTGAGTTTGCTGACAATTTCAATTTTCGAATTTCAGTTTATAAACTTCCGAGATTTAAAGTTGAACTTTTCAACATTTGCAAATTAAAAGATCGAATTTCTAGCGTTTCGAAATACCGAAACCCCATCTTAAATATCAAATTTTCATTGTTGTCTCTTGAAAATATTGTTCATTTAAATCCAGTAATTTCGGAATTTTAGAAAACTTTTAATTGCACATTAGCAATAATAACGTTAGATTTCCTATAAAATTTATCTGCAGTTTTTTTATCTGGAAATTGAAATTCGTAAGTTTAAGAAACCAAGAGATACGAATGATATGTAAAATTTACAATGCTCCATCTATGATAGCGAGGAAGAGATATAGAAAGAGAGATGCCAGATGTTTGAAATTCCAGCGGACAAACAGCAAAGTCGGAGTCATGCGGAATAGCAAATACGATGATTCACAGTGGCGGGAAGCGTTCGTGATCAGTGATCATTAGAGAAAAGGTCGTCGCCGAACGTGATGAAAATTTTTCGCTAACGAAGTCGTGAGTGTTTGATAACGTGACTCGTAATGTTTCGAAATAATTGAACAGAAGCTAATACGTTGCTCCAAGCCATCGGGGAATCGCGTTTCTGGATAATGCAAGAAGATAAAACATACATAGTCGTAACCAAGACAACACATACTTAAAGCCAGCTTAATACCATAATACACTTTAATAATGGCTAAGGCTCCACTACTTTAGTATTTTTAGGTTATCACACCACTCTACCACTATAATCAATAACATATTTCAAGCATGATAATATTGGACGAACAAATCTTGTCTTAACATTATACGAAGCGACGCTAGCGTCGCACGAGTGTTAATTTATAATTACAGTATATAATATAATATACACATTCGTTTATCCAATTATGCATTTGTAGGAAATTTGAAATTGTAGAAACGCAAAAATATATGAAATATCGAGAGTGCAGTATTTATCAAGGTACGTGGACGAAATGAATTTCTGCCGAGATTCCGTTCGTTTAATTAATTGTTCATAAAAATCTACAGTCCACTCGTTATAATATTCAGCTATATTGATAATAGTAGGAATTCGCAGAAATATTCACGATATATTTATCTTCTACCGTTACATTTTTTAAGTATTCCAAGTTGTTGAACTTTCTTCCGAACATAACCTAACCTATTGTGTTATTAACTTTGTTAAATTAATTATCGATTCTTAAGGCCAGCTGATCTTCACGAAGATAATTAATTTTTAATTAATTCGAAATTGCTTTTCAAGAATCTCGTGGATATTAATTTCAGCGGGAATACTTCTGATACGTTATTTGCGTTACGTTTTCGCCCGATATAGTAGGAAAGTTACTGTTTTATCGACAGGAATGGTTCTCATCGAGAGGTCAATGAGAAACGTCGTCTGAAAATTTGGGAACGCTATTAATGGAAAAATATTGGTCAATCGATGCCAAAAGGATTGATGTACGTCGACTCGACGTCTAGTCTGTCGGTACTTTGGCACTCTTCACCGGCGCAGACGCTTAACGCGACCGTCTGCCAAGTTTCTTGATTGCCGTAAATCATCGGAATCCTGTGTTTAATGTTTAGACATCCGGTCTCCTGGAATACATTGTTCTGGTTATCGTTCGCGTACACCTTCGATTGAAAAAACTCTCTTATCCTTTTCCTTTTCATTTTCGATTATGTGCGTCTTCCAAGATTCAACTAATACGCTTTATATACAATTATTTTTGAAGCTTCACTAACACTGCAGTAAAATACGATTTTATTGACTGTTTTAGTCAGTATATAGTTATAAAAGTTACAAAGTATTTATCGCGAATTCGATACAAATTTAATATACGAATCATATTGGTTAAATTTGGAAGAATCTGAAAGCGTAGATAAAAGTTTCGACATATTTATTGCAAACATGTATATACATGTTGTACAAAATTATTATATAGCATAAATAGCCACCTTAAGCTACAGATGATTCTACCAGAATATTGAAATTTATTAATACAATAGATAATTGATTGCATAAGTCATGTTAAATATCTTATAGCTTCCATTAAATTGGCACGTATGAAACGTGGATTCTTGGAAGTTTCAATTTGGCCATTCCGTGTCATCTAAGTTTTGCGTTACAGATGAAATTTGGTATAAACGAGCAATCAAAATATTCATGTGACTTTGTTAGACGAATTTCAATTTGAAAAAAGGAAGATGAAAATTTGACACGGGCTAATGATCTTTTCTGCTGCATCTAGAAGACGAGCTTTTAACGCATAAATTATTTTAAAAGCAAGTATAACGGTCCCATCCTAAGAATTCTAGAACTGGTCATTTTTATAAATCTGGAATAACGAAACTAAATAAGTATCGAGAAAGCGCATTGAATTATGCGGAAATTACTTTGATTAAATGTTTCGTATGAACCTAACCTAACATGTACATATTACGCACGAACGTTATAACGTGTACGTTTCATTTTAAAAAAACTTTTCGTACGATATGTATGTACATTTTCACATTGGTTTCAGATTTGCCCGACATAATTACAGTCGTGCCTCGTTCCAGTGCTAATGAAATTTCAAAATGTTTCCTACATAGTCGATAACACACATAGTATATTCATAAAATGTTTCCGTGTTTCTACATTATTCGAATACTTTCGTAATTACATGTGAACTAGTAGTATTCGATCAGGAATGTCCGATATTCGGTTAGGTTCGTCGTAGGTTGACTGTGTATCCTAGATGAAAAGTTAATCGAGCTTGCACGTGAGTGGCTTGTGAAACGCGCCACAGTGGTCGCTTAAATCGCGCGAAGGCGCTCGACGAACTACTGCCACGCAATAGCTAGGTTCGTACTACTGAAACTTCCACCCTTTCCCATATGTGTTACAGACCAGTAGATGTTACGCTATACTATATATTATATTCTGCTATCTAGACGTGTTACTCATATTTCACGCCGTCCCTAACCTCAATTGGACTACTGCTGGAGTTTTTCTAAATAAATAACGAAAATATATAATTTCAAAGCTGCTACATCATTCGTTGAAGCCATAAATTCCAGCAGAGCACAAATCCATCCATAAATATTTGGAAAAAATCTTGCTGTCCCTAACCTTGATTGTTACTGGGGCCTCCTTCTAAATAAATAACGAAAATATTTGATTTTAGATTGAATCCACTTATCGGTATTTTAATAATGTCAGTCTTTTCTCTTTTGTTTATCTTCTTTAAGTTCCTTTACTCGTTATTAATTATTATTCTCGTTAGTTTTTCTTTTCTTCATTATATTCACGTTTTTATCATTATTAGATAATCACATCCTTTTGCAAGGAAGTATCTTTTCGAATTCATGATTTCAATTATGAGATGGAATTGCATGAATATAATTTTACGTAATAATTTCAGATAATTTTAGTTTATAAAAGTTATTAACCTTCTGTATACTGTATCTAAATTATTAGATATAAAGTGGATATAATTTTATTGAAAACAAGATTGGGAGTCCATTAGGTAAATGTAGGGATCGGTGACATAATTGTTTCAGTGATATAGTGCGACCCAGTTTTACGGGGCACCGTATATATAGCCGACCTTCGTTCCCTCATTTGCTTATTGGCAAGGGTATTTTAAACGCGATGTCAATGAATGATCAATAAGCGAAATGTTAGTGATTATAATCGGCCGACGGGCAGAATTTCTAATATACTCGGAAGAAGCCGTGTAATTACCTGACTCGGATGTTTTCAAGGTTTCCTCAGTTCGTTGAAACGATTACGCCAAGATGGGAGAAGAATTCTATCAATTTCCCTTATCGTTCAATTTTATCTCGTTTCTCGGTATAACCTCAAATTCAATTCAGTCAAATTTCCTGTAAAATAACATACTAAAAAATCGTAACCTGTAACTAAGTTATACGTAATACATCTCGCAGTTAAAAATAAAATTAATCATTTTCTAAAGTACACGTATATCATTAATATATGGAGATCTATATATGTTACCAATTTATTAAAGGAATTTGTTAAAATCAAAGCTACGTAGCTAGAGTTTTCTCTCTTTAAGTACTTACGCTTTAAATATTTAATTTAAACCACGCTGTTCTAATTGTTAGAATTTTTTAGAATCACTTTTTAAAATCCTTCTAACCTCTTTCACAATGCCCTCTAACGTTCGAACTTTTCAAATTCTGTTTAACCTTTTACATTAATTTCTCTATAAAATTTCTATGTCTGCTTAGCTTTGAGGTTATATACTGATACATCAGTTTTCCTTCCATCTAATTTCATCTTTAGCTACTACATTCGTACCCCATTGTGACTCCAAGGTTATTTTATTATTTCAAGGCCATTTTCTTCATAATAAAATCTCCGAAAATTGTAAATTCATTGATCATATATATCCGGAGGTCGATGTTTGTCGATGTTTCAGTTTACATATGTTTCTTTCAAAATTTCATAAATGTTTCTGGTTATAGAAGGCTAACCCCGTATATGAAAACGTAACGACGTAGTCGCAAGGCTTGATTAAAAATCATGGGATTGCATGAGGCACAGATTCGTGGAATAACCGACTAGAACACACAATGTCGTTGAAAAATGGGTCGTGAAAGACAGCGCAAAAATAATTTCAGCTATCGATCCCTATCAACTATGTGCACGCGTTAAGGACACTAGTGCAGCCCGAAGAGGCCTCGAGATGTATTGGAAATTGCACTTTAGAGCTTGTTGTTTCTCTCTCTTTCTCTCTATCTATCTATTTATCTATCTATCTTTTCACACGGTGCTGCGAGTAACGTAAACCCGGCGTTTCTCGAGTTCCTTTGTTCTATGGATCACTTAAAGAGAGGATGACGAAAGTTCACCCTGTTTACCGACGGAGCATCGACTCCATTCAAACAAAAAGCTATCGTTTTAACGTTTTATCGAACACGCCTAATTGCACCTACTTTAATAGGCTTTATTGTATAGCCCTAGTGATTTTACGTGAAAATGAAATGAAAGATATGAATTATATGTTTTAGAATTACATATATTATCGTTCACAAGTACGTGGATACTTGGTGCAATCCAATCGAGATTTTTATTACCAGAAACCATTTTTTATTACCTCCGGTTATTGCTTTTTTATTTATACTAATTAATATCAATTATTTTAATTAATACGCAATACGCTCTGTATATGTTGGTGTCTGAGATGAGACTAGAGACGAAAATTAGATTGGAGAGCTTTATTTGAGATATATTTTATATATTACCAATTATTCGAAAATGTCCGAATACTTACGTGCGGTAGTGTAGACGCAAACGTTGGATAATTTTAAAGATATAAATTATCGAAGACTCAGATATCAGTGATACGAACATAAGGAGGACAAGAACCATCTTGTCTTCCACGTTTCTGTGGCTCCACTATCGCATCCGGATTCGTACATAACCTATTCTATGGAAGTCTAACAAAGCGAAATCAAGGACGCCGCTTATTATTACTAAGGGCTTCGATACCGATCAATACCGCATAATCCAGTAGCGTATAACGTTTATCTGCTCTCGACAGAGAGAGCACAAGTGGTATTCAACAACCTTTTTGTTCTGACAAGTGTGTATTCCTGTCCTAAAATTTGGTACTTTTACGCCATTTTGGAATTGTCCATTAACCTTAGAGAGTTGAGTTGCGACGTAGTTAACTAAGATTCTATATCGCAATGGCAAATAGAGGTTATGTATTGTATGTACATTTGTTTATTACAATTTATTAATCTGAAATCTCAGATATCTTTAGTTGATTAGAAATTTTTAGTTGATTAGAAATTTTAGGTTACCAATTTATAGTTTTTTTGAAAAGTATCTCAAGGTAAAATAATATAACACGGATGAACGCAAAATTTTTATTTAATATCATTCGTTTATTACAAAACATCATGAAAGCATATAAATAAGAATTTGGAGCTTAAATATTAAAATTTGTTAGAATTTTCTATTACGAAAATATAAGTGTCGAAAAATAGGAATCTTAAGGCAATTTTGCAATACTTTCGCAAGAATATAGAGAGTTGTTAAAGAAAGGATAAAAGTTAATGTGTACGGGTGAGGTTAAGTCGTTGCAGTTGTGACCGATTTTTCGATACACAGCTGTGTAGAGACTCGTCGAAAAAAGAAATCCATGCTAATTCAATATTCATTACCAACGGGCTATTTTAGGATACAATATCCGATAGTGGGCAGTAATTGCAGGTCCAAGGCGTGTCAAATTATTTATTGCATTCGTGTAGTGATATGTTAGTGTCATATAGGCCGGCTGCAGTCGCGCATGCTTCTACACTCGCTTAGAAAATGAAGTATAACGTCGTGGCACAGGAAAATTCACGAGACTTCTGTATTGTTTGTCTGTAGATCGATTCCCAAAGAATGTTTCTCAAGTTTCTTCAGTTAACTTAGCCGAAGAACCGTGACTAAAAAAATAACTAGGGGAAAAAGAGAAAAGAATTTTTTCCGTTTGTTTAATACATTCCAAATTGCGTATTCAGTTTCTAGTGAATATTGTACTAAACTTACAAGAAACAATTAATGGCAATTAATTATGTCGTATCGTAGGAATGTTGTAACTAGAGCAGACGCAATAAATATTACCAGGGAATTTCTGATATTCTCTAGACTGCCGAAAATCCTTTCTTGCAAATGAATTCTTGCTTCCAGTAAATTCTTCATAAGCTTTATCTACTTAATATAATATATGACGTTAACTTCTGGAAACAATTAATTACGGTAGGAAATTCTTTTATTGTGTATTTAGATAACGTATAGGTTATCAGAAATTTTGTTAGATCACAATACCTCGAATAACAGCACCGATTTACGTCACATCGGCTCGATTTCTCGTTGGAGAGCGCTCTTTTCCAAGAAATCCCCTCTTATCGAATCTCTGCAATTCTATATCGATATCAGTATTATCTATCGGTTACTCTTAAAAAAAGCGATTGATGTTCCAGTGTATATTTTTAAAGTAACCTTGCCTTTTAAATTACTTTTTTAACTTCAAAGTTGCTGATAATTACTTTAGAAGCATAATGTCGCAATTCTATTTTTCCTGTATCTCTTAATGTAAATTATTAACATTTGGGTGTTAAATTTTATTTTGTATTTTACTTTCATTATGCTAGCAATGAAATTAATTGAAAAATTCCAAAGCGAAGTAATTTCACCCTAAATTATTATGCTCTCTCGTGACCCTATGATATCAGTTAAGAATTAAACATTAAAATAGGATATGAATTCTTATACAATATTTTTTGCCTTTGCATTATAACAGTCGTAGCCTCTGCCGTGGTTCCGACGTGTCAGAATAGTCTGGCATATCCCTAGCATAGTTACGAAGCATAACTGATCCAGGAGCTGTCCGTCGAGCCGCAGTGACATCTCACGTGATCAAAAGAGAGGTTCCTGGACCGTGGCAGTCCTTCTTTATCCTTAGATCGATGCGTATTTCTGCATGATCTGAAAAAGGACAAAGAAGCGTCGCCGGGTGATTGAATAGAGGGCCCGCGTGTCGGACGCTTTTAATTTCCTGTTCATTGACGTCTGATGTGAATTAACCTTATTGGCAGTTTAACGGTTTATTTAGCTTTCTGGTTCTAATCTTAACCGGCGCATTAAATCGTGCATAATGGTGTCACGATTGTTACGTTCGTTGTAACACTTTCGCTGCGCGATGTCCGGTACACTTGACGCCTCTGAGTATTTATACACAGAATATGGCGGACAGGAGAAGGAAGGAGATAGAGAGAAGGTGGATGGATGGGCTATATGGATGGCTTCAATAGGATGTGTTCCATCGAGTACGATATTGAATTAATATTATCCATTAGCGTGCTGACGCAGGAGATTCTTGTTAACCCTGGATTGCTTAACTGGGTTACAACAAACGTGGATACAGGACAATTAACAATTAATTGTCGCCGTCAGACGTACTTCTACCGTTATTATTCCCATATGCCTCGTATCAAGCATTACCTTCTAATATCTCAACAAAGAGAGAACGTTCATTTTGTTAGGTTACGAAATGATCGATATTGAAATGATTCTTTTCCTCAATGAAGAGAGGCTTTCCTTACTGGCGTATCGAAGGTCCTGGGGATAGGGATTCTTACTCACTGAAGTATTCCCTGTTATTCTATCACAATGGCGTACGCATATTTCACATATGGCCATTAACAAAAGTTTTCATCCTAGGAAATGGATATGTATGTCCAAATAAAATGTTATAGAATTCCGCTGCAAAGTATACTATTATACGCTAACCCAATTAGCAGCTGTTTTATTACTTTATTGCGTCTAAAAATAAAAATGCCCTTCTGAAGTGACCGACTATAGTGCATTAATATTAATGTATATGTTATAAAATCCTACTGTACAATTAGTGTATACTATACTCAATCCACCAAGACCTATTTCATTATTTATAGGTTAAGAAATACACTTAAATAAAAATAGCCTTGATGTAAAGTGCATATCATTAGAGATTTGTATATGCTATCATCATTGTATTATCCTGCAAAAAATTATTAAATCTAGATACCTTTACAGAGAAATAACAAAATGTAAGGAATAATATTTTGATGGAAAATATTGTTAGGAAAATTACATAGAACGATATTCAGAAGATAATCGCATAAGAAACGTGTCCATGATTATCTCGTTAGATTTCTTGTCATGAAAACCGAGATGGACTATGGTTGAATTCAGCCAAACTTGAAAGTCCGGCTTTTTGTCGTAGATGATAATGCGAGCTACGTATCGATCCCAAGATTCGTGACGTAATAACACTGTGTGCGTCACGATTCAGGAATACGAGATATCCTGGTTGGTCGATGTTTCCAGGTTCGTGTTTTTGCACATAACAGGTAGATATTCGTTTTATTTGCATTTACAGTATGTCACTTTGTCCTACAAATGAATCACTATTGGCTGTCGCTACGGGTCGATATTAACTCGTAGAAAGTTTTGCTGAAAATTTGAACGATAGTCGATAAACTACAGTTAATTTCCTTGATAATTCTGAACATAGTCATAGGTCAACTATCTAAAAAACTTATTATACAATTATAAACTGTTATCGAGTGTCGCGTTCAGGAAATTTTTAGGTTAGGAACGGATCCTCACAGAATGAAGAAAGCAGATATTCAAGTATAGATTGATAATACTAAATATGTTTTGAAATAAAGAATCTACAGAAGTTGACTATATAGTTATATTAAATATAAAGCGTTAACGAATGTCGTGCTCAAAAAATACTTTAGGTTAAAAATTTGAGATCCGTTCTAGGTTCAAACGAACAAATATTTGAACGTATAGAAAAAAATGAAGATGATCTGAGAATATTAAAAATTCGTGAAATCGCAATGGTTAATTTGAGATTCGAAATTTCAAAGTGGATATTTTGGAACGATTTTTTCGAATCGTCGAGAAATGTGGAGATATTGATACAGGTATCGTGATTTTTTTTACGTACGAGCGATGTCAAGGAACGTTTGTTTTCCCATTAATTAAATAACTATGAGGCGCGTATCGGGCCATGAATTGTTAATTTCGCAACAGTTTACCGCGTGGATGATGTTTTTCTGCCCACGATCATAAGCAGGACCGATTTTGGGTGTGGATGAGTGTGGGCGACGATTCAAACGTTAGGGCGACTAGATAAAAATAAACATGCCGCCTAATCTAAAGAAATTTTTGAATACTTTGCATTACCTTTCAGCATTTTGTCAGGATACTTCCAACAATATGTTTTCATAAAAAGAATAATAATTTCAACGTATGATTTATGGCGAGGATAGAAGCAGGCGAAATCCGACTTGTTCCAATGCATTCATATTATTACTTATTTGTTACGTTATTATTAATTATTACTATTGCTTAGGAATTATTTTTTATACCCTGTGTTACTTTATAAATTTTCTTTTCTCTGCGCCATTGTAAAGTAAAACTAAAACTTTGTAGCCACCCTGCATAGTTTAATTAATATAATGTATTCCATTTTTTTCTGATTTAAATACATGCGTCGTAAGGGTCCGAAAGGAGCAGGGCATTTTCCTTAAACGCGTAACTCTATCAGCTACTATCTTGGTGGTATTTTCGTGAGATTTCGTACAAAATCGTGGAACTTCGGTTTCCTCCTATGTTGCGTGTCGAGCCTGCACAGGCGTAGGTGACGCACAGTTCCGTGTCACAGATTCCACGCTTCCAGCTATCCCTTTTGGACAACTGTTAGATGTTTCTAGAGGTCGAAATTGCATCGTACGACGTGTAGATTAGGCGAGCAGCCGAGGAAGGTTAGGGGAGAGGGCGGGATCGTCGACTGGTCCTGGATATCGTTTTCATAGAACTACAGCGTAGCGAAGGGATGCGAAGCGATAAACTTTCCTGCCATAGATACCGGACTTCCGATCGTTTCTTTGAAATAGGATCGAGGGAACGTCAGAGCGGAATAATTTGATTAAAATGCCTGAATACACGCGAGCGAACTCGTTCGGTAGTTGTGTTGCACTAACGGACTAACATGTTTATTGCCGCTCGGGATACCCTCGGACCAGCAAAATAACCAATCCTTGCTTCGTTTTTTTAAATAATATGCAAGAACGCATCTTTCAAATTTGAATCCATTCTGTTGAATGTTTTAAAAAATGTTTTCGTAGATACTCTGTATGTATTTTCCGATAGTAGGAATGTAATTTAAAGATACTAGTTTAAATTTTGAACTTCTGATTAGTAAAGCACTTCTATTTACACGTGCATTGGATAAATTTACTAAGTGATAAATCACAGCATCGATTTTGTAGATAAGCGATGTTAGGTTATAGTGTTATATTAAATTTCTGTTAGAACAGGCCTGGTTTTGATTTGTGAATAGATCTTTTCCAATTTTAGTTTAGTCTTCCTAGATTCGAGATTCATATTTTTCCCTCTACTCGTCCAGTGCTACCGATATTTAGCTCAGATTTGGTTAGATCAAGTCAAGACTAATTTGCTTTGGATTTATCAAACTCCTTTAATTCAAAATTAAATCTTTGGTTTAGATCAGACTAAGATAGGTTACGATTACTTTAGATTTATGAAGTTTGCTTAACTCAAATGTACATACGTATGTACTATTTTTAAATTCTGATCGCCGAATATTTCTAAAAAGAGAGAAAAATTAGTGGAAAATTACTAACGTCTTAACGCGATATTTAACCAACCTGTAAGCCGATATAGAACGGTTGTTTCAAACATTGAATATGCATCTATCTACGCCTACGCGTAAAAACAATGCGACGATAGTGCCTAGCCAAGCCTGTTAGATTCTGCGATAGGAATTCTTTTCGGTTACGCATTCAGTGGCGCGCGACTCATACTAACACCGTACACGGTGTATGTACATTGAAAATCGTAAATGTCGATTGTTCGTTGGTATTCCTTTAAAGCGCATGTCCCTTCTACTGACATATATCCATCTCTCTCTTTAGCTCCAGCTCCTTTCAACGTTCTCCAAATATGTTCCTCCCTTATCTCCACAGCGCGAGTCAATATTTGCTGTGCACTTAAATGACGCGTGGTGGGAGTAGCGACCATCTCGTCGACCAACGGATTTTCCATTAATAATGTACATTAATGAGATCGAAACAATTAGTCAGTCGGTCGTTGAATTATGATTAATGAGAAAGCGAGGGAGAAATTTTAATCTTCCTTTCTTTTTCAATTCATGTATTTAATTACTAACTTAACGATATTAGTTATACCACTTTAGTTTAGTCGATTTAAATAAACAATAAATTTCAACCGTCCTTTCCTTTTCAATTTATTTAGTTGCTTGAACTACTAGCTGGTAGGAATACCAGTTTAGTTTAATCTATTTAAGTAAAGTAAATTTTCTTTCCTTTCTTTTCCAATATGTTTAGTTATTGATAAGCATACTAGTTACTGATTTATTTTATTTACCTGGAACTTATTTAATCACTATAGGAGACTGTTGTTGTACATATTGCACATATGTGTTACACTTCGAAATTTTATTATCGCTACAATGAAACATGACTGTATGTAATGATTGTATTGGTAAAGTTTAAAGATTATATTGGTAAGATTATATCGGAGTTCGTGTATTTTCATGACACTGTGTACACGAATGCTTACTTTCGATTACGTGCAAAATTTAATTAATTTATTAAAATTTTCCTTAAAAAAGAAGACAGTAATATTGTATATATATAAAAAAAAAGAGAGTCAGAAGTGAAGAATAAAAGAAAGTATACGAGGTTAGTTTCGATGTTTATTCTCTGGATGAAAGAAATGTTCTGTAAAGAAAAAAAAAAATGTTACCCTACACGTTTTTATCCGAATCTCGCGAGGAATTTCGTCTACTAGTTCTTTTTTTTTTTTTTCACAGGTTCGACTAGTGCATAACCTATTACTTCACAGCAGTGTATGTGTAAAATATCCATATAAATAAACGCAGTGGAGGAATAGCGAAGGCATAATAGCGGTCGTGCGGAGTCTATATATAATGCTCGGTCACGAGCATGCCTTCGTTCACCGTTTCCACGAAGGCGTTGCGTTTAGCGTGACGAATACTGATTAGTAATGTAACATCACAATGTCGCTGTGTTCATGTTGCATGAAGATCTCTTTCCAATTATGACGCTCGTTACGAAGAATCTGTCGTGTTATTGTTGTTCCGTAGTGAATCACGATCTCTGCACACGTGTATATGTCTGTACCGGGGCACTGTGTGCTGTTGCGTTTTTTATTTTCTCCGCGAGGCGCTAGTATCGATTCAAATCGCCGAAGGTTCGTAAATTTTGGTATGTTTCGCGTAGGATTCTTTGTATCGCTTTACCGAAGGCAGATCCCGATTTAGTGGGAAGGACCAAGTTGAAATTGCTGCCATTTAAAGGTGGATTCCGCGAATTGTCATTTTACTGCTGTCGTATAGCAAGGGATCTGCTTTCTCAATTCTTTTTTCTCTTGTCAGTTCGCAAACACCGGTCAGTAACAGACTTATTGTAATTGATTACTAGATTTTCGTACAAATCTATTATTTTATACATATTTTATACTACATTTATATTATATCGCAGATTTTTTTTTCTTATTTACATAATATTACTTCTCCGGGATACATGGTGGTTTACCTGTATATTACTCTTATATGTATATAATTTTTCATATTATGCGCATTCTGTGCGATTTTGCACTCTTTAATGTGCCATAAAAATCCGCGGTCTAATTATTATTATTTTATATTTATATCGAACAATGTTTAACGATCATTCACATACAACAATTTTAATGAAAGATTTATCGAAGCTTATCTTTAAAAAATGCTGTGATATTTCTCTTGTCGAGAACATATCAATTAGATCAATCAATTCTTACTATTTATTCTGTTGGCGAACGTGATTCGAGACAACAGGAAAGAGAGTAGTATATTGTCTTTATCGCGCGATGCGCGATTTGAAAATGTGTACACGAGATAAAAAAAAGAAAGAGATTTTTCATATAGCCGAGCGTTTATTGTAAATGAAGTTCCGCGATGTAGACATTTTTGTGGAAATCAGTACTATAATAAAAAGATTTGTACGACTCCTTTTATCTAACGTTTTATTACTTTATTTCCATCTACATTGACGTAATTCTGAACACTATCTCGGACGTTGCTCTCCCTTTGTGATCCCCAGTTCAAGCGCTACGTTGCTCAAAATAATTGGGTCATCACCTGATCGTGCCATTTTAGCAACAGAAAGCCCAACATTCCGTATAAGATATATCACTATACTGTCATAGTTACATTACCCTATATAACTCACGGTAATATATCATGTCGAACGTTCAATTTTTTACATACAATCAGTCCACTGACGTGATATTCAAATCCTACATTATATCTTATTAGATCTATTGTAAAATAAAGGAAGCCAATCCTAACCTAAAAGTAAAGGTCGTATATTTGATATTCCTTTCATTTTCTTATATAACTACTGGTTGCTTATACTGTCTAATAACTGGTAATGATGATAAGAATTGCAAGGAGTTGATTCTTCATAGAATCTACCCCTATCGTAAAATAGGAAATCTCATTAAAAATGAAGTTCGCTTATCTGATATTCTCGGTATACTTGACAAATCTTCGAAACTCGGTTCTTTCGGAAACGTGTCGTCATACGAAAAGTCTCATTCTACGTTATCGACCTTTTTTTCACGTAAAATCGCCTCTTTGTCGACCGTACTATGGTTACACTGGAACACCCTGCGTTTACCAAAAAATATGTCGGTCATTTATTCCGTATCGCAATGGGAGTCACGTGACAGAGGTCGGTCCGAGGAGATCAGATCAATAAATTCATTCAAGTCACGCGGTGTTCGCCTAACTTTTCCTCCCTATAACGCGCCGACAGCAGCACTGCGACGATTTCCCACGAAAATACGAAATTCGAGCTAAATTCTCTTATGTCAGACGCTCTGTACATGTTTAATCGGTCTCGCACCCCTTGCCTCTATCACCTCCACGTATGTCTACGTTCGCATAAAATGCCAGACAAAAATATTCATACGATTGGAATATGGAAATAAAAAGAAATGTGTTTTCTCTGCTTTTGAATATATTTAAATGTGTATAATTATAAAAGATGAATTCGCGAATACAATGATATACTCTCAAAGATTTGAAAAATATGGAACTTCGGTTTTCGCTAAAAGCTTATTGCTCTAATAATGCGAATATTAATTATTAGTAGAAGAAATAGTCTAAATATGATGTAGCACTTCTACTTCAGGATTTATTGCCAAGTCTGTTGAAGATTTTTAAGATGGCAGTATATATGTCTAATACGTGTTTGCTTTATGATATAGAGTTAAAATAAACTGAACAAAAGTAATGTCTCTTTCGAACCATATATTTAAAATAAAAATAAATGTATTCATGTTTAGAAATTCGGCTAGCTCATATATAGTCCCTGGTCTGTATTTGGATCATCTCTTCTACTGTATAAATACTTCTATCTTAATAATCAAATAAATTAATTAACAGTTTGTTCCTATACATTTATTACTGTAAGTATCTGAATGTAATGAAACGGACATATATTCGATTATGTTTAATGATATAAGAAATGTATTTTTATTTTTACATTTCAACTGTATTATTTAATACTTTTGTCTCTCACTGTATAGCCGGTGTGTGTGCATGCGCGCGCGTGTGTGTTCCTGTTGCTTTCGCCTGCCACCGCCGCGCCGCCCCTCGTCTCCTCGATTGACGTCATTATACGACGGCGTGAAGCACATTAGCGTCATGAAACGTTTACACGATACTTTACTTCGACACGTTATCAATCCTGCCGGTTTACATCGGTCTAGGCCCCAATATCTTAAAATCTGTCAGGCTAATTATCGGCGGCTGGCTGCGAGAAGGTCATCATCACCTCTCTACTTTTAGTTACTGCCACCACTACTTCTCTTTCTCCCCACCACACCACTGCGTGGTGCTAGTGTCGCCATTGAGTGGCGCGCACAACCAACTGGCCGTCTGTAAATTTTTTTTCTTTCATAGTCGCGTTTCGCGAATTCGTTCACCCGGCGGAATTATAGACGCGAACCGTGCTTCTCGCGGAAGACAATCCTCTATAGAAGTTGCTCGTTGACCCTCGTGTGTCTCGTCCTATCGGCCTTGGGTTTATAAATATTCGGTCCAGTGTGAACGTGTGCGTATGTCTGTGCAGTTCGTTGTCAGTGTCAAAGATATGCGCTCGACTTTCTTCGTAAGTACGCTTTCTGATATAATACCGGAATTCCAAAAGTTTATTGAAATACTTGTGGAATACTTGTAGAGTTTTTATAAATATGTATTTCTTGTGTTATAGGGAACATTTTGAATTTTCACTAGCGCAAGAGTGAGACTCGTCTGTTACTGTTATATTGGTAACGTTTGAAATGAATCTAAAAATGTACATAAGTGCTACAAGACATATAATGATACAAGCGGAAGTATTTAAACAGTTTGATCCATGGTATTAACGAGTCTCCAATATTCAGCATCTTTAATAGACTGCGAATTTTTATGCATTTATGGGATAATTATAAATGCAAAAATGCACATAGTACGCGTAATATGCAAATATATATAAACGTCCTACACCTGTTACAATATTCAGTAGGTAAAACAAATTTCTGCTAAGGTTCTGTTCATCTGTTTGTCTTTATAAAAATATGAATTTACATAAATATGTGCAATTTACTTATTATAGAATATATTTAAACGTTAATTGGAGTCGCTGCGTCAGCAATTATTCAGAGTAATTTAGAATAAAATTATTTTATTTTAGAGAACTTTATATCAATTTATATTTTGTATTTTACGTGACAGAGACATTTTATTCTGTAGAATATACGATACAAATTAAAGTTAAATATATTGTAAATTGTTAGCAATTAAATATGATTTAACGATATCAGTCGAGGGCTAAAATTGTTCGTGCTGTATGCTAATTTCTTACTAAATATATGTTTGCAATAAATGTCTTGTGACTTCTATGTATATGCATCGTCAGATTGATTTCAAATTTGACCACCACAATCGTGACATATATGTGTATGACCAACATATTCAAAATGTTTTATATAACACGCAATTTATTTATACAACACATCTTTAAGATACAGTAATGATGAATTTAAGATTAATGCCCTATGTATTAATGAAAATTCGAAAGGACAAGACCAACAGGATTTCGTTAATAATTGAGTCGGTGCAACCATCGGAAATCGATTGTACCGATGTCGATAATATTTAATAATCTCGTCGCTGCATTGATTCGGTTAAAATTCTGTAAAATAATACAAAGTTGAGAGACGGTGGAGAATTCTGCAAAGTTTAATGGAACGTACACTGATGTCTTTCTCTGGTTTTTTTATATTCTACATGGCTCATCAGTCAGAAAAGCGCGAGTAATGAGATATGAAACAGTGAATGGTTTGTATGGCACTGGACAGCGCGCGCGCTCCATGCGGGTAATTGCGTACGAATGCACAAATGCATGCAAATCTTTCTGCGCTGTAAATCTCGCCTGTTCCGCGGGTTAATTGTCACTCTTCGCACCGGCTAAGGTCATCCCACTCTATTCCTACGCTATGGAACTTGAATCTGACCATTAGATTCATTTTTTATCTAAATTTATTTAACGAATACACGGTGACAATTATGGCCGATTCTCATTACTAGACTGCGGATATTTATGCGAATTCGTACTTTTATGAATACAATTTTTGAAAAATGGAACTGAAGTAGAAAATTATTTCATATACTAAATGTCGTAGAAATTACTTTAGGCGTTTTATACAGTATACAGGGTGGTCCAGATAAAATGCTGCAATCTGTTTCCTTAGAAACTAATGAAGATATCAACTTTGTTCTTACTGTAATTAAATAGCGTACTGTTTTAGTACCCAATTTATTTTTTGAGGCAAATCGTAGACTGAAAAAAGGGGCCACTAGAGACTTTTTTAAATGGACTGTCGCGTTTATTTTTTGTGACTCAGATTGTTCTTATTAAGCTAAATAACGTTTACTCGAACGATGTTGTTTTTAATTGCCCATTTCAGAATTGTGGCAAAAAATTTGTTGTTATTGCAATATGAATACATGTTGTTGCTCGTACATGGGTTACATCTAAATAAATTACTATGCTAATGAAATTTTAAGATAGTTCATGGTATAAAAAGTAGAAAGCAATATTTCAGAATAATACACGTAACGTGAGTCGTTAATAAAAGTGAAATTACAGTACTAGAATTTTTCTTCGAGAAGATAATATGGACGATAATGTTATTTAGGTTAGCTCCAGTTTAGGTTATGTTTGCATCCGTAGATACATATCGATTCGATAACGATATCGATACGTATCGGCGCGTTAGATTTTGACCGATTTGCGTTATCTGTCATTAACGTACTTTTACAATCGAGATTTTGCAATCGCGAGTATCAAAATATCATCTTTGTCGCAGGTGATTTAATAGATTTAGATTTTTCCATCTCGCGAAACGTTATCTCTGAAATCATGACGTAAATCGAGTAATGAGCTCTTATGGTAAATTACGTGAAAAGATTAGATGAGAAATGAGAATAGAAAGAAAGATTGTATCTCTTTCTCCTCTTTCCTCGTACATTTCTTATCGCTGACTTAAACTCACATCAAACTATCTATGTCGTTTCGTTTGACCTCAGCGAGTCAGTGTATCTAGTAAATTTGCTCGGATTCTTTGCTTTTTTTTTTTTAATAAAAAAACTAGAAATATTAATTTATTTTATTTTAGCTTTACTTCATTAATTTCAGTTATGTAGTCTGAATTATTATTATGTTTCCTAAACAAGTAATTTCGCGTATTATGTGCATTTTATACAGTTTTGCAGTTTTAAATTTCCCATAAATACATAGAAATCTGCAGTACGAATGGTTATTGGTATTCCATAGCTAATGTCGAGTTTCCTATCTGTATATAGTATTAGTGCGCTGCGAATCTATGGACTTGGTTAGATAATAAATGCATGTAATACAGTTAATATATATATATATATATATGTTGCAGGATATAGGACGTTATAAGTGAATGTATTACAGTGCATGTAACACACTTATCCTCTAACCAAGTCCATAGATACAAAACGACAGAAATAGTACACACAGATAGGAAGCTCAATACATATTAGCAAAAATATAATTGGCAACCGACACGTGCGGTCATGGCTAATCCTTGAAAGATGGAGGTATGGTGAATTCTTTAAGGGAATCCAGAAATAAGACAGAGCGTGTGTGTACGTTGTTCAGGGTGGGCAACAGTACAGTTCAAACACGTGAAAACACTAAATATACACTGATCGTTCGTGCGGTAAGTTCGCGTCGAAATAGAGCAATTTTATCCGATTCAGTGAAAACTGATCCCGTGAGGCATTATAATTAGAGGGCGAGGAGTTATTGTTGGATTTCCCGGGATTATTGATGGATCGATTCCCGTTAACGTTTCATTGATCGTATCAATATTGTTCGTATGAAAGAAGATTCGCATTCTCGAAAAAGTGCATCGCATGATACCAGAATCTCTCTCTTCTTCTCAATTATCCTCTGTGTATGTGCGCACGAGCACGTGTGTGCGTGTGTGTCATTCGCTGCTGAAAGATGGTGGAGTTTCTCATTCGAAGGTTGGCAACCCCGCCTGAACGCGCCCCTGATAGGGATAGAGCGAGTGAAATTAATTGTAAAACAACGCCTGAAAATAAGGGCAGTTTGCCACCTTTACGCTTACTATGGCAGTAGTTAGTCTTCGCATCGAATCAGTTTCTAATTAAGGAAGCCCACCCCTGGTCACAACTCTACACCCATTGAACCTGTATAACTTACAGGAGAGAAGAAGAGCGAGACTACACGATTTCTCTATAGGCTTGCGTCATTAGCACACGGGTACAAGTAAAGAGAGATTTTATCGTCTAGAAAATTGCCAGGCATAATTGCAATTGCAAACGCTATAAATCGAGCAATAGGAAATTTTATACGTTAGGTTTATTGTTGGTTCGTATAATATTATTAAAATGCCATACACAACGATCAATGTAAGCTAAAATCGTTGAGAAATAAAAATTACGATAATCTTTGTCAAATGATTCACGCGGTATTTTTAAGGTTATATACGTACGATGATTCATGTGAATAAAAACCTGTACATCAATATAACTGTTAACGTAGGATAAAATCGGTTGAAAAATAAAATGGTAATAATTTTTTAGGTTAAGTTCGTTGATGATTCATGCGATATTTTTGAGCTGTCATATACGTACGACGATTAATACGAATTGAAATCTGTACATCAATATAACTATTAACGTAGAATAAAATTGTTGAAAAATAAAATGGCGATAATCTTTTGGATTAAGTTCTGTCGATGATTGGTGTGAAATGATGAAGACGTCGTGTACGACGATTAGTATGGATGAAAATTTATTGAAAAATAAAATTACGATAAACCCATCTCTCGAACAATAAAAAGAATTTTCGAAAGTTCGATAACAAGAATTTCTCGGCGTTTTCTATCTCTCTCGACTCAAGTGCTCGAACGAGTGTAAACAATGGAAGGGAATCCGCGTGAAAGTACGAAAATAGTTGGAATTGGATGGTAAAAAGAATTCCGTTTCCTCTCTCTTTAGTAACTCCCTCTTCTCCTCTTGCTTTGCCGCTCTGTTTGCCCCGTATCGACTCTCGGCTCTTCAGCTCAATCAACAATATCGACACGTACTCTCGAAATATAGAGCACAGAGAAAATATCTCTTTCCTCCACGCGGCCAAGGAAATGGCCTCTGACCGCTTCAAACAATTTCTTTTAGTTAAACGACACTCTTTAAATACGAGTGGTTATTGGGGTAGAAAAAAGAGCGTCGATTACTAAAACACGATAAACCGTGGTGGCTTTATTACGAATGAAAAAATCGAGGCAATTATTGCTTCCTGTTCGTCGAGTATCGATATTAAGTTGTTCAATAATGACACCCCATTATGTTCATGAAATTTTATTACATACGACTTCTGGGAAAAAGAATAGAGTAAAACGAAATTAACGAGAAATCATTTATAAAAAAAGCCTTTACATCGATCATAAATCTATCTTCTTATTAGTCTAGGATTTTTAATTATCTACCTTAACGTTCTTAAGGCACAGCATAAACATAAAAGACATTAATAAACTATATTAATAAATAAGATGACATTAGTTTCGCTTTTAAAATTCGAAGTACAAAAACTAGAATTGGCCCGAAGATAAAGTTATTTAAGGAAGGGACTGACGAATTCATTTATAGAAATTTATATTTATAGCATTTTGATTCTTACTGTTGATCCAGTAAGAGATCCATATATGGAGATGTACAGAAATCCATATATACTTAGATCTTTTGTAATCCACTTATTTTATTCACATGTATCGAAAAGACTTAAAAAGTCAAGAGAAAATGATGAAAACGAAGTCATTTGTAGACTGAAAAATTATACGCAATGCATATAATATACAAAAATATATAAAATAGTTCAAGTGCAAGAGTATGTACTATTACGCTTAGTTGTTGACACAAATTTCTATTTAGATTCCATTTATACTCATAAAGGTATGAAGTACTAAAAAATCTATGATGTATATTATATCTTTGAAGATTCACGGTCGTTTCTTAAAATGTTTCATATTTCGTATGAACGAACCAATCTAGTAATTTATAAACTAAATCACCTGAAATTTGTATTAAGAAAATATCGTTAGCAGTACAAAATGTACCCCTTATGATCTTCGGTAGATAAAACAGTTATCTGTCTAGGTTCCATTTTTTAAATTATATTTATAATAATGTGAATTTGCATAAACATTCGCTGTTCAAGCAGTTTCAATAAAATACCCTTGAAGAATGCGATCATTTCGCTTAGATCATCGCGAATTTTCGTTCTCTCACGATGATGTCTGTCATACAGCAGTTGTTAATAGGTATTTAAGGCTGCGGTAACTAGTTGTTTAGCGGGAGTTCGTTTGTAATAGGATGAAAATAAAGTTGTGAGTAAAAATTACGTAAACGTGATGAATGAATCAGGTTGAACTTTCCAAGTAAAAATGTGCGGCCAGGAGCGTTCAGTTGATTGCGAGACTCGTTATGTGATGTATCGGCTCTGTTGTGTTGAATTCCGCCTCGTGCGTTCCACGATATCGTAAATTACATATTGCAAAACACTCGCGACTGTTCGCATTTACCACACAGGTTACAACGTACATATCTTGGCTCACACGAATTAATTAAGTTATTTACCAAAGTAATTCTCTATGGATCGTTGTTAAGAAGTTTCGGTATTATATAGTAAACGTCTCGTTACAACTCATAGTAACTGATCCGTGAAAGAGTTAACACGTTTTCTACCGCACGGTGGTTATCGCTCACCCACGTCACTAAATTTTTTAGAATAATTAAAATGAGACAAAGATAAAGTTCATGGATTAAATAATTATCAAGAATGTGAATGTCTTGGATAACATTGCTAGAAAAAAGAGCGCAAATATAATGTAATATTTTGCAAAAATAGAATGTTATGATACATTTCAATCTATCGCAATTGTCAAGCAGAATTATAGAAAATTCTATGGATATATAAAAAAATATATCAAAAGATTCATTGAATAAATTTAATGTTATAAATTATAACTAGACTGCAGATTTTTCTGCATTTATGGGAGATATTAAGGATATGAAAATACGATACATAGAATACACGTAATATGCAAAAATAGACAAAATATATTACTTGTTATAATATTTAAGTGAAACTATTCTATTTTAAAATATCCTATTTTCTAACTAGATTCTGTCTTTTTAAATTACACTCATAAAAATATAAATCTGCATAAATATCCACAGCTCATTTATAATATTGGTTCATCTTTACGTTCTAGTGTCAGGTCTAGTAGAAGATAGTGGAATTTCTCTATAGCTCGTACATTTATTGGAAAATTTCAATATTAAACAATTGAACGGAAGCAAGCCTCCTAAATCAAAATTTTGTAAACTTCGAGCAGAAAGAGGTATTGTACATACAAATTTTATGAAATAAATCTAAAAACATTCTAGGTTATAATTTAGAATGATGAATCTGTACAATGGCTCATAGACCTATACGCACGTTTACCACAGAAAATTTTTTTTACATTGTACGAAACTTTTCGTGATTTCGTCAGCACTGTAATGAGATTATGTAATATATATATATATATATATATATACACACACACACACACACACACACATTTTCGAATTGATTTCAAATTTATATAATCAAATATATATACATATATTGTAAACATACACTCAGCGAAAAATTAGTATACAGCATGGATAGTAGTCTTAAATATACAATTAGTGCTAAAAATGGCCTCACTAAATATTGTGGCTTATTGATATAGTAAATACTTTGGTTGTTCAAATATTTTGATGATCTTTGAGAAGTGTATACTTTCAATAAATATCTTGCAACTTCTATATACATTTTCACATGTGTTTCAAATTTGACCAAAATAATCACGATAGTCGTATCTCGTTACCAATGAAATTTCAAAATGTTTTCTGTAATATATAAATAAAAAGCTTCTGGATGTATTCGAAACTTTCATAAGACACATAACACTAGAGACATTACAATTTATAATAACGTTAGTTTCTTTTACGACATAATGGTTTAGAGCATCGAGCCGCAAGTGGAACCAGTGGAAAATAGTGAAACTTTGCGCAGTACGCGTGCGAGCAGCTAGAGGGCAACACGAATCGATTACTACTTTGCTAATGGCTTATTTCACTTAACACGCCTTTCCGTGGCGAGCAAGTTCGCTGCCTAGAGCGGTGTTCGTGTCGCGAATCAGGGTTTCTGTGATTGACAGGGAAGAATGAAGCTTCGCGGCCGTAACCAGTGAAGGGGAGGTCAGTTTGCATGCCAATTCGCGATCTGTTGTCGCCGTCAACACGTAAACTGTCACCAGAAGGTAAACGGGCTATTCTATCCCTCTGTGTTTCTCCCTATGTCTCTGTCGTCGCTCTGTCTCTTTTCCGCGATCGGTGTTATTTTTAGTCAGCCTATATCGTCGATGTTCGTTAAATTGCAAGCTCCCGTTACATCGTTTCTTCGTTGTGACATCATTTCGGAAGAGAGTGTCTGCCACTTTTACTGCCGTCTCTCAGTAATGACTCATTTGTCAAGGTACATAACCTCAAAACTATGTCGGCGTTCGATGACAGTCTAGGCCAGGCCACTCGTGGCAGCCTTTTACTTTACGTCCATAGCGCTCTACGGTTGTTCTATCACATCTAACAACTCCTTTTTTGTGATTTTCCAGGAATCGAATGAAATTATTAACTATTACAAATAAAAGTTATTTACTAAACTTTTAACTTTCCAGTTATTTCTTTTCTGTTTTATGTAAAACCCAGTTAGTATTGTCTAATTGTAGATAAGATTAAATTTTATTTTATTTAATTTAATTTTAGTTAATTCAACATATATTCTGCATTTTAAATGATGTAGGCTATCATTGGCATTGTGGAAGATGTAGAATATAAATTGTAATTAAATATTTTAAAGTTACGGAACTTAATTCTAATCTAAACTGAGCGGTTGTCTACTGCATAACGCAGGAATGGCAATTGAGGGTTAAGTCACATGTGCGCACAGAGTTCATAGACTAGTTTTAGGAGCAATATATTTTCTAAATTACTTTCGTTAGTGTAAGTCTTAATGGTTACTAGTTGAATTAACAATGGCATGCCACAGAATAATCTCCTTTCCGCAACTTGAATGTTTTCTAAGGAGAATAGACGTTCTAGCTTAATTACAATTCTTTTTTCTTCCAAGGAAATAGAAGTTTTTTATTTATGCAAAAATGTATGGAATAAAAGTTTCAATAAGTTCACTTTATAACTGTTTTCTTGAAGCGGGAAGGATATTGATTAAAAAATTATATTCTGTTATTTCATAACTAACTGTAAATTTTAGATTTCATTTAATCCTTGTGATTTTCAATGTTTGTACTTATCAATCAATAATTTTAATGTTCAATGACTTGGATTTCCTGTTGTTTAGATTTCCTCTCATCACTTGTATTGATTCTACCAAATTGGAGTATTATGATTCCTATTATGATATATATATATATTGGATATATTTTAAAATATTAATATTTAATAAAATTGAATCTTTGGTTTTCTATGATTATATGTACTTGCTAATTTATAGAAATTATGCATAACTTTAATTCTTAGAAATAATAATGTCCATTGCCTATGGAAAAGTTAAGGTGCCATTTAAATTGCATACATATATATAACCTTGAAATCTTTCACTATTGGTGATATAAAATAGAATTGCATTTCCATAAAGCTCTTTCTGTCAGACTTTTCAATATTGATAGCGTAGTATCATGAGATAAGGATATTTATCTCATTTTTTTTTCTTTTTACCATTTCATCAAGACCAGAAGTACCAATATAATTATGACATAATGACACATCTGTTTAAATAACTATGACTCGCATTGCCATTATCATATGCTAATAGCTTATTTTTTAATTAGCATTCATAACACACTAAAAACCATGCATATCTTAGTTTGAGAATGGCAGTCCTTGATATAAGAAAGGTTTGTTGAATGGAACGGAGTTTTAGGATGATTTTCTTATCTGTTGCAGCTGTTGGCCCTCCAATTTCCTGGAGGCCAGTGGTGTCAGTGACACCAGAGAATAATACGAGCTGCTAGCGTGAAGGAGTACAGTAGAGTTGGCTTAGGCCAACGTCGGTGTACAAAGCAAAATGGCAACAATAGATGGCCGACCAACCCAATATGGTATCACTCTTAAGCAACTTCGTGAGCTCATGGAGCTCCGGGGACGTGAAGGTGTCAATAAAATCAGTAGTTATGGTGGTGTGCAGGAGATTTGTAAAAAATTATACACTTCACCCAGTGAAGGTAAGATTCTACTTTTGTGTAGTTCTGTGATTCAAAATATGCATGTACAAATGAAGTATTCATAGAAGAAACTACTTTCACTGTGCAGGTCTCAGTGGATCAGCAGCTGATATCCAACATAGACGAGATACATTTGGTTCCAATCAAATACCTCCAAAACCACCAAAAACGTTTCTACAACTAGTGTGGGAAGCTCTTCAAGATGTTACATTAATCATCTTGGAAGTAGCTGCATTGGTCTCATTAGGTCTTAGCTTTTATCAGCCAGCAGATGATGAGGAGAGACGTAAGTATGAATTTTAATATTATTTCTTAGCTGTCGGCTAAAGAATAAGAATAAACATATTCTGGAAGATATAAAAAAAAATGCATTTTTTTATGAATTTTTACAGCTTTAATAGATGAAGATGAATCAAAGTATGGTTGGATAGAAGGAGCTGCTATATTTGTTTCTGTGATCTTGGTGGTAATAGTAACAGCTTCCAATGATTACTCTAAGGAAAAACAGTTTAGGGGTCTCCAAAGTCGGATAGAAGGGGAGCATAGATTCTCTGTCATTCGGCAAGGAGAGGTCAAACAGATCTCTGTGACTGACATTGTTGTTGGTGATATATGTCAGGTATGTGCAGCAGACTATACATTCTATTAGCAGAAAGTATATTTCAAATGCAGTAAAGTACGACTTACGATTCTCTGGTTAACACGAAATGCCCATATTTGAATCAGTAACATGATTTAATCTAGAAACATTTTTACTTAAATTTGGCAACTTCTTGAACATATCGTTGTGTCTGAGAATTTGTCAATAAATCACATGTATCGATAATGAGTTTCGGGATACGAACATTACTTCGTCGAAAGAACATAAACAAGGTCTTCCCTAAATTGGGTAATCTACAATTCAGATAAAATATGGAGACCTGCTGCCAGCAGATGGTATCCTTATACAAAGCAACGATCTCAAAGTGGATGAGTCCAGTTTAACCGGAGAGTCAGACCATGTTAAAAAAGGAGAATCGTTCGATCCCATGGTACTCTCAGGTGAGGGTTCTGTTTCACAGATCGAACATCGATAATTAAATTTGTTTTCTATGTTGGGATGGTAATCACAGTGATTTCTGTCCCTTCTAAAGGTACACATGTGATGGAGGGTTCTGGGAAAATGTTAGTTACTGCTGTGGGCGTTAACTCGCAGGCTGGTATTATCTTTACTTTGTTGGGTGCTGCTGTTGATCAACAAGAACAAGAAATCAAGAAGATGAAGAAAGGTATGTAAACTCGATTTCAGTGGGGAATGGAACGATCGATGCAAGGTGTCCTGAATTAGTTCTTAAACATTTTGGGATAAGATAAAGTAGTGTAGTGTTCGTGAAATTATCATTTTGAGAACAAAATATTTAAAGAAGATCATCGGAATTTAAAGTGATTACTTTGGCATGTTGAAGGAAGCAAATGTTACGAATAATTTTGTTTTCAAAATGGTAAGACTTGCCAAGTTCTCCCATTATAGTACTTTAAAAAATTAATTGGAACTCGCTACTCTTCCCCTGTGGAAAATGCTAGAAATTTTTATACGAATAAATTACAAAGAAGTTTAACTACTAATTGTTTTAAGAGAGAGTAGTAGCGGGTATTACGAAACGCATGGCACAAAATACGTGAAAGAAAAATAGAAAACCAACAATTGACGCATGGTGTTTATTTTGGATTGACGCGAGAATATTTTATCGTGAACTTAGTTTTTCCAGTTATTTGTGACACTTTCATTTTCCTTAGCATGTGTTTGCGATACTTTTGAAATGACTCCTTGATCAGTATACTAATTTCTTTCCTTTGAAGAGAACATTTAGCTCATAGCTCACTTTATCGTTATTGCATCGAGAGTAATATTGCATTAAAGTATAATTGCATTAAAAAAAGAAAAATTTTTTGAAAAATGAAAGTAGAAAGTGAATGATTAGAATAGTATAAAATCTTGCAATTCGTAGAAATTAAATTTTAAGTAAACAGTTAAATATTTATTAGTATCGCACGTTAACTGCAGCTATTATTATTATTATTATTATTATTATTATTATTATTATTATTATTATTATTATTATTATTATCGTTGTTGTTGTTGTTGTTGTTGTTGTTGTTATTATTATTACTATTAGTATTACTATTAGTATTACTATTATTGTTGTTATTGTTATTGTTATTATTATTAGTTACTCACATCATGTGCCTTTTTTGAAATATTTATATTAGCCTGCATCTGGTTGTTAATGTTCGTATCTCTGTCTCTTATGTGTTTATGTATAAAAACCCTCCACTGAATGAGTTAGAAGTATTTTTAGCGTTACTGTTACATATAGATCAATTCTTACTAACTTTTTATAGAAGGTGGAATAAGTACCTCTCTGATTCTCGATTTTTGAAGAAGGGATTCAGCTTATATCTTTATATCATCTTCTATTTCAAAAATATCAAACATTAATAGTAAGAATCGACCTTAAGAGTATTTACAAAGGATTAAATAGACATAAATCCAGTTTGCTTTCTTGTGATTTATGCTGTTGTGTGTTGTGTATGTTGCACAACCTGGAAGGCCCTTTAAGTGTTTTATAACATGTTTTTTTACACTGTCCCTTGAATACTCTGTTCAAACGAGGTAATTAACAGAATAAGAAAAGAAAAAAAGACACTACAAATACATACAACAATAACAAAAAACGAAGCTAGCGTTGATGAGAGAAAGAAAAACCTTCTGGGCTGTTCATTTAGGATTATTAATTAGTATTATGCTAGAATACGAGAACAGAAAAGACGATAAAAATCGGGAGATTAAGAATGAAAGAGATTTTTCAAAAATATGGCGTAACTTACGACTGGCATATTACATTTTTAGATAGACTGCTAATCGATTTTGTTTTGCATGCGTTTTTTTATCTAGAGGCTAAGAAGCAGCGGAAGAAGAAGTCATTAACAGGTGAATAAAGTACTATCATAAATCATTACTGTTCATCATTTTGATGTTCGACATATACGTTAAATGAGCACGCGCGCGTATTTGTTTATTTATCTTAAAAAATAATTTTGGTCTTTTAATTTTTTCTAGATTTCTTTATATTTTTACTTAAAGTACGCACGCGTCACGAAAAATCTTTTAAGTTCTACTTACAGATAAATAGGATAACACTTTTAATTTTGAACTTTTGTCCTTTATATCACCACTCTGTATGTTCCGTTCACTGCACTCTCTATATTATACATTTATGTATATGGCCTCTGTAACGTGAAGACAGAAATTTGTTGTCAAGTCAATCTACTTTTTTCTTTCACTTCTATTGTTCATATCTTGTCTTCTTGATCCATTTGTTCTCGTACAAATTAAGTGGGGAAGATTTATGAAGACAACGTGAAAGAGTAAAGTTATGTCTCATCCGTGCTTCTCTGTACCTTTTGTTATATTTGATTCTGTGAATGCTTCCAATAGCAGTGGTTCTATGCATATTTGAAGAAGAATCTTAGCCGCTATTAAAGTTTTGTATAGCTTCTGATTATTTCTGCATTTATTTCAATAATGCCCTGTCTCTCTTTTTCTCTCTTCTGTATACTTTATAATAATTTTACTCACCTCTATTTTGTAACACGTAACTGTTATGCTTTCTCGATTAATTCTTGATTATATTCTCTCCATTTTGCCGGCTTATTGGTACCGTTTACATTTCTTTTTCCTTTTCTTTGATAGATACTGATTACTAACATTAGTCACCAGTATCATAATATTAGCTAGAGTATGTAAAGCAATGTAGTCGTAAATGTAGTACGAGGAAACTCGATTCCATTGGTCATCTAATTCCTATGTAATTTTGGACAATATTGCTATATAATAAAATCCAAAATCAAACAATGTATCAGCACCTTCTTAAATATTACTACTTTCAAATTGTCTTGTTTTAAAGTTAGAATTAATTAAAAGACGATAAATCAAGAAGGAAGAAATGGGAATCGAGCTTCAGACGGTGTGGTTATAGATGAACTCAAATGAATCTGTATGTTGCTAATGAAGGGGATGAAGCTGGAGAAATAACTGGAAACAGCCATGTGAGTGGAGGCAAACACGAGGCCGGGGAGAACCATCACGCAGCCAGCCATGCGGGCGGAGCAGAAGGGAAGAAAGAGAAGAGTGTTTTACAAGCCAAGCTAACTAAACTCGCCATACAAATCGGTTATGCCGGCTCGACCATAGCAGTGCTTACTGTTATCATTCTAGTCATTCAGTTCTGCGTTACCACGTTTGTGATAGAGGGGAAACCTTGGAAAAATATGTACGCTGGTGATCTGGTGCGGCATTTGATCATTGGTGTAACGGTACTCGTAGTCGCCGTTCCCGAAGGTCTTCCTCTAGCTGTCACCCTCTCCCTCGCTTATTCCGTTAAGGTAACTATTCACCAATTTCATTCTCTCAGAACTTCAGAATTAATAAAATAGTTTGAAAAAGCGTTATTGTAGTTCTACGAACAAAATGAACTCCTGTTCTATTTATAAGTTATCGGAATGCTTGCACTCAACTCAGTAACAGAGTTTTCTACTTTATCATAAATATTTTCTTTTTATTTTGTTTCTAAATTGATAATTAAGATGATAGAGAAAAACAGGGAAAAACAAGATAGAGTAAATAGAGTAAAATGATAGAGAAATATTAAAATTCTGTAAATTCTTTATTTCACTCTTTATTTGATATTAAAATTTTGTGAAGGAATATTGTTGATGTATGAGTATAGAATTATGTATGATTCTCTGTGTATAGAAAATGATGAAAGACAACAACTTGGTACGTCATTTGGATGCTTGCGAAACTATGGGTAACGCCACGGCAATCTGTTCGGACAAGACTGGTACCCTGACAACCAACCGGATGACCGTCGTTCAGTCGTACATATGCGAGAAAATGAGCAAAAAGGTCCCGGAGTTCTCGGAGATCCCGTCGCACATCGGAAATTTAATAGTTCAAGCTATCGCTGTTAATTCGGCATACACATCCAGAATAATGCCCCCGCAGGAACCTACAGAATTGCCGCTTCAAGTCGGTAATAAAACCGAATGTGCCTTACTTGGATTCGTAGTAGCCCTGGGCATGAACTATCAAACGATACGAGACGATCAACCTGAGGAAACCTTCACACGGGTGTACACGTTCAATAGCGTTAGGAAGAGCATGTCTACTGTCATTCCGAGGAAAGGTGGTGGATATAGACTCTTCACCAAGGGCGCTTCCGAGATCATTATGAAGAAGTACGTTATTTTCTTTTCCGAGCCAATTATAGTTCATAGATCAAACGTGGAAAGCACTTGCTGTATTACAGGCCAATGTTATTGTAAAAGAATGTATTATTTGCCATAAAATTGTTACAGATTTGTTGTTTTTCATATGAAAGCAATTTTAAAATTTAACTCTGTGTCAACTAGTCACATGTCATCAACATTTTTTATTAAATTTTTTGTTATAGAGGTCTCTTGAAAAATATTTACTGTTCCTCTTTCACAAAACTTCACGGACCTGTCATCTATCGTTAAAACGAACAGATTGTTCCTTCTTTTTAATTATGTTATACTGAAATAGATCATTTTAATCTATAATCTTCACGTTTTATTGTTTCAGATGTGCCTTTATATATGGTCGTGAAGGTCATTTGGAGAAATTTACCAGAGAGATGCAGGAGCGTCTGGTAAAGAACGTGATCGAGCCGATGGCGTGCGACGGTCTCCGTACGATCTGCGTCGCATATCGCGACTTCGTTCCCGGCAAGGCAGAAATCAATCAGGTTCACATCGACAACGATCCGAATTGGGAGGACGAGGAGAACGTCGTAAACAATCTCACGTGTTTGTGCATCGTCGGTATTGAGGATCCGGTACGCCCGGAGGTGCCGGACGCGATCAGAAAGTGTCAGAAGGCGGGCATCACTGTGCGGATGGTGACCGGAGACAATATAAATACTGCGCGTTCCATTGCCCTGAAATGTGGGATTTTTAAGCCGAACGAAGACTTCCTGATCTTAGAAGGCAAGGAGTTCAACAGGAGGATCCGTGACGCTAACGGCGAGGTACAGCAACATTTGCTGGACAAAGTGTGGCCGAGGTTAAGGGTGTTGGCTAGGTCGTCGCCTACAGACAAATACACGCTCGTGAAAGGCATAATCGATAGCAAAGCGAGCGTGAGTCGCGAGGTTGTTGCTGTAACCGGTGATGGAACGAACGACGGTCCTGCTTTGAAAAAGGCGGATGTCGGCTTTGCCATGGGCATCGCCGGCACCGACGTCGCTAAAGAAGCTTCTGATATCATTCTAACGGACGATAATTTCTCGTCGATCGTGAAGGCAGTTATGTGGGGTAGAAACGTCTACGATAGTATAGCGAAATTCTTGCAGTTTCAATTGACCGTCAATATCGTCGCTGTTATAGTTGCTTTTATCGGAGCATGTGCCGTGCAAGATTCCCCCCTTAAAGCGGTGCAGATGTTGTGGGTGAATTTAATCATGGACACATTAGCATCTCTTGCATTGGCCACCGAAATGCCAACGTCTGACCTTCTTCTTCGTAAACCGTACGGTCGCACGAAGCCGCTCATCTCCAGGACAATGATGAAGAACATTCTCGGCCAAGCTGTCTATCAATTGTCTGTAATTTTTATGCTTCTTTTCGTTGGTAAATATTCTTATTTTTCGATCATTCATTGTATGAGTCCCTCAGAGAATTCATGCTGATCAAACTGGCCATGTATCGGGCTATTACAAATATTACTTTCTGAAATTTAGCTTAGAATTCTTTTTCTAAAATGTTCAATTTTAATATGTGCCTAATTTGTGATATTGAGAACTTCATAAAAGTTTAAAAAGTGCAATTGATCAGTTTGGCTCCTGGGAGGTTCATATATTCTCTGTCATCTCTGAATTCAAAAAAAGAAAAAAAAAGAAAATTGTATATATAAAAAGTTTGAATATGTACTATTTGAATCATTTAGAAACCACATTGGTCAACTTTTCATAAATTGGAAAGTACAGAAAAATGATAACGTCGCAAACACTGTTTAAATTCGCCTTAGAATTCACTATTATTTATGTCACCTTCTTGTGATAAATTAACTTATGGAAGTAAATCATTTGTTTCTTGAGAAGTAAATATTAATCGTATACTTATGTGATGAAATTAAGAAATGAATAAAAAATGGAGTTCCTCGTTTTGGCTTCTGAGAGACTTATTTGTCGCGCAGAAAGTGACATTTAAGATTTATGTAAGAAATCTTATTTCTTTCTATACATACAACGCGTGCGTCTATTTTTACAATTGTATTGGATCTATTGAAAATAACCAGCCAGGCTTGCGTTGCTTCCAAGCGCCTTCTTTTAAGCGATCAACTACAAGAATATTAAAGAAAGAGCACAAGAAATAATTCGGATTAATGTCAAGCGTAATAACTTCGTGAGAATGATTTTGTTTTTTGATTTCGAGATGACTAAACCGATCAAAGCAAAACATTTTTTAACAGTAAGCTATTTGATTGATAGGTGATAAGATGCTTGACATCGAAACAGGCCGAGGAGTTGCGCAGGCTGGTGGCGGTCCAACGCAGCACTTCACCATCATCTTCAACACATTCGTCATGATGACTCTTTTCAACGAATTTAACGCTAGGAAAATCCATGGTCAGCGTAATGTCTTCCAAGGAATATTCACCAACCCCATCTTTTACTCTATCTGGATCATGACATGTCTAGCGCAGGTAGACCATATTTCTTACATTATATCATATGTATTTTAAGAATATTATTAGAATTATGATTATGTGTTCAGCAATATATTCGTGTTCGTTTTCAATATCTTGATATATGGGACATTAGGGATAGACATTGTCAATATAGTAGAACATTAGAGAGATTAAATGTTTCTCTATTTATTTAATAGCCAAGTCCTAGTATAGTATGATATATAGAATTTGAATTTGCAATGGAAGAATCTATTAATATTTATCCTTAGCTTTCTATTCTATTAATAATAAATAGTCAGCTAATAAATAGCCTTTAGATAGAATTTCACATTTTCTCACTCTCAATTAATTAGAAGATAGGTTTAACAAAGGGAAGAATTCCAGCCAAGGAGAAACGGACACGAGAGAAGCTCTTTAACACTTGGGTGACACCGAAATTACCATTTCTTGTATCTCCTCAATAAAATCCTATGTCTGTTTTCTAGGTAATTATCATACAATACGGTAAAATGGCGTTCAGCACGAAAGCTCTCACATTAGAACAATGGATGTGGTGCCTGTTCTTCGGAGTCGGTACTCTATTGTGGGGCCAAGTAATTACGACTATTCCTACGCGCAAGATTCCTAAAATCCTTTCGTAAGTTATGAACATATTCATGTAAAAAAAACTACCTTTTTTTTTAATGTGTAGATGATGAGAGATACTTCTGTTCGGTTTAGCGGGCGCAACCTAATTTAAAAAAAAAAAGAGAAAAAAAGAAAAGGATACAATAATCACGCCCACGTGTTGCGTTCTCGTTCAGAAAATGTAATTTGAATAATATTTTTTGTTACATGTTCTTTTTTCAGTTTCTCTTTTGTTCGTATTGTATAATTTTTGTCTTACTACTTTTTTTTTTTTTTTTTTTTTGAGATCTTTTTCTGATCTGAAACTTAAAGGCGAGAATGCCGGAAGTCAACGTGTAGCGACTACTAAAAAAAAAAGACATCTAGAAGCTATGAACAACTAAAGCAGCCATATTGCACGCATTACCAAGTAAATCAGGAGTATGTAAGATGGGAGAATATTGTAAATATTTCTTGCTTTCTTGCATTGTGTGACGCGACAGGAACGCGTTACATCAGGGATGCTACATTGTTTGACTAAAATGCATAAAATTATGTAATTGGGAAACTTCTTTAAAGCTTTGAGAATGAATCTGAAAAATACGCTCTCATGTATGTCTTGTTTTGTCAAACTAACTAGTCTTGGAAATTGGAAGCGCGATTATATGAATCTTGATTGAAGTTCTAACGTACGAGTTGTCATACGTAGCTTCTATGAGTTTTATTGAGACCCTCCTGGTACACGATAGTCGCCTTTGCATGAACCTCTTTATCTTAATCGAACGAAATCTCTATTGAGAAAGATTTTTCGTGTATATGTATTTATATATCAATACTTGGAAGTTGTATTTAATAATTGAGCACGATTAATTCAGCGTTCGTCTATTGTACGAGTACGGAATCTCTGTTATTGGAGAATATATTGCCTCTTAACGGTGGTTGATAGTTGTATAGGGATGTATTGCTCGAATTTTATATGTAATTCTTAATATTAAGATCGAGAATTTTGTATTAACTATTGTAGTATTTTCCAATTCTTACAATTTATGTATAGTTATTCTCGATATTAATTTAAAGAGATCTTTGAAGTTACATATATTGTTCGCGCAGTATTTCCTATTATGTAACTAAAACACATCGCTATCATACAATATACGAGATATATGCGTGTAGCAACATCGAAAAGACAGTACCATTTGAAAGATAAGTATCATCATAATCGGTATCGTGTAAAAGTGTAATAGAAGGGAGGCATGCATCGTGGAAATCATATTGATTACTATTATTATTGATAGCTGTATAATCGTAGCGCTTCTGTTGGTTTATGTTCTCGCTTCTAGGAATCCTTTTCTATTGCTTTTGCCCGTCATATGTTTCTCACTCCACCATAATAACGTATTGCTTTATGTAGCATGCTCCCTAGACGCCCAGATATTAAGGAAACTCAATTAAAACCATGAATATGCAAACACTGTGATCTGAATTGAACACATTGGACAAGAATGATAGCGCGTGCTCAGCTGTTCCCTCGCTCCCCTTTTTTGTATTTGTACATTAGCGCTGGCCAAGTAATGAAACGTTCCAGGTTTCCTCCGTGGAAGAAACTTTGAACGTTTGGAGACAAAGACACTAAACAAAAACACAGTATCTAAATATAGAAAAGACCTTATATATCTTTGAATTATTGTTTCATGAAAATTGAAGAACCTGGAAATTCGTCGATGGAAAACTGAATGAATTCTGGAAAACGTTTTTGAACTGAGAATTATAGAAGAAGTAAGTTTGGAAGATTGAAAGGATCAAGATTCAAAGATATCTCTAATGCAACGATTTAGAGAGTAATAGTATTATCGAAGGATCATGATGGATCTGGAATATTCATAGGAATTTGTTGAATATGTATTTATTTGGATACTGGAAGTATGTAGAGTCTCCATTGAAAAAAAGAAAAAAGCGAGTATTAGTTCCCTTGGTGGATATTATACTGTTACTCGTTTCTCATTTGGTAAACCTGGACCTCGTATATTAGGCTTAGCCGTTGCATGACTGAAGACCCTTCTCAGATGTCTACGTACTTGTTTGTGTAAAAGAGTAATCAATGAAAACGGCGTCCTAATGATTCACTATACTCTCACGATATTGTCTAAACATACACTGTATTTTGTAACATTTGCATTTTCTGTTTGGTGCAAGGGATCTCAGTAGCGCGTTTGAACCGAGTTCAAGTTTGTGAACTTTTGGTTCTGAAGCTCTCACAGAGCTGAAAATTCGAACTAACTAGATACTATTATTACAATAAGTGGTAACTTTTGCGCTTAGCGCTTTGTCTGTAATCATTCCGCTCTCTCGCTGGAGCTGTTACGACTCTGTTTTTTCAACAACTTTTAACTGTCTATCTATCTGTCTTTCTTTCTTTCTGTCTGTCTCTCCCTATCTGGTTTCGTTCTTGTACTTTCTCTGTCCCAATCTTTATCCATTACACGCACGGAGCCGAACTTTCTCCTTCTGAACCGGTTTTTTTTTTTTTCATTCTCTGCATCTGTTTCTCTCTGTCCGCTTAGGCTATGCCTCCCAATTCGCAAGTTGAAAATTAGGGGACGAGAGAATCCCTTGCGAATTGGGACCAGCGATTCTCGCTGCTCTCGCATCGAGCGCACTAAAAATACTAAAAAGAAAAGAAAGAAAAAAAAGAAGATAATGAAAGATACACGAGCAATAATCAGATAACAAAATATGGTCATCATCGATACAGGATATAATATACGTATGTGTATTGTGGGACGCTTCTGTGTGGTCGTCCTGGTCAACTATACGAACACGGTGTTATAATCACGGGAGGTGAAACGAAAAGCTATATACATAACAATATATATGAGGTTCTCACACGTTTTTATATTAATCTTCTGCATTCGCTTGTTAAAGCTTTTACTGAGCCACTTGTCGTAGGACACATAGAGAAGTAGTGGCGGTTTTTTCTTGAGCTTTACTTGCAAAATTTGTCCCTCCTGAACAGGTAAGGGAGATCTCGCATCTTGCTGGGCGACAAAACGGCACACGTTGCAGAGGATACCGGAAGTTATATATGTATGCCATTCAGACTCGTTAAACCGTACGAAAAATGAACTGAAAGAGAAAAGAAAGAAAAAAAGATAAAAGAGCAGCCTGTCCAGAGGAGAAGGGAAAATTTACGAAATACCAAAGATCTCACACCCAAAATCCTGAAATTTACCAGATCACGCGTGCATCGTTCCCCAGAACGTGTTGTTACATCACTTGATCCAACTCCTCATTGTCATTGTGTTTTTTGTTTACTTTAACTTCTTTTTATTGTTTTATCTTTTTTTTCCCTTATCAGCTCTGTTCATCGCTATTGCCCTTCTCCTAACAAGTACAAAAGTATCTCTTTCGTCATCATACACGCCATATACATAGACATTATCCATTCACACATGTACAGTCGTTTCTTCATCTGCAGAAAACTGCATTTTATCGCTCACTATGTCCGCATTGCACCTCACATCGCATCCCCTCGTTCGTTGGCTCATTCTTTTTACACGTCGCAAAACATTTTTTCTTGTATGTGTGTATATATTATTGGCTGTTTCGCAGTTGCAGGTTTCTTCTTTGAATGCGTTTGTTTCGATGAGAAACGCGCTGCTCACTGGAAGTAAAATTGTCTAGAAAATAGTGGTGATCTTCTGTTTCATGGATTTGAATATCCTAGTGGCAAAGGAGATATATTATGGTGGACAAAAGAAAGTTTAATCTGTGTAAATGTTTTAATAGCTTTTGTATTAAACATTTACTGTCTTATCGATAACGGTAATCTATTTCGGCGTATATGTTACATTCATTCATTGCTTTCGTCAAAATATAGTTCCAATTTATACAATTCTGGCCTTCTTTCGTATCATTTATCTCTTAAACTTTCTTTTGTATATTATCGTAAATCAAAAATGAGGATATAAAATAACGAAAGAGTGGAAAGGAGAACGTTTGCTTCCAGCAAATAAGATTTAGTTCATTTACAAAACACAGGATCACATTGAAACCCAGAGTAGCAATATCTCGTGACTGTGAAACAGCCTGTACGCCTCTCTGTCCGTCTGCTTTCCTTTCTCGGCCACTTCCAATCACCGTTTATGCCACCGTCAGTCGATTTTCCTAGAGAAAAAAAAAGAAAAAAAGAAAAAAGAAATTGAACTAGCCAGCGTCGTCGAATACCGTTAAAGAGATAGCGTGATTAGGTATTCAAGCTAAGGAGCGAGGGGAAAAACCATAGAACAGAGAAAATTTTGGGTGCAGTGCGTCGAGGAGCCGGTTCTACGCGTCATCAGTCAGCCAAATAAAAAAAATTTAAGAATCAAAATCAAAGTTTCCCTCTTAAAAAAAAAAAAACAAAAACAACCTACTTTGATTATAGACCATGTGTGTAACAGGGATCGAGTGATGAAGAATTGGTTTCATGTTTTTTAAAAACAGATGGGGCCGCGGCCAGCCGGATGATATCGGTGCGATCAATCTCGGAGATGAGAAATTCGACCCTGACTCGGATAAAAAGCCGCGCGCAGGACAAATTCTATGGATCCGTGGTCTAACACGACTACAGACACAGGTAACTATCCCTATCTCTCACTCTCATGCCATCACTCGAAGTCAGCGTTCTCTCGGGTTCCCCTCTCCCCGTCCCCGAGATGAAGTTAAACAATATCAAATTAATATGAGAAAAAAGAATAATAATATAGAATTAACGAGACGACTTGAAATAGCCGCGCACGCGACGCTCCGATTGCTTTCTCTAATTGGCCTTGGACCGACGAGTCCCCCCGTCGTCCTGGCGTCGATTTTCTAGGTCTTGTTTCATCATCGAATCGGTTGTGTTCAACGTTCTTTGTTGAATCACGTGTATTTTGCCATCGACTATATTACAACGCCCAATATATACCATATCATCGCAGCAACAAGTTGTTCTCTTTTTTAACCATGACCGTGTGCGCAGATTGACCACTACACTGTGAATGACTCTTCACAGACAGAGAATCAGGATGAGGAAATGACAAGAGAAACACTGAAATTAGCCTGGATTTTGCTTGCTACTGATGCCCAGCTGCTTTTCTCGTTCATGAGAATTCTCTCTCACACTTTCTAAATTATTTTATTGGAAGAAATGAAGCCATACAAACTCTTCAATTTGTCTAGCAATAGAGGCAGTTAGGATCTAGAATTATGATCGAGTAAGGTCCACGTTCGCGAACCAGTTTTTCATTGGTGTTTTTGAATTCTGAATCTATCATGAAGGAGTATTTACGTGTAATGGTATAGTCTAGGCAGCCACACAGTCAAAAAGTATATACCATGTACGTTATATATTTTGTTCCATATATATATATATATATACGTACGTTTTTTAGTTTCTCTTATTTGGTTATTTCTTTTTTTTTTTTTTTTTTCGTTCAAGACCGTTGTTTACCTTGGTTTGCATTTTCATTTGAGTTCTTTGCCGTGTTACCTCGACGATGATGCGTACCTTGCGTTTTTGCCCTCTTGATATTGCGATATATCTCGCATTAGCCACAGAAAGAAAGAAAGCTCGACGATCTAAACAAAACATGCGCCCCTTATATTGAGAGTCACAAGATTGACTTCGACCCGATTGATCGTCTTCAGGTCGTTTTCCCTATTTCAGTGCTCGTTTCAGCGACTGAATCTTTTTTATGGGATCTTCGGTAGCTTGTCTAAATTTTTTATAGTCTATTGGGTACCATTTTTTGGCTCATAATCCTTTATAAGACAAAATAAAATTGAACTGAACGGAACTACGTAGTCTCTTCGAAAAAAATTTCTTCAGATACTGAATATTCCTGCTTTTAACCAAAATTTAGTTATTTTCCAAGGAAAATGCGTTTAATGTTTCTTTGTATTTTTTTCAGATAGATTATGTTCCACTTTCTTATAGTTGGCACTGCACCCCTTATAAAGGGTTAACATACTCACTGTATGTAGCAGTCGGTTTCAGTTACTTTTTCCAAAGAGAATATCTTCAAGAAGTGAAAAATATTTGGATACTATAAACTACAAGTGTTACTATTGCCTCGCTTAACCTCTTCGACATGGTTTTCTCATTTGCAACCTTTTCTTTTACAGAAGAATTTGCTGCTTTTCTCGAATAAAAAACACTTCTGTTTCATCGAGATTCAAGCTCGAAGAGGTTAAATCGAAGCACCAGGAAGTTAATTAAGACTTAATTGAACGACTCGATTTTTGTCCATTTCTTAAATACCTACTCGGGTCTCTCGGCATCTGCCATATCAATCGCCCATTTTCAACCAGTTCAGTCAAGAAACCAGCTCCAGTTAGACAAATGTGTTTACATTGTTTACTTAAGGGCGATGAATATAGTCAGGGATGAGTAAGGCGTAGGGAGCTCTATAGAGTAGATCTCTTCAGTTTGTATTAACTTCAATGATGATTGCCTGATCGTTTATGATCCATAGAGTCCAAGCACGTATTAGATGGCTAGTCACCAGATCTACATAGAGGCAGCACAGATCTGATTATTTAGGACCAACTTATAGTAGTGCTCTAAGTAGTCAATGCTCCATTTCATTAAATCATATCCTCTTCATGAACTAAACTTTAGTTCTTGGAGTCAGGAATGGCTATTGAACAGAAGGTAGAAGTGCCTTCTAGCTCCTTGTAGAGATGAATTTGTAGAATTCTAACTAAGGAATATAGTACGAAGGAAATTCATAAGTTTGTTTTCATACGTTTTTGGAATATAAATGTTTTTTTTAACTTGAGAACCAACATTGAGGCTCTCTAAAGGAAAGACTGAAACTCAACTGGGATCATAAAATGACAGATCTTTTTGTGGATATAAATTTTTTATTAATTTAATGATATATTAGGGAGTTAGTTCTGGACAGTTGGAGAATTGTTCAGCGCTTGAAGACTTAGGAATCGATACCCGAGCGAGAGTCGGAAAGGAAAAACAAACAGCCCTTCGTCGACGACGCCTCTCGTATTTTTCTGTTTCTTTTATTTTCATTCTTTCACTTCTCTCGATGGGAACGGGTTAAGGCTGATGAAGCTAGCGCATACTTGACCAACACCGCGGCTCGTGATGGTGTAAATTACTTATTTTATGCCATCACGATGTTACTTCTGCTATTTTATCGAGAGCATCTCTTGACTATGCGACAGGAAACCATCATTGACATTGCAATACCAATTGACTGCGTTTGCTATCTAAGAAATAATAAAAGAAATTGATGGAATGGTCGCATAATCCAAGATGCAAAAAGGAAAAAGAGGAGTAAAGTTTGACCAAGATGATTTCCACTTTCTTTATTCTGTTTACTTATACTTCGCTTTCTCTCTTATTTCCTTTCTTCTTACTCTGATAACACTACCTCATGATCTAGCACTGTCATCAAAGAAAAAAAAAAAAGAAATGATTTTTTTATGAAGCAAGATTCACACATATATACAAATTTAAATCTACACAAGAATATCAATGTGTCTATGTGAAACTGTATATCTTAAGTTACTATAGAAACAAACAAATGAAAGAAAAAGAAACAAAACAAAATACTATAGATACCCACTCAGTTAAGCTAATTATGTAAATTGAATATGTAACCTACTTTCAGACGAGCAATAGAACTCTGGTGCAGAATGTATCTGTGACAGGCAGATCCCCCTCTCAGGATTACTATATGGTTAGTCCGCAAGTCCAATCTCCGCACTGTTTGACCGTTCTTAAATATTAATTCTTTATTATGATTACCATTTGATTACTTTTTTTTCTCGATGGTTTTGTATTTTTTCTCATTAACCAGTTTGAGTTTTCCTTCTTACTGGTGCTTTCTGTTTGACGTACTTAGTTCCTCTCTTATCCATGCCTATACTTTTCTGCCTCTCTTAATAACTTTTAACATCAACTCAAAGCTTACTTTGATTTACGATTTCTAATTGGTCTTGAAAAATATATTCTAACATACTGCTTCTTTTTTTAAAGGATATTCCATGTTTCCTTCTATTTTAGTTTTATTTTATTCAACCTGAGTTTGTCTCTTCCAATTGTTTGCCTCTCCAACGTGTATATCTCTCGCCTGTTTTTCATTCGTCGCAGTTCTGCTTGCAAATCGCAAGCTTTTACTCGCTTCTTTCGCGCAGATCGTGCTATTTTTTCATTTATTTTTCACGAACACAGCGAGGAGACATACGACCCGTTGGATATTCCTTTTGGCCTCTATTTTGCGCTATTGTTTCTTCCCAACTGTATATTTCTATTTCCTACTCTCTGTCCCCTTTCTTTCTTTATGTTACCCGGATTAAAAATCAGACATTTTGTTCCAGTCGGGATCCACATCACCCTCTGCTTGAAGGGAAGAGAGTTCCTCGAACACGTCCAATCCAGCCTCTCTTTTTCAACTTCTAACTTCAATATTCAATTTTCCTTATAAGTATCTTCATAATATCAGACATAATATTCAAAGGATTGCCTAATCCAGATTTCCTTGATATCTTCCAACTGTTTGAAAAATATTAATATTTAATATCATTAGAGAAGAATATTTTCTATCTAATAATCATGTGCTTCATCTTGCTTCATTTTGTGGATACAAAGGTCTGAAAAATGTAAATTTTAGAGCTTTGTTGCTATGAAATAAAACAGGAGTCGGAGGTTGTTTATTAAATAAAAGATATTCCTATCATTATCCTTTATTGCGATTTTTAAATATCGTAAAGATAATATATACATAGTAATGTAAAAATATATTACTGATGCACTTATTTCACTTTTATGAATAATTGTGCATCCTAAGAGTACAGTATACATGTATGTATTATTTTTTCACTCAAGCCTAATCTCTTCTCTTCAAGTAAAAAAAATACCTTACATGCTTATTTTTATTTACATTGGATATATTTATTTCTTAATTTCTGGTTTCCTGCTTCCAAAAAGTAAAAACCAACCTGATCTTAAATTTAAACTGGATTCCTTATCTTCCCAATTTCCAAATTTTATGCATCCTTTTGTTCTTTTGTTGTTTTAACTTTATTTCCTTTTCCACTGATTCTAAGGTGTTGCATGCACATCTGTGCGTATGTATGTACGTATATAAGTTGCCCGTATATACGTGTCATACGTAGATATATGTATATATACACACGTGTATGTAAAATGCATGCGCGTATGTGTACGCGTATATGTATGTATATGCGTATATATGTGTGCAGGACACACATACACGCGCGGCAAGGTACGCTTTTGCAATTCTTTTTTTCTTTTCTTTATTTCATTTCATTTTTATATACACTGTCGGTCAATCTCCTTAATTATATATACATATATATATGTATATATGTATATGTATTCATTGGCAGAATCATCGAAGTGATCTTTATTTTTAGGCGATGTTGAGTTTTATAACGTATTCACTTTTATTAAGTTCTCTTGGAAATATGTTTTTTTTTCTGTTTTAACCCATTGTTTCTCACTTTCTACTTCTTTTATGACACAAAATTTAATTTCAGGAATTGCTCTGTTTATAAAATGTGTTACCAAATCATTCAGTGATTCCTTGTGATACAGCAGTCTTTTTCCGTTGAGCATTGAGAATGAATTTTTACGTGTTTTCGCTGTCTGCTTCTGAAGTATCCTTTCTTTTCTACTACTATTTTCTCAGACAGGAATTTATCAGTAGAAAAATATTTACATAACACAATTGTATCAATATGAGAATTCTATATCATGAGGATAAACATCGCCTTTTTTCTTTTCTTTCCTTTTTTTTTTTTTTCTTTTGTTTTACAATCTTCTGCCATGAAAGATACATTGATTATTATACATATATTTACATATATATGTGTATATATATATACATATATATTTCTTGTCACGCTTCAACTATATATTTCCAATCAGTCTATGGTTAATGTATCAAGAACATTCTTCGGTGCCTCATATCTTACTTTACTTTGCTCATTTCTAGAACATTGTTTATTTTGTCCAAAAAAAAAGTAGTCTCAGTAACTGAGACGAAGGGGTACAAGGAAAAATTTTCCTATTTAAACTCCAATTTAGCACCACCCACACAAGCTGTATCACTTCCATTATTACTATTACATATCTTATAAAGAAAAAGCTACTTGTTTTCCAACAGCTTGCCTCAAGCTCTATTGTTGTCACTGCCACCATCATCATCAGTATACATATGTTAACATATGAGTAACTATCATGCTCGATACAGAACAAAGCAAAGAAAAAAGCAGCTATGATGATTCTGAAACTCTCACAAAGCACAGGCAATATTTCTCTTTGTGGAAGCTTTCCTAAAACTCAAACAATTGTTAATTCACAAGAGATGCACTGAATATAAGCAGCCCCAGAGTACCTTGTACGTGTGCTATGCGTGTGAACTGCATGACCAAGAACTTATGGCAGGAACCTTAAAGATGATACGTGTAATATGGACAAACAAAGTGTCAACATTGATTAACAACCACAAACCAACAACGACACGCCGTTGCATCAGGGAAACGAACAGTATAATAATTATACTCATACATGTGTGTCTACTGCTCTGTGGACACCTGAGGTTCTATTGGCTGATATCTGCTCCTTTTTATTTCTTATTTTTGTTCTTTAATCGTTGCAGTGTGTGCCAGTCTTGCTGTGATATATTATACCATACCACTTAACATTTATATGGTGGATGATACATGGCCATAATGCATCGTGTGTCTCTCGATGTGCGTGTGCTGTTGCGTATATAATGAGATGTACGTGCACAGTTTGTCTGTTTATCTGTCTGTTTGTCTGTGTCTGCTGTGTACACGACAGTCGAAGCTCTTATTGATAAAGAAACCTTCAAGAAAACTGGCAGTTAACTCATACCTGTACATACACACATAAACAATGTCACGAGCACATAGGGATTTTTATCGTTTTTTGCAAGCTTGAGGCGGATGTGCATTTATTATACACTTACTTGTACTTTCTTTGGTTAGAAAGGGATGAAGGCTATCAGAGAATAGTCATTAAGCCAAAGGAAGCTAAGAATGTTTTAATACTTAATGGTCTTGGATTTCAGGAAATCCTTAGAACTGTGAATAATGGAAGAATAACGTTGATATATTGAATATACATTGTTTTGGACGACCTGCTTCGTTGAAAACTTGAAGGATGTTTTATTCATAATTCTAAGAATATCAGTACCAGACCACCGATCACATTATTCTGGACTTACAGAACCTGCTGGACATATTTTACATTTTAGTACTTTATTTCACATAAGAAAAACGCTTGCATGTAGCAATTGACCGTTCGACTCTGTTCTATGCAAGCTTTCAAGCTTTGTTGATTCTCTTACACAAAAGGTTCGAGTTACTTTGTATATTGATGAATCTTGAGGTTATTGAGGAAGGTTTTAAGAAGCCAAGAGTAAACTTGCAAATTTAATTAATTTTCGAAACATTAAGTTGATACTTAATACTCAATTCTTCAAGAATATATCCCAAGTGATCTTCGAGCCTCTTGACAACTTGCACGAAGTCTCGAGCCCTCCGGAACTCTACACACGTACACTTTCACGTACACACCTGAAAAAAGACTCATTAAGAGGATAACTGGGAAGCTTTTGACTAACTGAGAATGAAGAGTCCAGCAACAACAGATACAAAGAAACAGAACTAAGATAACGAGACACATATGCCAGTGTAAGCAGGGATTAAAATACTGACGCAAACGCCAAATAAAAAAAAAAGACACGCCTAAAACAAGTAACGATACTACGGAGAGAATAGAAATTAAGACTGATGGTATGATTTGTGGTTTGTTAGCCAGCGGAACCCATTCGGGAGACTGAGGTATAACGGGGCGGCAGTCTTGCCCGCCGCCACACTTATCCTGTCGGAGTACAAACAAGTACGTAGCTCACGTAGATCGCCTGCCGTTTATAATACGTTGTATCGTCAATTCTGCCATACGTACGCATACACAGGACGGATCGTCGACGTACGTACGGTGTGCTGAATGAAACGTCGCCAATCGGACCTGTTCTCGATAACTGATCACATTCACCCTTTCGCTACTTATTATTTGCTATTGAGAGACCAATTTCATAAAAGAGAAGAGTAATTGTAAATTATTCAGAGAATATAAAACATTGTATTGTTTAGTGTCGTAGCTGATTTTAAAATACTACAGAATGACAAATATAACTGGAACAGAATAATAGAGAACAGCAGATATTTAAGATGTTTAATTTAAGAAGAGCACAAAGAAAACGAAAAGGTAATTCTATTTCTATTTTTATATATGTAACTATTGACTGATGTTTTACATTTATATTAAAATAAATAAAGAGGTATATGAGCAAAGTTCATTCATAGCGAAAGGCTGGAAAATCTAGAAAATACGAAACTAGATAAAGTTTGAGAAATTATCCAGGGACGAAGGCGACGATTCCTCAGCGCGGATGCAGTGAACGATGTTTCGTTGCACTGTGTTTTTGTGTAGTGGGTGTGAGTTGGTCGGTGGAATCGATGGAAGAGCCTCTTGTGTTGGTAGACCACCGTCCGCCCTCCCCTCTTTTTTCAGTAGTGTATAGCTGTCTGACATGATTGTGTGCTGCGTGTTTTTCCCCCATACTGTATCATTTTCATATTTGTTCATATGATATAATATCGCGACTGTTAGCACCAAAGAAGAAAGATAAAAGAAAAACGAACAAGTATTCTTTTTTCATGGCGGCCGTGTGGAACTTGTTTTTAACTAAACACGACCATCCCTCTTTTGGTATCGTACGTACACTCGCACGAGGACTATAGAACTGCCTCGACGAGAGAGGCAATCTTGTGCAGCTTTCTTAAAAAGCTCTGCCTGGTCGAGCGGAGATTCTTCCTCCTTGCTGCTTGCGTTTTCTGTTTGTGTTTGTCTCTCTCCCCCGCATTGTGTCTCTGGCGAAGGATCTCAGATCCAGCACCCCGTGAAAAGTCTTCTTTTAAAACGCGTTTACAAGCGTGTAATACCGTGATAACCAACTTTTGCCTTTCTGTGTTTACAGATTATCCGTAGGAAGAAATTTCACGGCGTGTTATTGTCTGAAAACCTACAGTCTCTTCAATCTCCTTACAAAATATGATTTCTCCAACCTTCTCATGTAAACGAACATGTTTCTCAGCTTTTCTCAATCTCATATGATTCCTTGCCTTTTCCTGTGCCACCTGCTGCTGCTGGCTGGGTTATCGTGTCTAATTGCAGGTAGACTTACTTCCCTTTGTTGCTTCACTCTTTACTGAAGATCTGTGCTGTATGTGTTAGCCTACAGTTGCTGGTGAAAGTGAACACTTCCTGCATAATACTTTCTTTTTGAGAGTTTTTTTTTTCTATTTTAAACCGATAAACTTGGAAATTGGTGGATATTGTGTTGAAACATAAATCAACAGTAGGATTTAGATCCTACTTAGATAGTAGGTATGAAGATTCAAAGCAAGAGTTAAGTAAATGTAAACCGAGAGAAAAATTATCATTTGATTCATGGCTTTAGAATCAAGTACAGTTGAATCCTAAAAGAAAGTTCATGGCATGTTCACTTCTCTGCAGCTTCAAGGAGACACTGTGTACTTGAATCATCAGTTTCTAGGCTGCAAGAGGAAATAACTTATCTGAAAGCAATGATAACCCTACACAGATGTGGTATATGGCGTTCCTCTGTATAAATCCATTTAATTTGTTTCTTTGACGCGGTATGCGAGTGTGCGTATGCACGATTGCTCACGTTTGCATCGATTTTGTGTTTGCCCAATCTCTAACACGGTGTTGCGCGCAAGTGGCATAGAAAGGTTGAATTTGTTTGGCAATGATTTGTGCGTTCTAAACCAGGCAAAAAAAAAAAAGGGTTTCGTCAAACCAGAAGCTTCTAGTGGCTACAATTATTATAATTATGATGTATTATAACTGCTATTATAATTGCCGGCATGTAAATCGTCCTGATATCTCCACGTTCTCAAACGAACGTATCTCAAATTCATCAAACTGGATTGTGCATCTTTGACTTTGAATTTTCTAACGACTAAATGTCAATACCGCACGGTGCGCCCTATAGTGAACTTGGAATTCACCAAGGCAATCTATTTTAGATTCAATTGCCAGCAGAATTTGTCTATTTAAGCAAAAGAATGGTGCACTAAGGCATTAGCCCGTTTATAGTATTCCAAAGTCAGGAAATATGCGACTATTATCAGAGTTCAAATACTGAACATAAATAGATCCATTTTCAATGCTATTTTGGGTACATGTTGAGACTAAAGAATCATAAGTCTCGAACAGTCCAGGTTTCCAATTACTCTGCTGATTATAAAGATTGTACTGATAGAGTCATTAGACTCAAAGAGATGTAAGAACGTAGAATAAGCTTATGGATTATTGCTTGTTATTTAAAATAAGCAAACAACTTTATATATTAATTCATAAAGTAAACAATTTCTATTTGGTATCCAGAAGAGAGAGAAACTTGAATCTGCACAAAAAGATTCCTTAAAGGAATCAGTTAATCGTCATAAATGTGGAATGCAAAGTTATTTGAGTAGCATGATCACAAGAAATTAGTATAAAGTCACAACAATTCACCAGAATGCTCTCTAATTTATAGAACTTTCCTTTCAATTCTATCTTCTTCTCTTTCTCTTCCTCTTTCTCTTCAGAATGTATACACACTCTTTGCTACACTGTTGTACACTGTGTCTTTTTGTCGCTAATTTTATCTTAACTTTCAATTCCCTACGCTTGACTCTCCTCACGGTCGCGGTTCAAGCGTGTGCTTCATCAAAACTAGCCTCCATTGTCCAGCTCTTGGTTCAAGATTTATCATTTCTAATTGACCACTAGGAAGACGTTTTTAATATTTCCAAGACACCAAATTCCTTATTCAAATAAGGAATTCATGCTGTCCCAAATTCTTTCAGCAACCTAACATCTTTATTGTCATCCTTGAGAGTTTTGATCCTATTACTTCGGTTCAGGACACATTTAAACCGAAGATCTTTCTGTGAGTATCATCCTGATATTTTTATACCATTGTAACTGGACTTTGGCGGTGAAAATAAAATCCAATGGAATAATTCATTCGATGTCCATCGTGTTTACTTTTAGAAGAGGCCAACTGATCAGAAGTAAGATACGAAGATAATTCTGCTTTTAGAAATCTGTTGTTTGGTGTTTAGAATCAGCTTATCTAAGTGCAGGTGTAATCTAGTAGTACTCTCTGAGTCTGCGAGATGAGAAATAGACTCGTCCAGTCAGATTCGTTCTTATTGAGAAAGAATTGAGTTGTTACGATGATACGTAGTGAAGCAAAGAATTCCTGATTATTTTTATTTTGGTATATTCCTCTGAATACTCCCACGGCTTTTAGCCAGAATAAATAGGTACGCACAGTAAATATAGATGCGCGCATGTACGCTTGGCGGTAGAGCCATGCCCCAGAACGCAATCATTTAAGTCTGAATTCGGGTGAAATGCAACCAGGTCCACGACGAAGAGAACAACCCATCAGTGTATGCACACGAGACATATACATATATACAACTACACGAACATCACACGATTAGAGAAAATCCTATAGAGCTGTACACCCAAATTATCCCCGCAAGAGAACCGGGTGTCTCTCCCTCTGATGAAAGGGAAAGAGGGAAAGCACAAATATACACATCTATAGACCAACAACTGAGTAATCATAAAGCTCTACCAAAAATGAGAAAAGTATATATATATATATATAGATATATATATATATACGCACATACACACACACACACACACACACGTACATACGTATATTATCTGTGTGTGTATATATATATATATATATATATATATATATATATATATATATATATATATATATATATATATATATATAAAGAGAGAGAGAGAGAGAGAGAGAGAGAGAGAAAGGATAATCTACGTGAAAAACATATGATGTTCGACACACACAAATTGAGATAAATACAAGTATGATGTGCTTGTGTGTCGCTAGCTTGCCTCCTCGCTTCCTGATAGAACATCCTCTTCCCTATTTTTACAGCTACGAGTAATAAGAGCGTTCAAGTCGACTCTGGAAGATTTGGAGGAGCGTCGCTCTGTCCATAGTTTACACAGCTTACACAGTATGCGCAGCTCACGCAGCCACACCGGGCCCCGACCACTATCTGACTTCACATACATTGACGAAGACCCGACAAACACCGCGCTGAACGCCAGCAAGGGCAATTTGCCGAACAAGACCGCCGATCAGGACCACATAGCCGCCAGGATGAACAGCTCTCCGTTGCTGCTCAGCGTCACGGGATCGGGGAACGCATACAACCACCATCATAATACCACCATAAACACCACCAATGACAATAGATCCTCGTCCAATAGCGCCCTAAACCAGGCCCAACAATCCAACCATATGCAGATGCAGAGTAACAACAACAGCAACAGAGACAGCAACACAGGAAACTCCCTGCTTCTCAGCTCCAATAATCTGGCCCTCCCGGAATTGACGAAGCTCGTGCATGAAACCAGCATTTAAAAGGCAGCTTTGCGTGTCACTACTGTACATCCACAAATTCTACCCTTTTCTCTCGTCATTATTATTACTCTCACTTCACCCTCTTGTTTTTTTCCTCTATGACATAGTCATAGTTTTTTCATTTATACTCTTTTTGTATTTCCATTTCAACCCTCTCTTTCTCTTACTCTATGTTTTAATTAGCAATTAGACAGCTGTCCTAGGTTCATCTGCCAATTTTGGTTCTTGCCTGAGCCACTGTTTTGTGGCAAGACACGTTCGTGAGTTTTCTTCTCTTCAGTTACTTACTTATGGTAGTCATTTAAAATGATAATCAATAATCGGATCGTAGATTTTCATTCATGATCTTTCGATGGCTAGTAGCTTCAAAGGACTAGCAAATTAACTTCCACCTATCATTGCTAAACTTCTTTTCTACATATGTCGTCTTTTTTCTTCTTTTTTTCTACTTCTTACAAGTACAATTCATAGAATCGTCGTGCGGGTTTTGTTGTCTATTTTATAGATATTTTATCTATCTGTTCTCTGTGTCTACGTTGGAAGCCATAAGGTATTAACTCCTTGTCAGTTGTAGACTGACTTGTAGTGGATTTTTCTTATTCTCTGCATTTTACTGTCCCTTCTCTTGCATCGAAAGTACTTTAACTTGTTCTCATGATTTTACTTTTTTTTTAAAGTTAGGTTTTCCCATATTTCATCATAATTTTTATTCTAGCTCTCACAAGTGATTGCTTTTTATCCGAGAGACCACTGGATTCTCTATAGTACCTTCATTCCTGCTGTCTTCTCTCCAAGGGAGAGCGTTTTTATTCCAAGACATAATCTATTCTCTTCTTCTTTCTTTTCTTCTCCTTTTTTCTCCTACGGAGTTGGAACGAAATGCTCCTTTTATTAAAAATGTTCGAAACGATCAGGCGTCGCTTCTTTCGAATTCTGGGAGAAAGAGAGAGAGAGCTGCAAGTACTTAAGGTTCGTTTTGAAAACAGAGGCCTGTTCAGCCTGTCCGTCCGAACTTCTTCACGAGGCGGCCCAGTTCACCGGCTCTAGAAATGTTTGTTCAGCCTCTTTCATGTTCCTCCTTAGGAAACCGAGCACAGAAAACGAGACAAACGATTTACGTTCAATCAGAGTTATTATTCTATTTTAACATCGATCAAAATGAAACTTCAGAAATTATAGATTGCTTGAGATTCCTCCATTTAATAGAAATTATGATTACTTTATAAATTAAACTATATTAAATATTTTAATTAATTTTCGGAAGATATATTTATTGTATATTGTATAAATAATAATACTGTATAAATACATACATATATATATATATATATAAAAGAAATAATGTAAGATGGAGGAATCTGGAACTTACTATTCATGCATTTAATGTTCTCTGTGTCAACAAGTGTCTTCACCCTTTTCTTGTATACCTTCGCTCATTTTCTTGCGCGTAAAACTTCGTGTATTTTATTTGAAGCATTTTAAGTTCAATGTGCAACAGACAATGCCTGATAATAATCCACTAAAATGTTAGACTGGCTGCCTACTGTCTGCGTGCACGTCGGTCCGGCTTAAATGTTTGCTTGCTTGACTAATATGTCTCTTCACACACCATTCATTCGTCATTTACATTACTCTATTCGCTTACTTAACTTTCATGGAGCTTGATTCAAACATATCAGAACAGTTTTCATCCATTTCTGTCAGTAGAAGCAATTCCATTTGATTTTCATAAGAATATTACTTTATGTATAAAATACTCTGTCAGGGTGAGTTGAAAGATGCATTGGTCTCTTTTGGAATCTTCCCAAAGTCTGTTCTTTTAACAGAAAATGTACTTATCTTTTCTCCAGAAGCCTGTATATATAGAGACCATTATTGTCTATCATAAAAATGAGCTTCTATAATCAGAGAAAAATTGATAGCTGTTTTATTCATTTCATTCTGTTTTAAGAATCAATTAGGAAGCATAACATACCATCAAGACCTAACACATTCGACTTGTTCATCGTCACTATCTAGTGTTCATTTAGGAATATCGTACAGGGTGTTTATAAAGTCTGCGTTCTTTCATACCATATATTAATCTTTTGTACAATTATCAGGAATCCTATTGTCTTGCCTTTGTCTGTTTGATTCCATTGTGAAATGTAGTGAAAAAAGCTGTGTTCAAAATTATTAAATCAGTGTCATCTGTCAAGCTTGATGGTACATGATGATATTGATATCATACCGCGCTCAAAATAAATTAGAGATTAAAGCAACGTGAAATTCTTAAAATTATTTAATAAAATAAAGTCTCCGATGAGATTTTGAGCAGAGTATAATATAAAATTAAATAAAGACAAATTATATACATGGAAAAAGCTGTATTTGCAAGGATAATTCAAGGACTTTAAAGACATTAAATTGAGTTTTTAATTAACAAATATACTCATAATTCTATTATTAAGCAATTTATATGGTACTCCAATTAATAATCCATCAAAATGATAAATATTCAAAAGTTTCAAGAATTTCAGCAGTAGATCAAGACGCCATAAACACTCTGTACAAACTGCAATATTTTACTTTCGCATCTGAGGGGAATCTTTCTGTAGCTCGGTTTCTCTAGAACCTGGGTCTCCGTGAGTCGCCCAAACAGGTTTTCAAATACGTGGGCAATGTCAAAGCGCGCTAAATCAAGAAAACAGAGCTAGCAGTCATGAGACAATCGATTTATAGGCCGCCATAGTCCTCCAATAGAATCACGAAGAGCACGATTCATTTCTTTTCTCAACTCAAAAGCACAAAGGACCTACCGAGGAGCAATCAATGGAACGACAATGGCAAAAGGAAGTACTTAATCGTGAGATCGGATCTCGTCGCTGTCCTCTTCTCCCTCCTAGCTTCTTCTCTTATTCAGAAGCATTATAAAATCTTGATTCATCTATTTTGGAACATGGATAGCTGGACAATTGAAAAGATTCAAAGTTGTAAGTTTTTAATTCAAGAAAGTATTTAAATATATATTTTGTATTGCATTTTTATAAATTCTAATTTATTTTGATTTTTATGTTATAAAACATTGGAAGATTATTATGCTATAAGACGAAAGAAAGTCAAAAGTTATAAGGAAGTTCTAAAAGGAGAGGGATCAAGGTTTCATTCAGGAACTGTATCATAAGCTATCAGTAACATGATCGGCAGAGATCAGAATTTCTTTTGCGCTCGGATAGCGAACGAGAAACGAGGCAAACTTACTTTTTATCCGATTCAGATCGACGGATAGAGTCATATAGTCAGTTTATCTATTCCATTTTGTAATCTCTTAAAACGTTTTCGCGCACTAGGTGTGTGTCAATGTGAAACACATCGACTTAAAAGCCGATATCCACTGCCAGGATTGCGAGAGAAACGAAAAATGAAGCAGAAAAACCAAGGGAAAAAAGAAAGACTATGATATTAATATTTCGTGAAAGAGCTGTAAAAGCGAGAAAGGAGAAAACAGCTACTCAGCGTTAGGTCTTCTCTCCTGGTTGCGATGATGAGTCATAACATCACCGATAAAAGTAACCACGTTACTGGTGAATAGTTTAGAAAAGTCCTTCTCGTGAAACTACCCAGTTTAAATTCCAGTTACGTTGGTGAAATACCAGATTATTCTGTACATAGTATTCTATTGCAACTAAGCTCTGTTGGACTACTGGTTCTATAAAACGTGTTTCTGGTACTATTTTAACTACCCATGCATAGAATGGGACGTTGGAAGAAGTTAAAGACTTGAAAAACTCGAATCTGAAAGCTTGAATTTTAATGCATCGCAGTGTGCTATCAATTCGTTGATGACTATACAAAAATTCATACGAACTGCGATACATTAAAATGTTAAATAAAATTTCTTTTATAAGAAATATACATATATATATATATATATATATATATATATATATATATATATATATATATATATATATATATATATATATATATATATATATATATATATATATATATATATTGTACGGTTATATCGAACGTTTTATTCTAACCGCTGTACATAAATCTGCCTCTTTTATGCTGGTTTTATTTTCACATGATCATCTGTCTCATTGATACATAGAACAGAAAGATCTACTTTGTTCATGGGGCATATTCGAGTTCTTCTAGAAAAGAAGGTTCAACTTCCAAGTGTTTCAATTGTGGAGTTCAAGTTGTCTCGTTCTTATCTCTTATCCATTTCTATGTTAGGGTTCTCTGTTGTGATTCACCTGTTTGATTCGGGTTAGAAATCACTGCACATTAAATACATACACAGATTAAAGAAAATCTGTGACGCGTCATTGTGAAAAAAGAAAGGAAGACGAACTTTGGTATTTGCAAATCATCATTGTCAAGGGATTATCTGTTTAATGCAGATTACAAATGTTTTTATGCAAATAACGATGAGAGAAAATATGTTGCAATCGGGAGAAGACGTTCAGTTTTACATATTGACGCATTAAAATTAGTTTATTATACGGGAATGATGAAAATGATTGACTACCAATTATAACGATACACGTAGAGAATATAATATATATATATTAATTTTTAATTAATTATTAGCGACTATTATTACTATTGTTATTATATAAAATAAAGTTTAAGACACGTTATCCGAATGTTATATTTGATTGAAACCGGTCAGCAGAGGGTGCATGAACATTCTTAGGTATACCTTTAGTATATTGGATTTTGTCCTCTTTTTTTCATATCGCAAAAAATGATGTGTATTACGGTCGTTTTCACTGTGATATTAAACCTCTGCATTTGCATTCTTTATACAAAATGTATGAGTATTTTTAATGCGACAAATTTGTTCTATATCTGGTTAAATATGACATAAAAGATGTTGGAGTACATGTACATACATAGTGCGTCATAAAGTTTCATTCTATTTGATAGCGCGTAAATACTCAGTGTTATATAAGTTCTCTTTAAATTATTTCTTACCTTGAAGAGAATTTTCTTTGTGATCCAGTATTCAATATAGAAAATAAGTGGAAAGACAAATGAAACTGTAAGATTTCTTTAAGTTTTTGTATATGAGCGATACTTGGGAGTTTCATTCCAAGAAAAATTCAAAAAAGAAAAAGAAAGGATTATGACAATGATAGACTATTAAGTAAAATATAACGAAATAATAATTATTATTAAGAAAATAACAAGTTCAAATAGTTAGCGTAATTGTAAATATTGTGAAATTAATTTAACTAAACCATTGCAGAGGATTAATTATTCGATTTTATAGTTCATTAATCCCTCTGCTGAACGGAGAAAATAAGAGCGCGCGTTATAGAAGTCCGTTTCTCGATTCGCGTCCTTATAAATGGAAAAAACAAATCTGCACAATGACTTGGTGAATAAAAGTAAATACTGATTCTTAAAGGCAACCGATGCTGGTCCATGTACATTTTTCTATGAAAATCTTTCTCCCATGTGGATTATTTTCTATTCAATTATTATATATATATATATCTATAACTACTTACTCTTCAAGCGATGCCATAATATTTCTATTTTTTTACTCACTATATACACATATTCTATATGTCTTTTCATATTATTCTCAGCGTAACAGAAAGTATTAGGAGTCTTATCAGAATCAAAAAGAACATTGTGAAGGAGGCTTCAATGAAAGTATTGTTGACTGCAATAGAGAAATTTTTTTATTTTGTTCACTTCTTATTGTTATTGTAACTTACACTGTATCTGCTTGCACTATGTAAAACTCTACAACTCAACATGAGTCCACTTTGTCTATATTGAGCTCGTTTTTTATCTGAATCTTTCAGACCAAAGAAATATGAAAGTCTGCATTCTGATTAACTTCTTAGGCACTGCATTTCCTTAACTATCTCATTATATGAGAGATCAAGGATGAATGTAGAGAAATTAAGAGAATTTGAAATGAAGATGAGTGACTGAAAAGGTTGCGTGTTATTAAGTATAAGATGAGAAAATTATTTAAGATTGTCCACTGTATGCTCACACTAAAAAAAGCATTTCTGTGGTTTCTATGCATTGCTTGCGTTAAACCGTATTCTGCTGCACGAACACACGATGTTCCTTCACGGTCGAGGAAATGGAAAGTGCAAAGTACTCAGCTGCTTCTAATGTCCATCTTCTCCTAAGAGGCTTTTCTCAACGATAGAAAAAGAATAAGTTGCGAGCTTGTCAAAGCAGGCTCATCTAATGAAAATAAATTTCTGCTTTCTCCGTCTGATATAATAAGAACATATATTTTTCCCAATTGTCAATCTCTCTATTTGCATTGAAAAAATAATGGTTGTATTACCAATGCTATGTGAAGCTTCGAAACAAATGCATTTCCGGAAAGGTACACAAGAGCACTGTTTTCGGCTGTGAACAAAGGCACATCAGCTTTCACTTTATTCTGTTTTTTCCTCACGCTCACTTAACATTTCTGTTCGTATGTTTCGTAAATCACCACTCTCGCTCGCAAATCGATTTATTTTACGGGGATTCCAAAGCCTGATTTTATTTTCAAAGACCGTACTAATGCTTTTGCACTTTGTAATACAATAAAAAGAAGAAAAAAATCAGTCGATGGAATCCCGCACAACAGATCAGTTATTAAACGTATCACTAAGATACGTCTAATTAATTCTATCCTAGAGTTCTCAAATGTTGGTTCTTCAAGGTCATTTTCGAGTAGTCGCCCCCACCTTTATGGCGTAACACGTAACTGAGCCACTTGCGGTGTAAAATTCCCTAGGAATTTCTAGGAAGGAGAGAAATACCTTTATTTCAGAGTGTGAGCAAGTTGACTGTTACAGTTCTTTTGAAAAATTATATCTTATAAAAATTATATATTATAATGATACAGGAATTTGTTATACATAAACATATTTGAGGCATCCCCAGATTTTACAATTAAACCTTGTCAGTACTCTCTATGGATATAATCGAACAAAGGATGTTATATAAATATAAATCATTTGAAGGTTTATTTAGAAGTCCTGCTACTGATGGACAGTACTATTATTGAGGTTACTCTTCGATGGCCTTAAGACACTAATGTATATGAACTCTAATATAGAATATCTGGCTGAACGTTTTGGGACATACCGAATTTGTGATCTTTTTTCACAACATATGATAAGCTTTTGGCGAGTAGAATTAAAAAACTTCAGTTCCAAGACGCAGAAATCATTGTTTTGAGAGATGTACAAACAAAATCTTGATCGATATTGTTTGTAGACGCAAATAAAAGTAACAGTAGTCAGTTAGACTGAGTAAAGTAATTCTAGAGTATGGTTATTGGAATGCACGTAAAATTAACAGATATACAATCTCAATTTTTTCGAAAGCGGAGCTGTATATAAATAACTCGTAATAATGTAATTAATATTTTTAAATTCTATTCACGATGAAGTATCATACATTATTTAAAAAGTGACAAATTTGATGCACTCCAAAACGAAGTCAAATTTAATATTTCACTGCGGTCCATCTGACTACTCCTTCTTACTACTAGCTGGTACTGTGCCAGTCATTGATTATTCTACTGTAGACTACTTTGTTACTGAACGTCACGGTGTTCTATATGCAACTAAACACGCGATACTCTACTGGGATGCATACAACTAGATACGCAGTACTCTACTATGATCGAGATTGAGTCCCTACGGAACTTTCTAAACTCTAATCTCGGATTTATTCTACTCACTCATTGTCCTAGATTTTCACCATTTCGTGATGCTATTCAGAAGATACTCTGTTATTACTTCATGTAATAAACATCATTGTTATATATGTGTGACTTTGTAACTCACTGGGTAGGTCTCGAGAAATTCGAAGTGCAGAGACAAATGGAATCTATGAAACTCATCTCTAATTAATTAATTTGACACTGTAATAGGATTCGTTCGTCGTAGGATTTTTGTCTGTTAAGTTAATATCAACAAACAATGGGACAAGGGAAATACATACATTGCTAGGACAATTATTACAACAGTTTTCGTTTGGAAATGATAAATGGAAAACATATTGTACGAGGATGTATATCTTCAAGGATATTATATCTTACGTTGCATGTATGAGCTATTCTCGGTTTCCACTTATGGATCTCTGTTATCTTTTTTATTTCCTTTTTATATATACTTCGTGCGATCGAGTGCCGCGAGTTTTACACATTCAATGATATTCACGCGAGTAACATATACATAATGATTATACACAACCAGCAGGTTACCACCTTTAAGTGTACTTCTTTCTCAATAGTTATTGATGATCAGGCACTTTTTAGCTTCACTATCTCTAAATATCTGTTTCTGTTATAAATACTCCTTACAAAACACCAAACAAAGTAGTTTCTAAAATAGTAAATTGGTATCCTGGAGGCCAGTTTCTCGCATAATCTGCTAAACAAAATCTCCATGAGGGATGGTAACTATAAATATAGCTTTGGATTTATTCCTAGGGAAATTTCAAAGAGATAATTTCATCAGTTAAAAGGTGCCTATAGGCAGAGAGCGTGGTGTTATTCAATACCGGGAAAAAGGTTCAGGAATGTTAAAAAAGAATTACTTTTTTTAGTACACCAATATTTCGAGAAATGGTGTACTGTTAAGTGCATTAACTGCTCGTTGTATCCAGTTATAACCATGATATTATCCTTTACTCTTGAAGGTAATAGGTGGCGAGTTGCAGGAACGTTTGATACCAGTACCCTACAGCAAGAGTTCGACAGACCAAGCTGTAAGCGCTCCTCTCTGCTCTATCTTTCACACTTTCGCTAGATCTTTATCTTATCTCTATCTATCTGTCTGTCTGTCTGTCTGTCTGTCTGTCTGTCTGTAACTGTCTACTGTAACTGTTTTTACTCTATGTTCACACACATACATATAACATATACATACAGGCATACTTTTACACAGGCATACATACATACAGAATTTCTATCTCTGTCTAATACTATCTCTTTCTCTCTGTTTCTTTCACACGCTTTTCGTTTTACACGCCTTCTTTCTACTCCTTTTGTCTTCTATTTTTATTTTATAAGTTGGTAGTGCTAATCTTTCCTAGCCTTTTCATTTTCCTTCTGACTCAATCTAAACTAAATAAATTTTTATTAATTATAAGATTTCTTTTAGTATCTTTAAAAGAAATGTGATAAAAATTACCAGAAATCTTAAGCAATGGAAAGGTTAGGGATTTTTTTTACTAGTGGTACATATCGACAGGTCCCGATTTCCCCTTTTTCTCGCTGATTTATGCGTCTGCGACGTCCTCTAGTCACGTATGAATCTCCCCTAATGCACACACACAGCCATAGAACACTTCTATGATAGCGCGCGCGCGCACGAGCTATTGTTTGGCCGCTTCTGTTTCTCAAACTATTTCTCTTTCTTTGTGGATCTCGACACCTGGTGACATTTGATTACAAGTTAATTTCCTTTATTTTAAATACTAGATGTTTGAAATTAGTTTTAATATATAATAATAGACTATGTTCTAGAACTGTTTCAGTTAGATTTGTAAGTAATTAAGGATTCACAGTATCCGTTTTACCAACGTAGTACTGTGTTTCTCTATCTTGGATTACAAAAAACGTAGCACTTCGTTTCCATTAGTAACAACTATAAAGTTATTAGTACTATATTTGTTCATTATAGTAAATATATATAGCAATAGCTTTGTTTTAAATTAACTAATGACAACTTTGTTAATCACTACGCACGTTACTACTTACATGAAAAAATAATTGCTTTTAGAACTATTATAACTAAGATACTATTATAATTTTGGGGATTTCACAAAATATGACTATATTTTGTGAAAACAGTTCCATCAGAGATCATCACTGTGTCGAGAACTTACTACCGCTTATCGATAGATCGATAACAAAGAATTCCTTTTAACCTTTTCAGTGGCACGCTGCATTTTTGCGCTCTGTTATTTCGTATCTCACAATTTTACCCTGTTTTTTTCCATTTCTTCGAAAATTATAGAAATTGCGATAAATCAATTGGTCTTTCTCGTTTCGATAAAAGACAATATTTAATAAACCTAAAATAAAAATACGATTCATTAGTATATCAGAAATAGCTAGAACTATGAACATTATTAAATTTGAAATACTACTAAATATTCTCTGGAAACAAGATCTAATAAGATCTAAAATAATATTTTAGAATTTGCTTTTAATACCAAACAAATTTATTAAAAATTATTAAAATAATTATGAAAATGAAATAATCGAATATAATCAAAAGTTTTTCATCGAAATGAGATTCTTTGTTGCGAGATTCATTGATAATGGACATAGCTCGATCGAAATCTATCTTTTACTGCTTGACAGGGATATTTCCCCTAATTTTACAGGATATTTGTCCGTCCTTTTGAATGGATCTGAATTAAAAATCTGCTATTTAATCAGTACCATTTGCTGCCCTAATGACCTCAAGGGCTCATCTTCTTTGTACTTCACAAACATTTTGCTGACCTTTCGGCTAACTATGCTTACACGCAAGCAAATAGTACCATACCTTTGATTGCATTTATGATACGACGTGGTTCGCGTAACTTCATCATCTCTTTTGTCGATTCTACTATTTTATTTATGGAAAATGGTCATTATGATAAAGTTGACTGAACCGATGTACTTCGATCGAATATTAACTTCAAGTGTCGCTTACAATATGGCCGCAGAAGTTGACCAATAGAAACTTTCAAACGAAAGTTAATGTACTATTACATAACACATTCACATTTTTCATGAATTCATACTTTTATTCACACGATCCACGTCGTGTTTGCAGGCACGTTACTAATGTTCCATGCATTACGACTATACCACGTGTTTTATAGTACATTTAATATAATTACATTTTTCCTAAGTGAACGTATTTCCGGTCGTTATGTACAGAACACAAATCCACGAATACTTTCAAATTACAATCCCTGGCAAAGCGGTGTGCGATTTATATGTACTCCTTTGCAATACTGGATATCTTTATTCATGCAAGTTGGCTGTCCTGTGAAGGATCCTTAAAAGTGACACTCTTTTTCTGAAAGTTTAACGCTATGATTAGCTTACAAGACAGTTTCTACAGTCGAATTATACAAAGAATTATTTTTTTCTCTGGATACTTGATACCGATCGATCGTCAAAATAGAGAAGCGAAGATTCACGTTTGTAGAATATCAGATGGAATTTTTGTTAGCTCAACTAATACTACAAGTCAGGGTCGATTAATATTCTCTTTTTTTTTTTTTTTTTTTTGTTGAATAACTTAGAATGTAATCGAGCGATATATGATTCATTTTAGTACCTCTCTGGTGATCTTCAGACGTGTTACGGTCTCTTTTTGAACTGATTGAAAGATCCTTCTTTATTTCTCTTTGCCACCATTCACCTTCTCTCTCTGTTTTGTAATAAGTTTGTACACTCTGGCTGATCTTAGCGGCACGATTGATGCGACTTCCCTCCATTTCGTCATTACTTATCAACTGTCGATAAGTTTGCGTACTTTACTAATATACCAATTCCTTTAAGCTTTTGCAACAATCAAAAAGGGTAAATTTAACCTTACTAGCGTGTCTCTCTCTATATATAATTATGTGCGGGCGTTTACGTAATTCAGTAATAAGAGTAAAGAGGGCAGACGCTTCGTTCGTGAAGCGGGGAATCACCAGACCATGTGTACTGACCTGTGAGCTGCTTAGAACTGAAAAATCGAAAAAAAAAAGAAAAATGATGAACTGAAAAACACAAATTCAATGGGATGATCGTTGTCTCCCTGTGGAGGGGAGAATCGTTGATCAGCAGAGCGCATTGCGTGGTATAGCATGCATGTTTAAAGTACCAGAGAAACGCATTATCTAAACCGGATATTCGACCAGGTTAAAGAGTCTGACTGTCTGCCTGGTTAGGGGACCTCTCTCCACGGCGCATCGTGTAAGTATTCCCTCAATGTTTTCTGTCAAACAACAACAAAAAAAGCAATCAGAAATGATTTAAGAAAAAAAAGAGAATTTTGAAAAAATGAACTATAATATATACAGTGAATCATTAACGCGACACATTTTCCTGCCACCTCCATGAAAATGCAAGAAAGGAAGGAAGAAAAAAAAGAAAGAGATTTATTCTATATATATATATATTTGATATTACTGTTATATATATATATATATAGAATATATTGTGATATATTTATGTTGAGAAAAATAATAAAATAAACAAGTTACCTCTCGCGGGTGTTTTCAGATGGGGGTTGTTCTTTTTCCATCCGGGGGTAAATTTTTTGGCTGATTTGAATATAGCAATGTTCATCGGTTACGTGATACTACGCCAATGCATGCTAAGTTCTTGCAGTCTACAATTTGTCACGCTGTATTACAGCTCACCAAACGATGCAAGTGTATATGCGTGGAATTCCAATTTTCTTTCTTTTTTTCTATCACTATATTGGTATTAAAAGCGTCCTACCAGCCTCAAGACCCGTATACTTCTGGACAGTGTGTTTTTTGCCAAAAACGTAGTGTCTGTGTTGGCTTTATTTAGAATAGCTTTATAAAGGACTCAACGATTTTTGTTTTTTTTTTTTTTTGCCACTTTTTTCAAACAGAGGGATATCTGATATAGACATAGTTGAGATTACGCTTAATGTAAGCTGGAGGTGAAGACGCTTTTCTGCCTCGCATATCCGCTTCCTGCATCGATGATCGCGTGTTGTCTGAAGCAGTAGTCGATCTTGTTACCAAAATGGAATATGGAAACGAGATACAGTGAAAGACTCCACGATCGACAGGTGCATGTGGTGTTGCGTGACATTGCAAGTATAATTTGAAGTGTTGACGTCTATGGGTCGTGGAATTAATTATTCTGTTGGAAAAAACAGGGAAAATCAAGAGAAAGAAAAAGTTAGATTAAGAAAATTTTCTGAGCAGATTAATCTGTTACTAAGGAAGCATTTTAATCTATAATTTTGGATACCATCGACGTCGCTCTTCAGATTCTGTTGTCTAACTATTGCCTTGCCGTGCAGGGTATCAACGCCCCGCTAGTTCTTCTAGTAATTCGTGTGGCCGCTGCTTTCTGTCTCTTTATACATACACATAATTATATTTATATATATCTACATAACTGTTCCCTAATCTGTTTCTGCGGAGGTTGATCATCGTATCCGTTAAAGAACGATTTAACTAAAAAATATCTAGACACTACTTGTTCCCGTGACTTGTTAAAAAAATCCTGCTTTCCAGCATTGGTCACTTACTGTTGCTTTTGAGCCACATGCATTTTTCCCCTCGACATTCGATGTCTCAAAATCCTAGGACAAAGTGGTATCGTTGATCTTCTGGAAAAAAAGAATACAAACTTAAATCTAGGGGAAATTAGTACTATTAGGGATCATTTGATTTTGTAAGTACTCTGATTAGTTTTCTTCTCAGATTCAAACGGAATAAAGGAAATTTGTTAGGATAGAAATCACAAAGGAGAAACGAAAAGAATGTCGATGGGTATAATGGGATAGAGGATCAACCTCGATTATCTAAGTGGATTTATCTAACGGTGTATTTCTCCCAAAGCTCGTGGCATAGCCAGGGATACGAAGGCTCTGTATTGACAGAAAGGTTTCCGGTTACAGATCCGCGTAGTGAACGCATTTCGGCAGGGCCTAGACGCGCGCTACACGAGCGAGCACAGCAGCACTACATTGGCGGAGGTACTGAGAAAACAGTCGTCCTTAAGTAAGCGGCTCTCGCAGACGAGCAGCATCGAATACGCCGACAACAACCCAGACGAGCTGACCATACCCGAGATAGACGTGGAAAGGCTGTCGAGTCACAGTCACACCGAGACCGCCGTTTAGAACAGGGGAAGTATGGCGTGGATCTCAACAGCCATCACGACGACGACAGTCTTCATTAAGCTGTGTGTTATGTTCGATCCTCTCTGACGATGTGTAAAACACGACGAAAAATTGATCACCCTCATCCTTGTTTTTCTCGTGGCCAGCGCGTTTTGAAAAGAAAGAAACAAACAAAAATGAAAAAAACAGGACGAAAATCGTGTGCATTGATCTTTCTGGACAACAAAGGAAGAAAGGGGATCGTATTCCTAACCTAGTCAAACGAAGTCGAATGAAACAATAAAAAAAAATCGTGTTCGCGAGTTAGGTCCTCGTCATTTTCTCTCTCTGTTCGTGCTTTGTTATCAGCGGTCGATTATAGTAGAACGGACGATTTTATCGTATGTCGGTCATGCCGTGTTCAGTCTGGGAGAAGAGAAGGAAAAAAGCTATGAAATGGAAGATATAAAAACATGATGACGATGACCTTCTGCCCACGATACGTTGCCGCGGACATCTCAGTTGATCCGTGCGAAACACCAATTATAAAATACCAAAGTAACGCACCACTGCCTTTCCTCTGTTTAGTTGTTATTTACGTTTCCTTCATTTTTCCTTATTCCCCTCGCTCTCTGCGCATCTATCACTTTCTCTCACCGAATTCGGTCTTTTTTTCAGTTTCATCCGTTTCATTCTTTGTTACGTCGTTTTCGTCCCATTGCCCCCCCCCCCTCCTACGATATTACGTGATACTTTCTCCTTTTCTTTTTCATTCTTTTCTCCTATAATAAAATTGCACCGCATGAAATTGTAGCAGAAGTGGAGAGAACAGGGGAAGAAATACGAAAACGAGCAAAGTTAGCTTGAGAGAAACTGTTTCCATCGACGCGACATGGGACTTGCTTAAAATCGTGTTTTCGTCTGCCGGGAAAACGGATTTTCCTTTCTTTTTGTTTGGAGTCTCATGTCGCTGTTGGCCAATTTCCTACTCTTGACTTTTCTTCGCTCCCTACGTCGTATATCATTCTGTTTCTCATTGGCTTCTTTTTGCTCTCATCTATCGTTTCCCTTCTTAATCTCTCTTTCTATTTCTGCCTCGCACAATACGTATTCACTATACTATTCTTCTTCTTGTTTTCTTCTTTCTCTGTTCTTTGTTATATCCGCTGCTATCTTTGTCTCTCTTCCTCGCGTGACTTAAACATGATCTAGTCACTAGTTTGTATTGCTAAATACTTCCGTGAATATACTCAGCACTGGGGGTGCCTTACCGAAAAACAAAGTTTAAGAAAAAAAATGGAAAAATATAAAAAGAACTGCGCATTGTCTTTTAGCCTTACTTCGTGTGTAAAACGAGATTTCATGATGGATAAGAAAGAAGAAAAGCGAAAAAAAGTCGCAAAAGGGAAATAAGGTGAAGGAATAAAAAAAAAAAGATAATTTGTCGCACCGATTCTTCTTTGTTACGTCCGCGTAATTGAAAGAAATGGAAGATTAACAGTAAGAATATTATAACGAAAGTAAAAAATGGGGAAACCAAAAAAGGTTGAACAACTGGGAAACGAATGCCACGACATTGCCATTATTACGCTTAAATCGATACAAAGATCCTGATAGTAAAGACGTTAATCACGCCACGGTACGAAAACCTGCATGTACTTTTAGTAATAAATATATAGCTGCGATCTACCCAAAAAAGAAAGAATTATTAAACACGTTTTTTCAACGAGACACCTTTTTTTGTGTTCTCTGCTCGCCGAAGCATGCGTATATATTTATATATGCATATATATATATATATGAACAACATAAAGGAACGTGTCTGGCCATGCAGTTTTGAAATTCGCCGCGAATCTAACACGCATATGTATTCACTTATTTTTTTTTAAACATTTACATATTTTCCTCTTTCCGAATTTTACTTCACGTGGCTATACTGTAATTATTCTCAGGACCTATCGATTTCATCGAGAATGAAGTGTGCGTGTATCGACCATCGGTCGAAATTCTGATCGATATATATATATATATATCTCGAATGACACCTCCATTGTCCGATGCTGTTCGATTGTGCCCGCGATCTTCGACAGCACGGATCGATAATCGTGTACGTCGCTAGAGGGACAAGCTTTTTTTCGTTAATGCAAAAATCAGTATTCTTGCGCCATTGGATTACAATTAATATTGATAATCGATATTCACTCCAAACCGAGTATAATACATTATGCGTCTTTAGTTAACTGAAAATGAAAGATAGGAAAAGAACTACATTATGGGAACCGCTGCCAAATAAGAAGAAAAATGGGAAAAAAATAATAAGAAAAGCGTAATGCGTGTTTACCAAGTCTCCATGAAGTCAGTAGCCAGTATATATATGCTTATAATATATATGTATATATAGACATTATATACATGTATATTTTACATACACGTATATATATATATATATATATATATATATATATATTCGTTTGAAATATGTACATGTAGCTTCCTAAAAAGTTCGTTCGATGTGTGTGTGTGTGCTGATGTTAAAAAAAAGAGCGCGGGTGGAGGGGTATGGCGGGGGAAACGCGAAAGCAAAGATGGACGATGGGTATTCCTCTTGTATACGGGGAACGACGGTGGTTTGGTTTTTGCGCGCGCTCGAATCACGGAAGCTCGTTAATTCGTCGTGTTGCGTTCACGCGGACAAATTTTTTCGTAGGTCCGTTTGGAAAATGAAAAAAATAAATCATAGGACTTAGTTTCGAAAGAGAGAAAAAAGTGAAAAAAAAGATGAAAAGGCTTTACAAGGCCTATTTACATGCACCGTATTCTAGTCTTAAGCACTCTATGCCTTACACTGCCAGTTATAAAGACGCGCTATTCTTATGGATATCTGTAAACGGTACACACACATATACGTATATATATATATACAACGATGCTTTCGTCGTCGACGTCGTCGTCGTCGTCCTCGCCGTCATCGTGTACTATGTTTGTCTCATGATTAGTCACCTACATCGTCATTCTCCCCCTCACAATTGTTTCTAATCTTTTTCTGTAAAAAAGAAAGAAAACCAATATTGATATCTATCATGAATTTTTTTATTACTATTATTATTATCGTTAAGTTTCCATCTTTATCTCTGTTTACTTGGTTTTTACAATCCGTTTCTATCACTCTGACTGTTACCTCTGTGTGCTGTCTAATTTTATTCGCTCCACTATGTCTCCAGCCCTAGTTTTCTTATCCTTGCCACTGATACTCATGCACGCCTATGTGTATTATCTCTACTTTCTGTGTCTTTTGATTTTTTTGGTCAAAATTTAGAAATGTAAAGAACGAAAATGGAAACAGAATAACATATTTCATGGAAACTTATTCTTAAAAAAAGAAAGAAAAAAAAGGGAAAGGAATGATCGCTACTAATTTCACGCAGACTTTGATAGACACGATCGCGTCTTACGAATGGTGAAAATATTGCCCGCAATTAATTCCAGAAATTTGGAAAATCCGCAACAGCGGGAGATTAAAAAAAAAGAAGTAAAGCCGAACGACGAAAAAATGTTAGTGTCGATTGTTATAATTACGGTTGTCGTTAAAAATGGGCATTGAACATCCTCTTAAAAAAAAAAAAGAACGAAGAAATCGAAAATCAATGAGAAATGAAAAAAAAAATACACACATACATACAGATTATCGATATCTTGCTGTTATCGAAGTTTCTGCATGCTCGGAATCACCATTCTCGTTATTGCCGTTTTCTCACCCTATTGTCATCCTCGTTGTATACCTTTTTACGTTTTTCTTGCCCGCCGTCGAGATCGCACGATCATCCGAGTGGAACTCGAAGAGAACAAAAAATACCGAGATAAAAACGATGAAAAAAAATCAAAAAAAAAAAAAATAGAAGATGAACGAAACTCGACTCGTCACTCTTGTCCCGTCCCTAAACTGCATTAAGCATCTTTATACGCTCCGATTGTTCTTACTCTGTACTCTATATTTAAACGCATTTCGCGACTATTTAAGATTGTGTAGAGTATAAAAAAAACTAATGTCGTACACGGAAAGCAAAAAAAAAGGAGGAACAAATCGTGTAGTTTCGATATCCAATACAGAATGAGAGTAAAAAGTATTGTTATAAAATGAAACGAGCAAAAATGCTGTTCTCTCTCGATACAGACCAATGTTATCGGATGAGTCGCGTGTTTATGAGAAGAGTAAGGGGGGAGGGGGACAAACGATTCCACGGGGAGATCGAAGTACGAGAAGAGAAAAATATGGCCACTGTGGTCAGCTTGATATTCCGGCATAGAAGCTGCTCGTGTGTAAGATTTTATTCGAGGCCATTCTTGAGACAAAATATATAGTTGAGTTCTCGTAGCATCGAAGTTGGTGAAAGAGAAACTGTCCTTGTATATACCTCGCGACGATCGTCACCGGTGCGAATCCTTGTAAAATCGGCCACTCTGCTCCGGGACGTCTCTTTACCTTTTGTGTTTCCTTTCGACGTTGCTACGAGCAAGAACAAAAGAAGATGGAATAAAAGACAGAAGAGGATGAATAAAAGAAGAAGAGGATAGAATATAAAGTGTGAACTTAACCGACACGATGAAAGTGAGAAAAATCATGTTCGTGCAGCGGTATGATATTGCATCGATCCGTAAACGTCGTTTCCCATCTCGTGCTTCGAACTGATTATCGATCCTGTAACGAGATCGAGCTGTCTTCACCTAACGATGTAAATATACTATATATATATGCTATATATATACTATATATATACATACAATAGTATTCTCGCGCCTTTAATCGGTCATCGATCTTTAGGAGCATTTATCATACTCAAAATTTTTCTTATATGTACAGGTTATGTTTGAAGTATAAGATAATTCTCAATGATTTACTTACTTTTTATAGTATTTTTTCTTTTTTCAATCTTTTTACATATTTATGTCTTTTGTTTTTGTTCTAAATATATATTATTATTGGTTAGATCACAATCATGATAATGGTCCTATAGATCGATCAAGTAATCCGATGATTTTGTTCGTTTTTGTTTAAAGGAACTCGGTGGAGACGAGTAGCCAGAAAACACTTGTATATCCTTGTAAAGTAAACCTAATCACTAGACAGCGGATTTTTATGCAAATTCATATGTTCAAGAGATACAATTAAATGAGTAGGATCTAGACAGAAATTTGTTTTACTTATTAAATGTTATAAAGACTATTATACCTTGGATATTAGATATACTTCTTTATACTATACATTCTATACATTCTATGCATTTTTGTATCTTTAAATTTCTTATAATTGCATAAAAATCCGCGGTTTATTTATCACTGTATCAGAGAGTTAGAGGAACAGCGAAAGGGGGGGGGGACGACTTCCGGTGGCCCGTAACGCAAACGTCTCGTAGATTTGACTAAACCGGAGATCGTCGTCCCCATCGCCGATCAAATTGTTTCCGTCGGTATTTCCAGATTGCAAGGTTAATCCTTTTGCGGCATTTAAATATTCTTACACAGAATTTATTGTTAACCGTTGTCTTCTGTCCTTGTTGAATCAATAATAATAATAATGATATTAGTGATAATAACGACGACGACGATGATAATGATAATGATAATTGACTCTCAATATCGACTTCACAATAGATATTGATTGATATTGGTTTGCGAAAGAATTAATCTTGTTGGAGAAAGAGATTTGTGGCCCATGCGCAAACGAAAATTTCGAATTACGAATTCATGTGGTAATATTGCTAATATCGTACCATTTGTAATATCATTTCACGATGTACTGAAAGAAGAAGAGAGAAAAGAAGGAAATGTGCTGAGTATTTTCAAATAGTTGGGAGAATTTCTGTCGGTCGATGGTTGCATAGCCACAAAAATTCTGTTTTCGAATCTGGTATCTCCGGTCTATCGTATAGAATCGAAACGTGCCACTGCCTGCGGTATCGAGACGCCGGATGTTGACACTTTCGTAATGGCATTTAACGTACACTGTAATTTCTCTTGATTTTATGCTCCGCCATTGTTCGATAATAATCGCGTTATGCATCTCCAGACACCGTGCATCGAGATTTTCTTTCCTCTATTGATTATCTATTTCCTTTTCTTGTAACCTAAAAAGACATACCTGACGTATCTTAATTATTAGGACTTTTTCGATATGATACAGTTAAAGTTGGATAAGTGCTCGAAAAAAAGAAACAAGAACTTGCACTTATCTAATAGAGGGATGTATTTTCCATTGCAACAATTTTCAATCTCTTTTATCTAATACTTAACAAACTAATACTAACGCATAAATTAATTACTAAAATTCTGCAGAACACCAAAAGATATATTATATTTGGTTCGAGACAGGATACTCATACTGGGCGACTATTGCTTTCGCTGTCAACATATGTTTATTTGACAATCTAAGGGAGAAGAAGTCAGTGCCCCTCACTAAATAATTAGATATTGCATGTTTTCAAAGTTCTCGCGGTACATTGATTGAAAAATGCTGATCTACTGATCGAAATCAAACTACAAAAAAGACGGTAAAAAAGAAAGAGAAAAAGATTCGAGAGAGGGAGGAATAATGATGAAATATGGAGTATATCGTGCTGCACACTTATCCAGCTTTCACTGAATGAATTTTTTGTAGAAAGAATTAAAAAGAGGTTAGTAAAACTCGACTCATGCTGTCGGAGAGATCGATTTCACGTCTAATGACGTAAAAAAAAGGAAAAATAAAAAAAGTTGAATAGCGTTAATCGCGTCCTTGTACTATAAGCAATAAACAAAAATAGAGAGAGTGAACGATGCGAGACGATTTGAAAGATCGATACCAGTGATCCGTACGAGTGCTGCAATATCTTACTGCTGGATCGATCGTTATCGCGCTCGAAGCAGCGGCGAATTTTCTTCTTCGTGTTAAGAGGGAAAGAGGGATCCCATAGAACCGTGACGAACTTTCTTGGGGGGAAAAAAGAGAAAAAAGTTGAAAAAAAAGAGCTACTTTAGACGCGTCGAAACTTGTATTTAAAAAAAAAACTATGCGGATTTATCGAATAATTATATTTTACACATCTAGCGACGTTTATTCCCGCCCCGTTGTTTAGGAAAGAAAATCTTGTCGTCTCATTTCAGTAATTAAAGTACAAGATTATTTACGAGATATATACAAAAAAGAAAGGATAACCTCTGTAAACTGTTCAATTTCGCCGACACTGTCGCGCCTTCGTCATTATCTTTGCAGCCATTAGGCAAACAATCATTGTTCTCTGCATCCATCTCCCGCCGTTTTCGCGTCCGATTATCGATCGCGAACAAATCGATTGTCGATCGATCGGACCTAGCTGTACTCTTTTTGAAACGTCGACTATCCTTCGAATCGCTTTCCATGATTATCCTTTTGAAAAATAAACAAATAATTAACTAAAGAAATACAGAAAACAAAATCGACTCTTTTATAGGTTATGATCGTTTTCCAAATTTGGTACAGATTCGAACGAAGAACAAAATCAAAGTTATCGAAATCTTAAATGCAGAAATCGAAATTCTATATGTCATAAATGTCGATAATTATTAATTTTTAATTTATTACGTTGTGTAATAAGCTTTTTCGCTAAAAATCGTTACTTTTTCATTTTTAATTACGTAAGATTCATTTTTAACTACTAGATTTTTATTAAATTTTGCTCTATTATCTTCTGAAGATAAGTTAGGTTAATTATACATATATATGTATAGATCTATTAAGTAAATTTTGTCCCATTATTTTGTGGAAATAGATTATCTAACTTAAAATTTGTTTTGCTTCGTTAAAAAATTCTAATATGTATATTTTTACATACTTTAAATTATTTAATGAAAGAGATTCGAAATTTAATACCAAACGACAAACGAATTTGTTACATAAGCTATACACGCGGTAAATTTGGTCGCTTTTTTATTTTTAATTTAAGCTCTTTAGCTCTTAACTGTTATCCTTGGGTAATACAGGTGACTATAAGTTTACGGTACTCAATATTAAAATACAAATTTATGAGACAAAAAGTATCATTAATTATTTTTATCGTTCTCGGACATAAATGTTTAAACAAATTAAAATACTTGACAAATAAGAATATACTCTACTGCAACGATACCAGTTGAGGGTTAAACATATATATTTAAATATATGTATTTAAACATTTTCGAAAAAAATTACAGATTCGCGTAATTTCGTCAGAAAAATGTTTGAAAAGAATGCGGCTTCCGTCGTGAGGACCGAGAAACGGCTGGAATTTCGAGTCCATGATCGATCGTTATTAGCAGACTGCGGATTTTTATGCATTTATGTGAAATTTAAGGTTGGAAAAATGCACACAATGTATATAACATGCAAGAACATGTAATATATTCAAAGTGAAAACATCAAAGTTATGATTAGATTGCGAATTTTTATGCATTTATAGCAAATTTAAAGGTGTAGAAATGCACAGAGTACATATAATATGTAAAAATCTATAAAATATCCAAAATAGAGTATTAATTGAATTTAATAAATGAAATAAATTTTCACTTAGGTTCCATTTCTTCAGTTGCATATATTCAGAAAATTTTATGTATAGAAATCCGCAGTCTAGTAATGATATTTAGAAAACGGAACAAGTCTCTGTTTTAAGTTCCATTTCTTTAGTCATATTTAGAAAGATATGAATTTGCATAAACATCCGCAATCTAGTTATTAATGGATCCAGAGCGACACGAGAAAACTCACCATTGCGGTTGGGACCAAGTCTCGACGATCGTCAAGAGTAATTAGAAAGACAAAAGAGAAAAAAGAGTATTAAAAAGTATACAAAAAAAGTAATAATAATAATAATAATACCATTGAGCTAGCGGAAGAGACGATTTCTTTCGGCAGCTTAGTTGTGTCTCGTCGTTTATAAATTATACGTAAAAAGAAAATCCTAGCTATGTCGTGCGCGCGCTCAGAGCTGAAAGATTATAAAGTAAAACAGAAAAGAACAAAAATACGTACGTATACATTGATTATATTTCCATCGTTTTCTCAATTTACTGGATTTCCAGGCTATCGATCGCCGTTTCGCCGATCACGAAAGCCGGTGGCGGATAATGACAATGTGTCAGAAAATGCACATTCAGTTTGCGAGTAAGGTCATAAAAAAAAGTGCGTGCATGTCTTTACGTGTAAAGAAAAAGAACAAAAAAAGGATAAGAAAGGAAACAAGAGAAAAAAAGATAAAGTTAACTCATAGATCATTTAAAAGAATACTAAATGCGTATACATATAGTGAGGAGACATTGGACACTGTTATAATACTAATTTACTGATAAATAAGACATAAGAAAATAAAAAAATGAAGAAGAAAATGGTGAATGAAATTATAAAAAGAACTAAATTTTTTGGTAAATAAGCCTTCGTTCCCAAGTACCTAGGAGTTACGCAGATTGTTTTTTGCAACTATATTGAGCGCAACACTTGGCAAAACACTAAATATATTAAGCTAGTTATTTATAGCGAGTTTCATCCAAAGCGTTTTTGGAGGATATTCGAAGTTTATTCCATTGTCAATGGGTTATTGCCGATACAGATACCCAGAGAAAGCGAGAGAGCGTGTGTTTTAATTCTCACAGTTTGCCTCAAAAACATACCAAGCAGCATAAAAAGATACGAAGGAAAGATGTGACATGTATAAATATATATACATATATATATATGTGTGTTCAGAATATGTATGCCATTACTGATATTCAGAATATATATACATATATATCTATATGTATATACAGGCAGTAATAAAAACTGAAGAGTTGTATTGTGCCAGAATATGTAATATCCTGTGTTATGATTGGAAACTTGTTGTAATTCAGAAGTATTTTGAGAGAGTATCCTTTCTAGCGACGAGTCGGAACTTAACTGGTTAAAATTAAGCAAGTAATATATTTATTGAAGTTAAAGTGTGGTAAATTTTAGAAACGTTGGAATTATGTTTCATATAACGAGTTATTGATTTGTTTCACATGTGCAATCATATAATGTGAAATGATATATTGTGAACACTAAAATAGATAATGAAAAATTATATTATAAATTTGAATTTACAAAAGTTTAATTGAACGTTATAAATAAAGAGAAATACACAATTATACAAAGTCGAGCCAGAGGCAATTTTTCTATCTTTCTTTGCAGTTTCTTTTTTTGTAACTATACGCCCTTTGATTCTCTAACTTGTAAATCGTTAATTTTATTATTAAGCGAGTCAATTATAATATTATTATTGTAAAAGTTTCATTGAACCGAGTATCTCGATCTTCTATATTTCTAACATTTTTGCTCTAATAATCTTTTTCTTTTCGCTATGAATAATTTCATTCTCAATTAAATCCCAATAATCGAGTAAAAATATTTCTTCAATTCATCCAAGAAGATTTTTCCATAATTCTTAACAATAACTATTTTACAAATTTATCATTTATTCTAGATCATTCCTAACCACGAATCTTATTTGTTAAACGTTATACGTTCCTATTTTTCGCTATTAATAATATTACTCTGTACAGTATATTATTATAAATACGATATTGAACACACCATGGAGATATGTTATAAAATTCAACATACCATCAGCTACAAGACACCATTTATAGCAAGAACAATCATTATTCTGCAGTGTGCTCCTTTTGGAGCAAGCCGTACCTTCGCTGCAGTTCCTCTTCCATAGCTTCTAGCTGTTCTCTGTTTTGTTCTTGCGTCATTTGTTCCATTAATTCATGATTATATGTAGAATGAAGCATTAGAGCCAAGACACCAGCCCGAGTAGCCATATTCGCTCTAATTTGCCTCTCCTGTTCGACGAGTTCGTCTATTTTCAACCATTGTCTCACTCTCTCCATATCAATTTCTGCTCGCCTCAACTTTTCCCAGACGTAATGCTTCACACAACTCTTCTTTGGCGCTCGACAAAATTCACCAGTCGTGTCAAACACGTTTGTAACCAATGGACAACCACAAACTTCGGTTTCACTGATCTTTGGATCTTTACAGTGTTCGGGACAAAGAACCCTTAACCTTTTGCAATAAGTTCGATTCACAGGATTGTAAAAGTCACAGAACATTACTTGTCCTTCAATACGAGTTTTGAAAATTGAACCGAAGGATGCTTGAGATTCATACTGAAAAATAAATACATATAATTTAATAAAAAGATCAAAAGGTAGATTGTATGCAGCTGAAACAAAGTTATACAGATCCTAGAATGATTGAAATATGTATTTCAAACCACATTCTAAAAGTTATACAGATTTTAGGGTGTGTCAGCTATATATTAGAGATAAATATGGAACTTGATTGATGCAGTTATATTCCTTGTTTCAGCTTCAATTTAACAGAATATCTGATCCATTATAGTAAGAAGTAAAGAATTAAATTAAGAAGTAAAATAAAGAATTAGAAAAACATTCTTTTATCATAATGTTGAAAATATAATAAAACTATCAATCTTTTGATACCACCAAGTGTCAATATACTTATACATGGTAATGTATACAAATAAAACAATGTAGCAATGCTTGATTATAAGCGAGATTTCTTTTTAGCTCTGTAGTATGCACTATGTATTCCTTGAGTTATGATAATACCTTATTGAAACATTTTTCCATATGCTTGATAGCAGTCCTCGAATGAATCTCATGGCCGCAGGTAATGCAATACATGCTCATTTCTGTGTCGTCATTGTCATCCACTTCTGTCTGAGGATCAATCGTCGCGTGTTTGGCACGTTCAATAATTCGATCCAACTCTGCATGCCTCTTATCCAGCTCCTGAAGTATTCTTCGAACGTCTTGCTGCTGTTTTCTAACTGTTTCTAATTGTCTTCTATTATTCTGCTCTGCTATACATGGTGTCAATGACCATTCTTGAATCCGTTGAGGTAGCACTTGGTAAATTCTGTTAGTTGCTAATTTCAAGCCACACTCGTCCGAGCAATATTTACTACCTGATCGAGATTGTTTCGTACAAGCGGGTCCATAACAGTGTCGTGGTACTTCCAAATGTTCATTCCTTTCATTACTGGAATCTCTTTTCCGTTTCTTAATAAATTTTGAGCTTTTGTTGAAGCTCTTTGATGGTTTCAATGGATCACCTAACACTCTGCAAGTTCTCTGTATACATCTAAGCTTCAATCTAACTGATGGCCCAAATTTTTTTAAATGTCTAAAAATTAAATGATTATTAGTGAGGATAGAAGTGGTTAAGTGCTTTTTTGTTTATATTCATGTTATGATTACCTGCATGCATCGCATTTTCCACAATTTTCTGTTCTCACGCAACCTGTACATTCTCCACAACGTTTAGACGATTTCTTTACTGCTGTAGGATCCCAAGGTGCATCATACTCGTATCTATGTGCTCTTTCTTTCTCTTTATGTTTCTTGTATTTACGATCTTCTTGATCTGTTCTTCGTGGTTTGTAACGTGTTATCAGAGTCGGATCCTCTTCTCTGCAACGCTAAAAATATATTCAATTAGTATAACCTAATACAAATGGCTCACTAAGAATAAGTAATTCCTACAATACAAAAGAACTGTTTTATATGCTTGGCATCTTTCTCTGTTATATTTATGCAGTCACCATGATACCATTCTTCACATGCGTCGCATCCTCTGAAATTAATATAAATTTCATTCAGCATTGGTTTGCATTAGGTAATAAACAATGAATAACTTATGTTTACACTTTACATCATAAAACGCGAGCTATCAGAACTTCTGCAGATACAATATGCTTGTCCATCCTGTTTCAATAAAGTAGCAATTTTGCTTTTTCTCTCTGGCAACATAAATTGTTTTGCTATTTCTTCTTTCTGTAAAATATAATCTTTATTTGACAATAATAGAATTTTGTAAAAATTAGTTTAAAAAGATAGTAAATGAGGCATGTTTATTCAAAATCTTAAACTTAATAGATTTAAATTTGTTTTTCTTAATACTAAACTTAAATACTCCGAAAAATGGGTATCTTAAAATTATCATAAATATATATATTGTCATACGAGTATGTACCGATAAATTCTGTTGCCTTTTATCACTCATGGTTGTAGATTATTATTGAATACAATATTTACAGAATTTATTATTTAGAATGTCTTTATAATCTCTAAAATGCAGAAAAACTTCATTTTTAACGGAACACAGAAGAACACTACCACCATGATAGAATGACTACTGCAGTGGTGGTCAACTTTCTCTGGTACGTAATTTAACAACTTTGTTAAAGATCAATTACAGCATTAACATTATCATCTTTTTGATGAAAACATATCTTTAAAATAGAAGAACGCACAATCATATTCATAAATATCTTTCTATAATATTATTTACCTGTTTTTTCATATAATAAAATGTATTCTATCGAGTATAAAAAATGTATAATATATAATTAGACTGCGGATTTTTAAGCCAATCCGTATTTTTATAACAAATAACAAATAAAAAGGTAAGATCTATCTATATAGATCTTTGGTAAGATCTATCAAACTTGTATATTAGAACGAATATTATATTTTCAATGTTTTATGTATTTTTTCTTTTTCTGTAAACGTATCTTCAAACTTTCTATAAATGCATAAAAATCTGCAGTCAATAATGATAGAGCATTTAATTTAATTGATATCTATACATTCAATAAAATTTAAATAATGCTTTTTAATTTATATTTAATTGAAAGAAGTATAGTTTAATCGGAGGTTCCAAATGAACCTGAAGTTAGTATGTTCCTGCATTCGTATCACTGCACATGCGCAATATCTTGTTACCAAATGTTAATAGCGCAAGAATTATTGTTAGGTAGAGATAATATTTTCTAACCTTAAAATAACGCATTTCCGACACCGTATGGTCGCTGGTAATTCAAAGAAAAATTTATATGTTTGAAATATTATTCAACGTTTTTAAAGGGTCTTTTTTCTACTGTTTTTCAAATACTTTAAAGGTTGTCTAGGATTAATAATATATTTTTAATTTTTAGATTTTTGAATACACCGCCATTACTTAATCAACAAAAATTAAATATTGAGAAGAGGGCACCCAGATTCGCCTTCTAAAACACAGTAGTTAAGTAATATCTACGTAGTAATATCTATTGTATTTTTACATCAATGAATCAATGAATCAATGTGTTGAAATGAATTTGTAATTTTTGTTTTTAAGATTGCCATCAATTAATTCATGAAACACGGCATTTATATCGTTATTATACTGTGATCCAGTAGAATACAGTATGACTAATTCGAAGAATTTCGAGTTGCCTTCGGACGAGGAGTTAAATACACAAGAATTAAATATCAGTTGGCCTTATATTGCTGCCGCTGCTGTCTTTCTTGGAAAAAGATGCGAATGGTTTAATAATGTACGTGTTTCTTTTTATCCTTTCATGTATTATAAGGTACAATATTGTTTGATATTAATCGCACAAAGTTGTGCAATTCGAAGTGTCTCCGAAGTTATATAATCTTAATGACATTTATACAAATTAATAACAATTGTTACATTCAATTTCCAATACATGATAAATCATTTACTATGGATAAACCGTGGATTTTTAAGCATTTTTATAATTTTATGAACATAACTAAAGAAGTAGAACCTAAATAGAAAGTTTTATGTACTAAATATCGTAATAAATATTTTATTTTGTATATTTTATATATGTTTGTATATTATATGTGTTGTGTAAATTTTTGCAACTTTAAATATCCTATAAAAATCTACAGCCTAATTATAAATATATGACTTGAGAATCAATAAATTTTTAATCAAACATCCTGATTTTAGGAATTTATGCTATGTAGATATGAATTGAAAGATCCTCGTAAATGTCTGAAAGAAGGCAAAGAAGTAACCAAGTGTGCGATAGAAGGATTCCAGGATATTAAGAAACATTGTGGAAGTGAATTTCAAACACACGTGGATTGTGTTATAAGCACATCTTCAACAGCAAGCAATGATGAGTAGTATGTAAAATATAGATACAAATTTTTGCACAGTATGTAAATATAAAAATTTGTTATCCTCCGTTGACCAAAAAATTGTACGATGAATATTTACAATTTTGATTACTATAATATTTTAAAGAAGAGAAAGATAAAAAGAAATGATTTACAATATGAAAAGATACATTTATTTTTACCAGGTTGTAACATAATTCAATAATCATTAGTTGCAGTAAGACCAGACAGGTATTTGATGATTGTATGTTAAAAAACTTAAAATTAGAACGGCCACCTTTTGGGTATTTTTGCGAAGCAAGAGTACATGATTCACCAAGACCAAAACCGCCACAAGAAAAACATGAATTTCCAGACGCAGTACCCGAGTCAATTCCTCCACCATATCGCCCTTCAAAATATGCTGGACGTGCTGGTTTCAATGTGTAATGTTATTTAGTAGAATTGCAAGTTTTGTAGTCTAAATGCACTACAAGTTTGAGAGAATGAATATTGTTATATAATTAGCTTGTATTTGTTCTGTATAAGATTGTGAATAAATGCTTGCAAGTAACATTCATGCGTCGAAAATCAAGTAAATTATGAACTACCAAACATTTAATAAAATAAAAAGATAAAAGTAAACATCAATATCAGTACTTGCATATGATCTTTTTATTATTAATAGAATATTTGCTTGTCATTATACGATAAAGAAATTAAAATACGGAATCTATTTATTTTACATTTGTATATGCTTCACTGAAATCTTCTTAAATAATACCGGAAATAATTCAATGAAGTCATACCTTCTTGACTTTCCAATTATTTGATAGTAACATACAAAATTCTTTACGCGTCCCGGAAGTAAGTAACAAGAATGAATTCAGCTGAAACATTGGTTTCTTTTCAAATTATATACACCTGATATAATATAAACATTATGTACACAATGAGAAGACTTTAGGTTATTCGTGCAACACGGATCTATATAATAATAATTTCCAAATAGATGGAATAGGAATTATTAAATTTATTCAAACGAATTATCCCATTTATACTTAGACTAGAAAAAATGAAAGCAAAAAATGGAAGCAAATTAATACAAGTAAAGCCAAATTACACGAATAATCCAAATCTTTTTTATCAGTCATTTTACAATTCGTTATACAATATTCCATAGACATGATATTCTGGAACGCTATTTTCACTTTTACGTTTATGCTCGAAATAAACTTCCCATATACCATGATCTACATTGCACTTTGTGTACAAACGGTGGGTATGAGTTTTGAGGCACTATGCAAATCTCTTATTACGTAACAATATTTATCCAAATTTCGCCGAGGAATTTTCTACAAGAAAAATTACAAGCAGCCGTTAATCTTTGATGAATTCGTTGACACAAATTCGACTGGCAACACTTATAATTAATAAACGTTCGTGTGTCATGTGAGTTTTCAACGTAGTTAAAATATTCATTCGATTTCAACGAACGATCTTATGGAAGCAATTAGTCGTTTAAGTCTAAAAAGGGGGATGTAATGTCGAATCTTTTGTTAGCTCCATGTTGTGTCATAACCATTCCAGTTCGCACTGGGCGCTAAATGTACTCGTCGTCCCTTGTAATAAAACGTGACCACTCCACGATAGCCCGTCCTTGGTACACCACTCTACATAAAATTATGAATATCAAATCCATTGTAAACATTAATACATGAGTCATTTTATTATCACTAAACTACGAATTTTTATGCATTTGTGAGGAATATAAAGCTGCAACAATGTACAAAATGCACGTAATAGGCAACAATATAAAAAATATCTAAAGTACAATATTCTCTCCTTATAGAAAATATAATATAATAATACATAAAATGCTCAAAGCATTTCTCTTTAAAGAATATAATGTACTTTGAGTACTTTATACATTTAGTATCAAAAATAATTTTCCGCTTAGATTCCAGCTTTTTAACTATATTTATAAAAATATGAATCTTCATAAATATTCGCAGTCTTATAGTTATCATGCTATATTACAAACAATACTACAGTCTACTTCATAATTTAAGAATTGTGTAGTACCCTGAAATCATCCATTAATCCAAACTGCTTGGCAGTGTTTTTGTACGCTTGTCTAGAATAATAAGGAATTCGTACGGCGCCAGGTGCCACAACTTTTCCATTTTTCAATTCAGAAAAACTCACTACTGTTGATTGGTACACTTCATTGACGAAATTTATATCATAATTGTCCTGAATTTAAATTCATTAAAAATGATTATTTAAAATAAAGATAAATTTTCTTTTTAATTTTATATACCTTACACAATCTTAGAAATAAGCTATTATTAAATGCTATTAAAGTTTACTTTTTCTTACTTTTAGTAAGTAAGTTAAGTTCATTTTTGTGAAATGCACAAATTCAGTGTTCAGCTTGATATATTTTAAATGCCTTTCATAGAACATTCCACTGCAAATAACATACAGATTAAATTTAAATTAACAGAACACGTTCCTATTAATTTAAGTACATACTTGCTCACTCCCGTTTTGCCAAACGTTCTAGTTCTAGATATTTCTGGTCGAATACAGGCTCTATTTCGACGTTGCTCAGGTTGTCTTATCCAATCATCCCAATATCTATTAAAGTAAATCAATCAGTCTACCGATTTTAAATAAAAGTTCTTTAAATAAAATTTCTACTTACGATTTCGGCCATTTCGGTGAAAGTTCAGTCCATAATTGACGCGTTAACATCCAGCCTAATCCAGGGAAAAAGTCTGTTCTATATAATACATCTGCTGCATTGTCGTCGACCAAACCAGCTTTACCATTATCATTCCATGCAGACACACACCACAGAGAATTATCAGATACTAATAGAGGATATGTGCCCAAAAAATACTCAAAAAAATCTGGGGCTATGTCCAAATCATCTAAATAAAGTAATTGAATTTTAACAAAGTAACTTAATACAATGAAGATATAATATAAATACAAAATAAATTACCTTCAACTATTATCACAGTATCATATCTAAGTTGAAAGAATACATAATTAAGAGCCCATCCATAATGGCGTGCGATTTTGAAATATCCTTTGAATTTCTTCTCTTTTGGAGGTACTTCGATATCTGATTGATCGGGTTGCTGAAAAATATGTTATATATATGTTATTAAGGTCATCTAATACACTAGAGAGAAAGATTAATATGATAGACTACTTGTATGTGCACTATTTGATTTCCATATCTGGCAATAACATCAGCAGTTTGTCGATGTTGACAATCTTCCGAGACAATAATTGGAAATTGTTCTACACTGGGCCTGTATTTGATCAACTGATCAAGACACCTCTGTACAGTAATGCGATTACAAGAAAACACCAAAATTGCTAATATTGGAGATCCATTTGGTAGCTTTCCCTTCATAGGAACATTATAAGAGGCTTCACTCTGTTAAAGAGAGAAGTACATGGAATTATATTATTAAAGCTCAACTGCGACAAATGTATTATAATACTTACTGAATACATAGGCTCTACTTGCAATTGCTGTGCATTTTTATCATTATTATTAATATCCTTTTCCTCCTTTTCAAAGAGAATCTTGTCTTCATTGACATGATTTATATCCTTTTGTTTTTCATCTGCATTTGTATTTACAATATCTACTTTTTCTATTTCAAATAAAAGAAAGACAAATTAGGACATCGTATTTTCAAATGAAATTTAACGTTATTTGGACTATCAACATACTTTTACGTTGCTTATCTTCTTTGATATCTTCAAGGAGTTCCTGATTCAATGCTATTTCTTGCTTTATTCTCCTTTCCAATTTACTAATCTGATTTGATACTCTAGCCTAAAGATAAAATTATTGTTTAATCACAAGATCTAAATGTCAATTCATTGGCTTACCGTATCTCGTTCTCTATTCACTGGTTCATCAGAAATCAAAAAATATGTGATGAAGCCCCACAGAACAAGAGAGCCGAAAATAACAGTGACTAACCTGTTCCGCATGGCAGGACCAGGTGTCACCTCATCTGAAATATGAAATATGTTATAAACATTTTCAAAATATATCAAATACCATTAAACTATCTGCACTGATAGAGTTATTGATGAATTGTTATTGATGTATATAGAAATTTTTGCAGCAATATTGTTATGTAAAAATGCATTATCGATGATGATTAACAAGGAAATTTCTTTCATAAATGACTTTAACGTAGTAAATTACTTACCATTATGATACCTACGTAACCGCTTATCGAGTATTGTTATACGAGAACAAGCATTTTCTCGTGGGTGAGAAACAAGTGTCTCACAATCTTATTGTCTGACAATCGACGAATTTTTGAAGTAAATGAATACGTTTAGCAAGTTTGCCGTCTTCTAGATGAAATTTTAAATAAAATCTGAAAATCTAATGCACTGACACCGTGTTATAAACTCCATTGTTGAGTTACGCGGCAGACGCGGAGAAAATTTCTTCTGGACGAAAACTATCGCTTTCCCTTGGGAATATTATCAAGAAATCTAGATCTCAACCGTGCGATGGAGCCACGTAGATGTTCGTTGTAGCGCCCTCAAATAACCTATCAAAATTAAGAATTTCATTTTCGAAAGTATATTTCACGATTTTAAATGACAAATGTGATAATCTTGATAATCTTGATCTAATTTTTTATCTGAAGTACCGTAAGCTCTTTCTTATTTTGATACATTTAAATGATATTATATTTCGATGTAATTTAAAGAGAATTATATAACCTATAAAGAGAATTATATGTATTTAATTTTATACATACAGTTTTTGTGTGATTTGCATACAGTTTTATGTTTAATATTTCAAACATATGGAGGATAAAAGAGACAATATTTATATTTAAGTAAAATAGTAAGTATCTATTTGATCTAATTGAAGGAGTATTACATAACCTATAAAAGTAATTTTATTTAATTTTATGATTTAGTTTCTCTATATTCAAGTAAAAGGATATTTAATAAAATTCATACAATAAATTTAATTAGCTTTATCTTCAATTATGAAATTCCGACATTTACAATTTTCTCTTTCAGTTTTTCTCGCGCCAAATTTAACAAAAAAAAAGATGTCTGACAAAGAGGAAGAATTTAAAGCTTATAAAGAAGACACACGAATTCCCTGTCAATATGGAGCTAAATGTTACCAAAAAAATGCAATTCATCACCAGAAATATAAACATCCTCCTGCAAAAGAAGCGGTATAAATTTTAAATTATTCTACTTCTGTTTTGTATAAAAGTACTGCATCTCATTATATTGGTTATGTTATAATTTAATTTTTTATATAAATTTTTATTTAAAAATGTATAGAAAAAGGGAAAAATTACGAAACGAAAAATGATAAATAACAAAAGGAAACAGGAAGCTAATGATCAAGTATCAAGCATTTCTCCACAGAAGAAAATACAGAAAACAAATGATGGAATTGCTGATAAAGATTTGTATGATGCTGTAACTAACATGGAGAGTAATATTATTGAACATGACACAACTTGTGAAGTTACTGCAAAATCAGAAGGTTCAAATAATACAGAATCTGTGAAAAATTCAAATTATTTAATCACCATTGCATCATTGTTACATGATGGTGATATTGAAAATGGAAGATATTTAAAAAATGGTGAAATACTTCCATTAACTGCAAAAGAAATTATTTCTCACTTATTTTTTATAGAAATGCCAGAGGATTTCTTTCAGCTTTATGAATTCTGTAAGAGCATTTGTGAAAGAGATCCTTTGAATGCATTGAAAATTGTTCATTTGCAACTAGTTGGTCCTTATGATGTATTCAGAAAAGGATTTATAAATGCTAAAGTTGAGAATAAAGAATCTCTGTTAAGGCATTGGAGGTATTATTACGATCCACCAGAATTTCAAGTAAAAGAATTATAATATACAATATTTTATAATCATATAATGCTGATTAAATAATTATTAAGTTTTCATTACAGACAGTTATCAAAAGCAATAGCAAGGATGGTTTGCATTTTGGTTATTGGAGGGACAATGTCTTTGAAAAGCCTGTATTTATGGCAAAGAACAAAGCAGCTGTGAATTGTATAATCGACCCTGTTGCAGAAAATATATTTGGTACACTGGAGTAAGTAGTAAAAGTATTTGTAAATTTATTAAAACATACTTGTAGCTTTCATTTTACATTACATAGTGTACATTTTGAAGAAAAATTGAAGTTAGCTACTCCATTTGAGAAAACTCCTATAGCACAATTGCGTCAAAAGTTAAAGAGCTTTGCGAAGGAAAGAAATATAACTTTAGAAAAAAGCGCAGAAAATATGCAAGCCAGAGAAAAAAAAACTGTTGCAAGAACTTTTCACAAAGCTGGCATTGTGGTGCCGTACGATAAGAAAACTCAATTAGGATACAGAAACTTGGCTGTTAGTAATAGTAAGTAACTATATATAAAGAAATTAAATAAATTCATAATATATAATTCATAATGATTATTTGTACTATAGGCGAGCTACAAAAATTGTTAAAACAAATAGAAGATGCTCCGGTACCGGAGGCGAGAAAGATACCAATGTCTAAACTGGATGAGGTGATACGATTAGCAACGATCGCAGCTGATGAATGTGATTTCGGCACAGTTCTAGAGTTAGGCCACGATTTGTTTTCTAGCGGTGCTTTTTCCGTTCAAACTAAAATGTTAAATTTACTATCCCTTGCATACAATCTCCTACAAAGATTGCAATTCATGGAAATTGTTACATCCCATTTAAAAAACAGGAGGAGGAGCTTGGATCTGAATGTTATTCAATTTGACTAAGTTATAGATTATAATTGTCAATAAACCGTAAAATAAGACAAGTCTTTGCCGTATAGTAGTTGAAAAGTAAACAAGAGTGAATCTTAAAAGCACAGTGATTAAAGAAAGTATTTGTACACCATCGTATTTATTATAGTATCTATATACTAACTAATTAGATTTAGTATCATCTAGTAGTAGTTTCATGATAATAGTTTCATCCATAGCTTTATTTAGTACTAGCTACAGAAATTTTAAATGAAATGTTAAATCTCATAAAACAACATTTCATTAGAGTATAAGAGTATGTATGAATACTTTTTGTAGTCACTGTAAATAAAGAACGAATTGTAATTATTTTTTTATACTTAAAATATATTCTTAATCAATAAATATTTATTCTTCCGTTATTCATTCTTCTTTTTAGTTCTAATTCAATCTGTAAAGTATATCTTATCCTAAATAAAATTTGACTAGATAACGAACATCCGTGTTACACGATGCAAAATTGTACGCACGGTGACAGTGACAAATACAGGCTAAAAGACTATAGCAATGAACGAACGTGAAAGCGACGGACGAAGAGGAAACCGTAGAAAGAATTATTCAGGATGGTTGAAACGGGAGATTCTATCATGATTTTGTTCCGGGTCAAGAAGTGAATCTCTCGGTATAAACGTAATAATGCCCCGCATTCAATTTACAATGATAATTCGCACGATCAGACGAGAATGGAATTAAGGGGAAACTAATAAAAAAGCAGGAATCGTGTACCGAGCGAATTTTTCATTTCTATGGTTTTAGTTCTCATCAATCGACAGCAATCGTACAAACGTTTGCGATGGAAAGCAAAAGTTGCAATAATTTCATAAGTTATGTTGGACTGGAGGAACACGAGATGCAGGTAATTGTCAGATACAATTTTATGTAAACATTCAGACATAACCTCTATCTCGAATACTGGAAATCAGGGCTGGACATTATTAAAATAAGCTTTTATGCAAATAGTTATTCAAATATAATTTCTATTTTATTTATTATTTGTTTTGTTACGTTATCTTAGATGATTTTATCCAAATAACAACATATTTGAAAAATAAATTATTTTACTATTTGTTATCTTATTTGGAATAATTATTATTATTTTTATTTGCTATTTTCATTTCAAAGAAACAGTGCCCAAGTCTGCTGAAAATATACAGGATGTTTTCTACTTTTCTAGGAGCATGTTCTATGAATTTTCTTAGTGACTCAATATATATTAAAAAACGTATTTACTTAATTTTTTTATTGAATTTAACAGTGTTTTCATGAATTATGTGCAGCCACTAGGTTCTAGTCGACGTAATTCTGTATCCGAGAACAATATTAAGTTGTTACCAGGTGAAATCTTTATCACCAAAGCACAAAATGTTCTTATGTTCTCACCTGTTAGTGATTTAAATCAAGGAACATCTGGTATTCTATCTGTTACAAATTTTAAACTTACTTTTGTTACGACTGATGAGACAAATGGAGAAGTAAGTCAATTTTGGGAAGTTTACAAAGCCTAAATGTATCAACATAATTGCGGTTTTCTTGTTAAAAGTTGTTAAGATGTATTTTACTTGCAGGATGTGGCTCGTCAACAAAATCATCTTTATGGGTATATGGACACATGTTTAACAAACATAGAAGATATTTATGTAACTGTAGGAGATAAGAAAAGAAAATTGATACCCGGAAATATTGTACCATCTAAAGTAAAAGGGATATTTATTATTTGTAAAGTAATTGTTTTCTATGCATTGTTATGAACGATGTGTTATCTGCTACGTGTTTCTCATTTTAATTGAAAAATACGTTATGGGTTTTAGAATTTACGTACGTGGTCCTTTTCTTTCAAATTTTCACCTATCGGAGATGGGAAGAATCTTCTGCAAGCATTATTACATCACGCTTTCCCTAGCAGACACCAGTTGTTATTTGGTTATGATTATCAGTTAGTTTTTTAGATAAATATTTCAAACTACAGTTTTGAAACTACAAAATGATTTATTCTTCTTTCGTTTGATTTCAGAGAAGCTTATTATAGTAGTCTTGACAAAGCTGTTCGTTTGTTTCGGGATATTTCGGATTGGCATAACGAATTAGAACGCACCATACGCAATGAAAAACTCAGAAAATTTTGGAGACTATCTACTGTTAATATAGACTTCAAGCTTTGTCGTAGGTAAAGACAATTGATCATTAACAGATTACGGAGTTTTATGCATTTATAGGAAATATGAAAGTGCAAAAATGCATAAAATGCTCATAATATGACAAAATAAAAAAATATTCGAAGTATAGTGCTTTTTATAATACTTGGTAGGTAAAAGAATTTTCTACCGAGATTCTACTGTTCTCATTATATTCTCAAAAATATTTGCATAAAAATCCGTAGTTTAATTATTAAATATTCTATCGTGCGTTGAACAATTCACGAAAATGTAAACTTTTTTATAGCTTGTCTCGATATATAATTATACCGGCATCGATTACCGATGGTCAGCTAATAGATGCAGCTAAGCGCTTTCAAGGTAACCGTCCACCAATTTGGTCTTGGTCGAATGCGCGTGGTGCAGCATTAGTAAAAATGTCCGAACTTTCGCCGTTAGTTACCAATAGAATACAAGAAAACATTATGTTCGAGAACGTTCGTAAAAGTCATCCGCAAAAAATGCCACCAATCGTTTTAGAACTAAATAAAGGTATTAGCGTGAAGTTAATAGCATTAGCTTTTTCAAAATTTGTCAGTCTGTGCTCTCCAGGTAAATTCAATTTATTTATTGAAACCGCGAATTCTACAATAAGTATTGTAAATATTTATTATCTATTTCAGAAAACATTAGGCAGTTTTGGTTACAGGATAATAATTTTTATTCGTTAGTAGAGAACACAAAATGGTTAAAGCATGTATCATACTGTTTACAAAAAGCTGTTGAAGCCTGTGAGCACCTTCATTTAGGATTCTCTGTTATTTTACAAGGTAACAATGCAGTATAATTCTTTTTTTTTATCTTTATTTCAATAAGATTTATTTTTTAGAAGGTGCTGGCACAGACCTTTGTTGTATTGTATCGAGCTTAGTTCAATTGTTACTTGATCCTTATTTTCGAACCATAAATGGGTTCCAGTCTCTTTTGCAAAAAGAATGGGTTGCAGGTGGACATCCATTCTGTGATAGATTAGGTCATATTTCTAAGAGGACTTCAGAAAAGGTATATTAATCTGATTTTAATTATTTATAAATTAACAAATTTTATTCTTCCCTTTCTTTTCTTAATAGTCTCCATTGCTCCTTTTATATCTTGACTGTGTCTGGCAATTGAGTCAACAATTTCCCGCGGAATTCGAGTTCACGGAAACGTACCTGACAACTTTGTGGGATGCTGCCCATGTTTCCATTTTCGATACGTTCATTTTTAATTGCGAGAAAGACCGAGTTGCGGCAGCTACGGTAATTTATTTAAAATCTTTTAGCATCCAATATACTATCTTAATATTTACATAAATAAACATGTGATCATAACGTAAATAAATGTGATCAAAATGTGATCAAGAAAACAACGAACTTCTTAATTTACTAATGACTACCAACATAGTAAGCTAGGTTTGTTTAGATGTCTTCAACTCGTTGAACAAAGTATAGAAATATTAATTTTATATTCAATATCTAACATTTTCAAGGAGTGTAAGCGTGTAAGTAACTTCTTATTCATCTTAAAAATAAATGTCTTTTAGGATCCAGAGAAACCTCTTGTTCTAAGAAGTATGTGGGATTGGAGAGAGCAATTCAGCGACCAAGATATTTTATTATTTGATAATCCCCTTTACAATCCCCGCGAGACAGACTCCAAGGAGAAATGTGTGATAAAACCCCTGTACAACGTCGCGAATCTAGAACTTTGGACTCAGTGTTACTTTCGATGGATACCAACACTGGAGATTCATAATGGTGGTCGGAATCATATTGAGCTTTATGCCAGGTTACTACGGAATGATGTGAATCGATTGAAGATGAACATAAATGGTAATTGCGGATCGCCTACTGGTAAATCAAACAGCTACTCTGTTCAGATGAATATCGATAGCTTCTATCCATTTTCAAATAAGAAATCTGGGAATATAGTGAGCACCCCAATCATGAACAGCTCCATTCTTGCTACGAAAAGCCTGTTAGAAGCGCAGTCCTTGATCACTGCGACCGACTGATGTACATATCTTGCTAACGTTTGTTTTCTTGACTTGTTAAAAGGAACAGATAACGTCTTTTGTAATTACGTGAGAATCGCCATGAGTATTAGGAAAAATTCTCTTAATCCTTTCAGTGCCAGATTCTCGTAGTGTTTACAAGCAAGTTATGACCGAAAAAAATAATTTGCTTGTTTATTTATATCATAAATTTCATTTGTATTTATGTTGTAGATATGTTCGGAATTTTGCGAAAAAATAACTTACATGGCAATTTAATGTGTTTATTTTGTAAATTGTTACCGATCCATTTGATTCAGTTCTTCCTAATTTGGTACTTAAAGGATTAAACATCGTGAAATTGCATTTTCAATATTACGAAGATTTCTCTTTTCTACATTGTAAGTTGCATTGTAAAATAGCAAAATTATGGAAAATTGATATTTAATAATACTGATGTTATAAATTAAATAACAATGGAACTATTTTTTGTAGAAAAAATTATCTATGGTCTAATGAATTCTTTTTATCCCTATTATTAAATCCCCTTTTTCTTACTTATATTTCACTTCTATTTATGCAAAAAAATTACTATATCAGACGAACATTAAATCAACAATGGTTGGTAGCACTGAGTAACCGCTAAATTTGTCGAAGCTGTAGAAAAATGCCACGTAAAGCCCTTTTTAATGATGGATATTTCGAGTAATAGAAATGTTTTTGCACCGAAAAAGGTGCAAAAAATGAATTCAACGTTGGAGGAATGGGACGCAAACAAAATTGTTTTTTGTGTATTACTACTCGTCTCGTGCTTCAAAGTACTTCTGATGCCTACATAGTATGTTTTTTTAATGTTTAAATAAATTGTATACCTCTTTGATCACTTTTTATTACCTGTATATACTTTGATCACATAATGTAATCATATACGCATCATTTGATTTTTAGTCATTCCACAGATTTTGAAGTTCACCGCAACTGGCTTGCCATAACACATAGTTTGCCACTCAAAGAATGGTACATGAATGCCAATTCACAATGGACCTTGGATTATCCACCATTGTTTGCATGGTTTGAATACTTTCTCAGTCATATAGCAAGACTCATAGATCATAATATGCTTAAGGTTGAAAATCTAAATTACGCATCCTCCAATACTATCCTTTTCCAACGAGGCACTGTTATATTTTTAGATTTAGTATATGCTTATGGAGTTAAAGAGTAAGTTCTTAATGCATTATTATTATTCTTCATTCAAAAAATAATATTTAAATTATATTCTATGCTTTAAATTCTCTCTAGAGTTGGCAAAGTATTTTGTACATCCTTTGATGAATATGTGATCTTCATAGTTTTTTCTTTATGTAATATGGGATTACTCTTAGTAGATCATGTACATTTTCAATACAATGGATTCTTACTTGGTATTCTTCTACTTGCTATTGCGAATGTTTCTAAAATAAATAAACAGGTAAATATATAAGAAAACATCTTGTTTTTATATAAAGGCTAAGCAGTTTACTTTTTAGAAGGCTATCTTATTTGGAACTCTGGGGTTTGCTTTGTTATTAAATTTAAAACATATTTATTTGTACGTGGCACCAGCATTTCTAGTCTGGCTACTGAGATCATATTGCATGAATGGAGGTTCATTCTTTAGACGTTTATACATGCTTGGAAGCATAGTTATTATTACTTTAATAATTTCTTTTGGTCCATTTGCCTCACAGTTACCTCAGGTAAATAATAATGTTAAATCATATTCTTTCTTCTTAAGTAATTATGATTATTTTAGATAATTTCAAGACTCTTCCCATTCAAAAGGGGTTTAGTACATGCATACTGGGCAGCAAATGCTTGGGCATTGTATATAGGTATAGATAAAATAGCATCTTTAATTTTAAAGCAATTAGGATGGTTAAAAGTTACAAGATCAGCAGTCATGACTGGTGGTTTAGTGCAAGAACAATCATTTTTAGTTCTACCAACTCCTACGCCAATTGTAACATTTCTATCAACTATTTTCACTATGATGGTGAGTAATAAACTTTTCAATTGTTGATAATATTATTAATAAATAAAAATATTGCGTATATTACAGCCTGCATTATACTGCTTATTATGTAAAAAAGAGTATATGAATCCAAAGCAGTTTGTACGATGTTTAGTTCTCTGTGTTTTGTGTTCTTTCATGTTTGGTTGGCATGTACATGAGAAAGCTATTTTAACTGCTATTATACCACTGTGGTAAGTAAATGAAAAAGGAAATGAAATTAATTAAACATAATCATTTAATTCTTATGTATATTTTAGTGTACTAGCAGCAACTGATAAGAATGATGCTAGAATTTATCTAATTTTAAGCAGTGCGGGACATACTGCCCTTTTACCCTTACTTTATCCAAGTAATTTAACTCCATTAAAGATTTTGGTACTTTTGGTATTTATGACTGCAGGTTTTCTAGCTTTCTCTCGAAAGTTCAATGTGAACTTTCTTTATTCTTACGAATATATATATGTGATTAATTTGCCGTTATTGACAGTGTATGAAACCATTATACACAAATTAATATTTGGTGAAAAATTACCGTTTTTGCCTCTAGCTCTTACTTCATTATATTGCGCCATAGGAGTAACTTATTCTTGGGTGGTTTATTACTATATGTTTTTGCGATATAGTAAAGTTAATAATCATAAAGATAAAATACAATAAAATTGAGTATGAAGTTTTTACTTGTTATATGCCTTTCTTTTTATATTCATTGTTTATATCCTTCTTTATTATATTTATTAGATTCATTGCATTACATGTACTATACGCATTATATTCATGTTACATATGCCTTACATATGAATAGTATGATATAAAAATTTATTTCAATTATGTTGCGCTCAAAATTATTAGTGATTGATCGAAGAAACTTCTGTAATTTAGTTTCGTTTCTTTAGCTTTCTTTGCATGCTCCAATTCCTCCTCTGCATTTACTTAATATTACATAATAATAATAGGAAAAAGTCAAATTACATTAACAGGACAGGACTCTGTTTTAAATGTTGCATTTATGCCAAATGAAACACAAATCGGTTTTATTTTGGACAGAGATGAGCAAGGGAATCGCGGAAGAGCATGAAAGCAATTCAACTAACATTCATGTGGTCATGTAAAAAATACGCTCTACGAATTACTGCCCCCAGTGGTTAAATGCCTGAACTATACACACATTTTCTTCCTTGGGTGCTTTTTGGGAGAGAAACATACGTATATTTGGCGAAAGGAGAAATGAGAGCCGAACAGGGCTGTACGAAATGGGCCAAAAATAGACGCTTAAGTTCGATGCAGATGAGCCGACTTTTGTTCGCGCGATATCGCTGCAATCATATTATGTCTGTTTTCATTGTTTTTAACTGGGAGAATAAGGAAAAGTATATGATCGTAGCGATATCATGTGAAAAAAAAATCACTTGTCTGCATCGGATCTGAAATGGGTAAGAAACAAGTAGCGAAACGCTGCGCGAAGCACTTATAAGATTTTGATCGTTATTTTTGAATGAATTTTAACTCCATTGGTCGAGGATTCAAATGCATAAATTGTTATACAAAAAGTGATGAAGGTATTGTAAAATTACTGATTAAAATTATTATTATAATTAATTAATATTACAATAATTGTAAATCTACAAATTAAATCGAACGAAACAATCTCATTTTGCAAATGAACAAAGCGTCTAATTATTTATTCTCTAATCCCTTTTAATTCCGATAAGTTACAAAAAATGATGAAAGAGCTCGAGAAAATTGGTAAGTTAGTAAGGAAATAAAATAACATAAAATTATCATAATCATAACTTTCCCAGAAAATCCAAGAATATGTCGACCAAAGAACATGACGTCATAGGAGGTGGTACGATTTTGGCAATTACACAACAAGTGCTGTCATATTCCAGGAATTTCCCAAGATTGAAATTTCGACAGAATTCTGCTTTGACCCTTATCTTTCGCTGATCCCCAGTACGAAAGCACATTTCCCCTCTAGCTGTGCATATGTACATATTGCCTACCAAGAGCACCGGAGTAGAAATGCGTATAGTTCGATTATTTGCCGTTAAAGGTCTCTTCTATTAGATAGCATTTTTGGGCTGACGTTATTAATATTGCATTGGCGATCTCTCTGCTGCTTCCTGTTAACATAGGAAGCGTAACGTTCGTTTACGAATCTATGTACATCACTATTCACGATAAATGATAAATATGGCGGTTTGGATTCCCAAAGTCGTACGGGTGATAAGTAAGTTTGTTAATTTCACATGTTTATCATTTTATTGCGATGACATTTCAATAATGATAATATGCTAGCAATTTGAACAAAATCATTGTTTCAGAATCTACATACATTGTAAATGCATTATTAATTTATATTATACTTATGTAATAATACATAATTATATTATATTTATGTTGCAATAATGATTTAACTTGTGACACGTAGAGAATCAAAATGTGGGCCCTGTCACTTACGCAGTACAGAGCTATGATTATTCTTCACAACCAAGGGTTATTAAAGATCCTACTACAAGCAAGTTGAAAAGGGGTACTGGCGGTCGTAGCTCTTTCAATGGTATAGTTTGTACAATATTTGGAAGTAATGGTTTTATTGGAAATTCCTTAACTATTAGGCTAGGGAAAATTGGAACTCAGGCAAGTGAATAAAAAAAATCTTTTAATTAAAAAATTCATATTTTATGTTAAATGCTTTTTTTATAGCTCATTCTTCCACATAGATGTGATTCATATTACATGAAAGAGTTGAAAGTAGGTGGAGATCTTGGACAAATCTACTATCATCCATTTGATCTCAAAGATGAGGAATCAATAATCAGGACTATAAAATATTCCAATGTTGTTATTAATTTGATTGGTCGAACTTATGAGACCTCAAATTTCAGTTTTGATGATGTGCATGTAGAAGGAGCAAGAACATTGGCTAGACTTGCCAAGAAATGCAATGTGAAGCATTTCATTCACATGTCGTGCTTAAATGTGGAAGAGAAACCTACAGTAGGCCAATTGAATTATACTATATAGTTGGTAGATAAGATGTAACAAAGCATTATAAATTAAAGCATGGCACTGTGATATTCAGGATTATATGCAATTTTTAGAATTATTTTAGATTGAAGTTTTTAGCTCTTATCTTCTCAATACTATCAATTTATTCTGTAAAAGATTTGGATATATGTATATATAAATTTAATTTTGATATGTGATTTTCTAACTTTGTATCATTACTTTTATCAATTATAATCATTATTTTAATGATAGTAAATTTTATTCTCTTTTTTAAGCCAATGTTAACAGATGGTTCGAAGATATTAAAATCAAAATGGAAAGGTGAAGTCGCAGTGAGAGAAGAATTCCCAGAAGCTACTATAGTTCGACCATCAGTTACATATGGACGTACGGATAACTTTGTCAATCATTACATGAGTTCAGATAGAACGTTCTTCAATCAGTATGTACAATTATAATTGTTTGTGACTTACATATATGTATAATAACATGAACCATAATATTATAATAACATGAAATCCATCTTTTACAATAGCATACCATTGTGGCACAAAGGAAAAAAAACTGAAAAGCAACCAGTGCACATTCATGATGTAATTTCAGGCCTTGTGGCGATAATAAAGAATCCTGATACTGCTGGTAAAACTTACCAATTTGTTGGGTATGTAATGTACATAGTATTGCTAATAAAGCTTATATGTATAAAAATATAAAATATACTTTGTTTCAGTCCAAAAAGATACAAATTATGCGATCTAGTTAATATAATGTTTGATATCAAAATGAAATACGTCGAAAACAACATGTTGATAACAAACATAAAGTTTGAACCATTCTTTTGGATGAAAACTGCATTTGCAGAATTGATCGCTCCAATACATCGTAGTATGGATTTATCGTGGGAAATATTGGAATTTGTAAGTATTCGAAACTTGTAATTAATTTAAATTATCGATAAGTGTATTCATTAAAACTAAGTAGAATATTTGTTAATTTCTTAGCATCATGCCACTGATAAGATAGACCCAAATTTACCAACTTTGGAAGATTTAGGAATAACGCCGACTGATTTTGAAAAAGTAATAGCATGGGAAATTGAACCACATGTAATCGGCAGATTTGAGATTGAAGATTTACAGAAAGGTTTCCCTCCTCAAGTGAAGTCTATACCAAAATAAAGCGTTTACATTTAGAGCTTATAGAAAAATACGATTTAATTATAGATAAACGATTAGATTCTGATTCAAATAAAAAATTAATATAAAATTATATTGTGTCAATTTTCTGTATAGTATTTGAATTTAAGTTATTACTTTTGCGTAAAAATATTTCTTTTGTAGAAACTATATAAAAATTATATGTCACTACTGTCAGTCTATGCAATAAGAATTGCTGCTCATCTTTTTTTAATCATTTATTAAATGACAGATCGTCCTAACTACAATAAAAGGTTACAGATTATTTTTTATTTATAATATTATATTATTTTATATTATTATTTTTTGTTATACGTTATGTGGTAGATGTTGGTAAAAAATATAAGCTAGTTTGGTCCTCGGTTACTATGCTGACCGAAGGCCACGCAGACTTTACATTACAAATGACAAGAGAAAAAACGTTTCTCTCTTTTCGTTTTTTTCGTAGTTAAAAGCACCGTTTTAGACTTTTAGTTTAAACTTCGGTGAAACAATGAAATATTTGTAAATAGCCCTTATTCTTGTACGTATTAAAATAATAAAAATTTGTAATCAGTAAAAGGAAATAATTTATATATATAGCCGCGAGATATATCTTATTTTTTATTAAAAATAAATAAAAATCTAAAGACAAACTATCCTAAAGAACTTCATATTACTATTTTCAAATATACATAACAAAATCGAACTTTTTAGTACAGCGGTTTGTTTACCTAAGGAAGACTACGCACATGTAGAATTCACATGATCGGTTAACTCTCAGAGAATCGAGATATTTTCAACTAATTTCCCAAATTCGATAATAATAAACGTGGTACCCAACAAATGATAAAAAATACTGACAAATGTAAAATAATTTGAGAATTCCACTGAGAGTTAACTTTTTCTAAGACAAAACACGAATAGCGCTATTTATTTTCCTTGGGTTACGGAAAAACTTGACTCTTTCACCAAAGGTTTCTTACATAAGTTCACCTTATTATATCCTTATTCCCTATGTACTTTCATTATCATCGACGTAAATTATCTATTCAACTCTGGTTGTTAACTCTATGCTTCATACATTCAAAGGTACATTAAGAAGTCGTGGCAGTACATATTATCCATATTAAGGCATTCAATCAAATTTCTTGAATAATTAACACATTCGAGGCGGACGCATCTTATGCGTTTTGATACCAGTCACAAGAAAATGCTAGTAAAATAATTTTCTACAAAAATCAGATGGTAGGGAAACTGTGTAAGAATTAAAATAAATATTGGTTTAAAGTCTGAGATAAAAAGGAATTTAGTAGGAACTTCAAAAGCTGGTCCTGCTGGTTCTTGGAGATTCTCTTTTAATAAAATTTTGGCCTCGAATGGGTTAAAAATAATTGAAAGAAAGCTCATATAAAATAAAGGGTTAATATAATATGACGTGATAAACGTGAACAAGTCTCTTACTCGGAATCACCTTTAGTTTACGGAATAAATCCAAATGGATGCGGTTTCGCCAGCCCAGTTACATGGGCCAGTTAAAGCTCATAGTCGCATGCTTAAGATTGTACGAGTTATAATAATCGAACGATAGAAAAAGTTTCTTGACAATAACTTCACGAAATGAAGTCGCAATGATAGTTAAACCTCTACTGGATCTGGAACTGGTGTAGATCTATCTTGATGTTTTATGTGAAATAAGATAAAAAAAATGCATCAGTTTGTAGGTTATCTGTATTATATGAAACGATCTATTATGTGTATAAATACATAAATATTTAAATGAGAGAGAATTATAGGAAAAGTTTGGTATACGTTACTTTCGAAAATTTTCTTGTCTAACCCTTATGAAGCAGACCTGGGTTTACTGGAATAAATTCATGGGGAACAGAAGAATGAGGAACAGAGTGGTTGGCAGAGTGAAGATCCCAACAACACCGGAGCCCAGATTGTCCTGCACGACGTTGTCATAACATCTGGCGACTAGTCCGAAGTCTACTAGGTCCATGTGTTTCCCGTTGTACTCGATTGGCGAGATACAATAATTTCTCTTCTGAAATTCGCTAACAGTGCCATTGACAAAATCGCTGTCCAGTACATTGTGAGCCTGGCAGTCGCAGGGAAAGTGGTTATCAATGGCGCTGATAGAATTCACTTCCAGGTTGATGTCTTTGACATGTCGAGGCGCCTCCAATACGTGATTCCCATGGAATCTTAACATATCTATATTGTTTTCGTATCGTAGAAACAATTTCTCGATCAGATCGATCTTGTTATTTACGATATTCAGTCGATCAACGTGGGTAAGCCCAGTGAAGGCATCCTTCTCGACGATGCCCAAATCGCTTTCCTGAATGTTCAATGACTGCACATAGGACAAGCCACGGAATGTGTAAGATTGAAGGGAAGATAGGTCCATGTAGGTCAACTTTAGGAGACCAATATACTGGAGGCCATCGAATGCGTCCGGCTCGATGGTTCTTATTCCTGACGGGAATATTAGACGAACCACGTTCGTTAAGCCTGAAAACGCGTGGCTTTGAATTCTAAGCAACGGGTTATTGCTCAATAAAATTAAACGGACATTGGAGGTCCCGGCGAATGAGTAGCCTTCGATATATCGTATCTTGTTGTTCGCCAATAACAATAATGATACGTTTTGTAAAGCGGCGAAAGAGAATTTCTCGATGAATGGTAGAGGTGTATGTTGAATGGAGAGTTCACGTAACTTGCTCAATCCTCGAAATGCGAATGGACGTATGGTTGAGATGTTGTTACCATCCATCGTCAGCTTTCGCAGCACTCTCAAGCCGGCGAATGCGTCGCCTTTTATTACCGGGAAGTTGTTCTTTGTCAGGGAGAGCTCCTCCACTGTTTGTGGCAGTTGCTGGGTAGGAATGTCTTTTAATCCACCTGTATTGCAGAGAACCTGTAAAATTTGTTGATCCGTTATTTTTTGGAAAAGAAAAGAGAATTTTTTTTGATACTTTGAAAAGAAGATTCTCATTTTTAGAAAAGCTGTTCATTTTTTTCTTTTCGGTAGTAAATTATGTTACAATGCTGCATTTGATTTCTAGGTGGCTAATTAATTTCCTGGAATCCTGCTTTCCTCTTGGAATCCCTACGTGCATGACTATGTTCAGCTAAGCTTTGCTTTCTAATCCTCAAAGACTGTACCATTGTGTCCGCACATGGAGCAGTGTAGCATGCGATTGGCTGGTACTCTATGTAACGCATAGCTCTCTCGGAAGCCTAATTAATTACGGATAAACACGGAAAACTAATTCCTATTGAGCTCTTAATCCATGTCAAATTAAACTTCAATTCCTTTACCTTGTTATGTTACGAACTTTTAGTGTTTTAGGAAAGATCCAATGAAATTGCTGTTTCCTGTTTTATAAGCATCCTATAATTACCTGCTTCGGAGATAGGCAAATGCATTCTGCAGGGCAGTCCCAATTTTTCGCGGTACTGGTTTCCTGTTCTAAGGTAAGCGTCGCTGTCCACAGCAGGTAATAAATGCAGATCTACAAAAGCCATGAGAAAAAATACAAACAGGAGTACGTGAGAGATACCTAGATGAAATGGAGCGAGGGAATTCTTTTCCGAGCATGCGAGTGTCCGCGTATCACGGACAGGAAGCGCGGATACGATCTACACTCGTGAAACTTGTCTCATTTGTACCTGCGCTCTGCAATACATCAATTCCAGAGTTTTTAGGGCGCATGCCTCAGCATCCAGGAAAACGTCGCGAGCAGCTGCCAATATTCCAATGTGTCCTGAAAAACACCAAGTCCCAGAAAAAAAATATCTCAACACACACACATCCCGGAATTACGATTCGTTACTGGTTTATTATTTCAATCAGTGTTGATAAATGAGAGACGCGAGATCAAAGAGCTTACCGCAAACCGGAAAGACAAGAGAGCAGGTTGACTCGGATGGAGGTCCTACGATTAACCAGGAGGACGAAACGGGCCGGGGAAATTTCGCAATCCGTGGCCGCATTCACCGCCTGGGCTCGAGGCTTTATTTCTCCTTAGCCACCTACCCCCACCCCCGGTGAACGATCTGCGCAAGCCCATAATTATTCTCTTGGTGCGCGTAGTCTGGAATGAGACTTATTAAAGGTACAGAACACTATGGAGCGCGGGATGACTAGAACCAAGCGTACTGACCTAGGATAATCCGGCATAGTCTGTGGCTTTTGATCATCTTAGTGACTGGTCCAGGATGTCGATGTAGTCATGTAATTCCGTTTCTTTCTATTCATCCTGCCTTTTTGTGCCCCCTTTTCGTCTTTTTTTAATTAGTCTTATCCTTTTCTGATTTTTTGCTTCTCTTTGGTTCTTCTTACCTTTTCTTGGCTCTTGGCACTTTTTAACCATTCATTTCTATTCTTTTTGGTATCTTGAGCCATTTTAACCCTTCCTCAGTATCTTTACCCTTTCCTGATTCTACTTCTCTCTTCCTAGCTCTCATCGGTTCTCCTTCTCCTACTTTGCTTCGCCTCTTCTTGTCCCTTTCTAGTCTAGTTTTTGCTCCTTTCTTGAGTCTCTTTTACTTTTCTATTTGAACTCTCCTCGTCTCTTCCTGATTCTTTCTACAGTGGCTACAAAAAGATATTCATCTATCTATCATTCTTCATATCGATATTCATCATGCTATGTATTAAAGCCTTTACATATTAATCGATTAAGACCAAATATATCAAATTTCATGCCATTTAATGATACTTTCACATAATTATGAAAATTTTATTAACAAACTAACTTCAAATTTGTTAGCTCTAATTTATCAAACTAAATTGTCCTTTTACTTGTAACTGATAGCATGTCTTACTGCAAAGATTTTATTTTATTATTTAATTACCATAAAAAGTTAATTCGTTGCTTGTTTTATCATCAGCTCCGGGCTGGTTGTCTCGTCGTTTGATTGAAAGTTCTGCTTGCGGGGATATTGGTGAACTGTTCCTGACACGACGACGATCAAGAAGGCGATTTCACGAAGAGTGAAATCTCTTCAAAGATAAATGGAACTGGTCTCAACGTTGCCTTTGAACAAGAAAAATATTCACTAAATATATTTTAAATTATTCATTGTTAGTTAATTAACGAGGTCTTTATCGTTAATTTATAATTATATATATATAATATTCTGTTTCTATTCTTTGATTTACATTTTATTATCATAGTAAGTTAATCGTGACTAATATCGATTTAAGTAGTCTAGACCATTTAATAAAAATTAAGGTACATAATTTGAACAGGAAACAGTTTTTGATTATTATTAGTAGAGTACAGACGAGTACTAATATTAATTCTCTGTCGATAATATAGGAAACGACGTATTATTTAATTATTTTTATTCAATAATACAAAATATAGGACTTTGTAATAAGTTGATCAGATTGGTGGTTTGAAAACAAATTTTTTCAACTATTTGCCGGTTTATTGTTAAAAAATAAATCTTAAACATCTATTAATCAATATACAATGAAAAACCATTTTCTCAGGAATTTCTCAGAGTAATATATTTTATAACAAACTTGTACAATTCTAGTAACATACATCCACATAATGGAAATGGGAAACTCCGTGTTACGGGATGAAAAGTGTCAAACATTAGAAACTTACAATTAATCAAAAGTGCATTTTCATGTATACGTGTATATATGTATGTGTCATGTACATAAGTGTACATTATCTCATAGAAGAAAAGTCAGTCTTAAAAAATAATACGATGCTAAATTTACATGATAAAATTACTATGGTAAAAAGGCAACATTCTGTCCCACAAATTTTTTTAAGATGATTATGTACAATCTTAACTTAACGATTATTGTAATTTAAATTCTTTATTTTAATTTCGTAAGGCATCGAAAATTGCGTTTATGTACCATTTAAAATTTATATCATATAAGTAAGAAAACCCATAACATTTTATGCTAAATCATTTTTATAATTTTGATCTAGACCATTTGAATGATTTCAGAATTTTCTATACATTAATTATTAATAAATACGCTTCAATTTGTTGTTTTCTACCTCTTTTCTTCAATAAGTTCATTATTCTGTGCAGAAATTGTTAACGACATCTTCGAGCGCGAATTTTGAAATTCATTGATATGTTCTTGAGCATCTTGCACTTCTAATTTACAATTATATACTTTCTTTCTTTATTTTGAACACATTGTATAGTCTTTTAAATATATCTCAGTCTAAATATTTGCTTCGGTTAGACTATTTTTTGTCCGGTTAGGCATGTTATATGCATATCTATTTCGGCATTGTTATATATTTCTATCTTTTTCAATTTTAATATTTCTTTCTATCGCTATAATATGGCCCCAATATTTATTTATATTGAAATCAGTCATTTTTTTTATACAAAGTGTTCTAATAATCATGGTACAGGAAGGGATACTACGTGCGTCAATAAATCGAGAATATGGAATGAAATCTTTTCACACGGCACTTTGTTTTCAATAAAATTGAACTTAAAAATTTGATTATGTGAACTTGGCTAATTACCGGTAGGAGTAAACAGTCAGCATTTATTCTACGTGAAATAAGTTAGAAGTATAGAATAAAGTTTCTCCGTTTATAGATTGTTGGTTTTTATGCATTTTTGTATTTTTATGAACATAACTGCAGAAATAGAACTTAAATAGGAATTTGTTCTATCTGCTAAATATTAGAATAAATATTCTATTTTAGATATTTTACGCTAATATAATTGACATTACTGTCATTTGCTTATCATTCTAATAGTATATCCAAAATCTAACACTTGGTCTTATATTGCACTTCAAATATTATAAGTGCTTCTCTGGAAAACTAATAATTCTGATTTATATTCTCTTAGTCCAGTTCATTAAGGGTATATTTCTGTATATTGTATGCATTTTGCTTATTTTTGAGCCTCCAAATTTCTCATAAATGCATAAAAATCCGCAGTCTATCCACTTAAGACCACAATAAATTTTATTCTACATTTTCGACTTATTTTCTATCTTAAAAACGCCGCCTTATTATCATTGTGTCATGATTTCTAAAACATTCTGTATAAACATTATTTCTCTATTTTATAATCGCATCGCGATCAGCGTACAGGTACAGTGTGATAATTTTATTATATGTAATAAGAGCAAGAAATTGTCATTTCATCTGACACTTGAGTGCTTTGAGACACTTGATTGTGTTCAATTTTTCATTATTCTACAATTCTATTGTTATAATAATAAAATGCTATAAAATATGTAAAATGCTGTAAAAATAGAAAGCAAAATAATCAGGTGAAATTACAACTTCGTGTTATTCGTCATCACTATTAAATAATTCACCGAACAGCACATTTTACTACCAACTGCGCAAAGCTGTTCTCCCGCGAAAAAAGTAACCAATAACAACCCAGTGCGGGAGGACAGAAAAATTTCAAATGGTCATTTGCGCTATAAATTTTTAAACAAAGCTATCGAAATTATTATGCAATTGATATTTGTTAATTTGAAATAATTATTAAACATAATATTCGTCACATATTGGATGTTACTCATTCACGCAATTTTTTTCTATAAAGTACGGTATTCTCTTTGAAAATACATTGTCTTGCGCTTATATTTTTCTCCATGTTCACTCAGAATGACTGTTTTATCAAATTCTGTTTTTCGTTCTATTTTAATATTACTAACAAAGAAATGAATATTTTTTCAATTTTTCACTTTGCATTGTGTATTTCAGTAACACGTTTCAGTGAAAAGAATTATAACTGAAAAATAAAAAGTGCTCAAATCTATTTTCAAAAAGAACATGTGAGTCGTAACGTATGTTTTAAATTTATTACTTCACTATCTATACGTAGGTAATATGATATAATATAATATAGCAGACAATATATATAATAATGTAGATTCGGCTCTATCAGTCTTAACGTTAATAATGAACACTATTGTTCGTTGTACAATGAGGTAGTTCGTTCCGTGCAATTATGTATTAATATTTCGAGGTAGTATTAATCCATGTTATTATGGATTAATATTTAGAGGTAATTCATTCGTATGTTATTATGCATTAATATTGAGCAATATTGCAGCTGTATCCCAGGGCCATTGATCAGTAACGCTAATGTATTCTTATAATTAGCAACAAATTAACAGCGATATCATCAGTCAATAACACGAAATTATTCAAAGTGTATATAACTCTATCCCTTTTTTCTCTTTCTTTATGCTTTTTCAGGATATATATATATATATATATATATATATATATACACACATGTATATAATATATAGTTTGTATATATAATCTATGCCTTAGTGACAGCATTTAATGCTAAAGATAGAAAATCTCTCTTAAAAGAAAAAAAAAAAGAATTAAAAACAAAATCATTAAAACAATATACACTCTCTTTACCTTTTTCTTTTACGCCGCGTTTATATTCTATAAAAATCATTGAAGATTATAATATACTACTACTATGTAGATTGCTAGATGAGAAAAAAATGAGAATATCGAATCACAATGATTACACTGAATTAAAAAAAAAAACAAATATATATATTCACTAGTTCAAAAGCGTTTAAAGCTTAATGCGATTCGAAATTAGTTTGCAAAATCTCGAAGATATTTCGCGTATCATCGAATGCCCGTTTCTGCGATTAATCTGCTAATTAAAACGATTTTCTTCAAGACTTCACAAATTAAAATAAGCTAAAAAAACAAAAACATATATATATACATATATATATATATAAATGTAGTCAATTTCATTAAATATTCGAGTAAGAACATTTGCAATGTTTTTCTTTCTTTTCACTAACAACTTTTAATGAACTACTGATATTTTCTTTTAAATTGTTACAGTACATCAATATTGAAAGGCACTATATTCCTTATTAGCATTAGGCTTTAACAACTTCGGAACACAATCGTTGATTATACTTCAGTCTCTTGAACTCATAACGTATGAATCAGTCTTGTGCAAGGTAATCTGAGAAGAACCTCATATACCAGATTCCTTATGTATATACGTATGTTCTATGACTTACTGTTGCGACGACACTCTATTATTGATCCCTGAGTCATTTGTTAAACGCTGACTTACTTAATTGGCTTCTGTTTGGTTGCGTCTTTTAATCCATTTATATCGCCTTGTTACTTTCTCTGAGGCACACACAAGTCTGTGATTGTCTCTAGGGTTATGATCTTCCGTGAAACGAACAACCAGATCACCGTCAAATATAGAGTAATTTTTTAAATTCGTTATATTACGAAGCTGGAACGTATTATCGTTTCACAGGACACCACGGATACTTGCGTATAATTTCTTCTAAAATCCAATAGCCTTAAATTATCTAGAAACTTTTCGAACAGTTTTTATGTGATAACGGACTGAGTAATAGTACGTTTAGCATCTGTCAGAGGTATAGTCCGGTAATCATGAGAGATAAGATAGTAAACCTAGGTTAATTGTGACTACACGAATCAGAACCAATATCCTCCTCGTCCTTGATCACTGAGGTTGGTGGAACTATCACACGAACATCTGACTTACGACTTATAGAGAGATCTTCGACCTGATCTTCGTTGTTCTGCTGTTTCACGGAATGCACTATGGGGCTAGAGGTACAACGACTGACGTCCAACATCTCCCGGTCTGCAAGACCGTCTCTCGACTTATACGCATCGAGGATAGATCCAGAACCCTCGATCACACTGCCACTCTCGTTCTCGTTTTCCGAGAGGGCACCGCTGTAGATGTTGCCATTTGCGTTACCACCGATTCCATAAGGAAAACAGGCACCACTACCATTCGAGCCACGTTTAAATGGTCGTGATGTCGTGATTCCTAGCTTTTTCACCTTATCGTAAAGAGTTCGAGAGGGTACTCCGTACTTACGTGCCGCCTGGAGGGCACTCATTCCCGAACGTACTGCCTCGATCGCAGACATTATATCGTCCCTCGTGTATTGCTTGTACCGTTTCCATTCTGGCTTTTGCGCTGGTACGTAGTTAACCATCCCTGTAACAAAAAGTAATTATTGTGTTTAATATTTAATTTATGATATACATATATATTCTTCTATATTTAATGACAGTAATATATAGAGTAACAACAAAACTTTGTCAGCACATTTTACGAGTATACTCAAACACAAAATGTTATATAAACATAAATCATTTAGAACTTCCGTCAATTCCACGCTACTAAACTTATATGCGTGGATAATTTTAAAAAAGAAAAATATATCAAACAGGTATTAATACTGAAGCTGATTGGTTCATTAAAATAAAGCAAAATCAAAATAAGTTTTATAGTAGAACGTATTAACAAAGTTTAGCTGTTAAATCATAAGACGCCCTGTGTAGTATATATATAGATTAATAAACAATACGTAAATTTTTCGAAAATTGAATTTTTTATAATTTCTTTTCTCTTGCCTGGTTTAATGTCTGGAATATATGACTGTGGCGATGCTTGCTTATCGTCTTCATCCATTATAGACACATCAGTATAAGGACTATGTGCAGGATCCCCATGTACTACATCCGTACTACTGCGTCTCTCATTCTCATTCGAGGAGCCATTACTATTGCTTCTGAACTGATTTTCATGGCTATCCGGGTGTAAGAGGGGAATCCCTTGGGAACTATCCGCGTGACCTTGACCCAGCACCGTTCTGAGAATCGGTGTGTCTCTGTTCATTAACATATTTGTGAGTTTCCTCCGTTTCAATGGAGAAGTCTCAAAACCGGTTAAAATGGATGATGACCCGCTTAACATGGCAGAATGTTGATGTGTCGCCGTCTGGTGACTGGAGCTGGAATGAGTGATGGGAATCCCTGGTAGAGGCCACATTGGCAGTGGTAAACGGCTACTTCTATCAGCTGGTGATTTGCCATAAATATCATAAGAAGTCCCCGTGGAATGTGGAGGAGACGTATGATCACTACTGTGAGCTGCGCTGCTTGTTGTACTGGTACTTATGGCTGGAGGAGGTGACATAGAGGTTTCAACCTCTTCACGACGACCTTGGGAGCCATTTTCTTCAACCAACCCCTTTACCTTTAGTACTTCCGCGACTTTTAATAACCCAGCCAATTGCTCTTGAGCCACGTTTACTTCACCTCGGTACATATACTCCAGGATGGCTTTGATCTCAGAATACTTCACGTCTTTCAATACGACGATAGGATGCTTGCATGGCAAGTCAATGAACAGAGTTTGGAAGTAGGAGGAACATGCTGCTAGGACCATCTTGTGGCATTTGACAGACGCGCCTCCGTCAACTGCCAAAGTCACGTCAGTGAATGCCTCATTTTGCAGCAACTCATCGAATACTGTCAGTAAATTAGAGCGGTGATTGTTCCAGCGCAAACAGTACTGCTGCGAGGTACTTGCCATCTCGGTTAACTCAATCAGCAAAGCGAGTTCTGAAAGAAATTGCGAATAATTAGGTTAACACTAATTAACTATTTACTATTATATGATTAGAATTGACTGATAAGCATCGGACACGATTAATTTTTTAATTTGTAAAACTATAAAACACGGTAAACTGGTATTTACAAAATGAAAATCTAAAAATGTTTCAGGAGGTGCTTTTTACGCATCCTTTAACTATTGAACCGTTAATTGGAAATGAAATTCATGGGACATAATATTTTATGAGGTATGAGTCATACGTGTGAAACTACCCTCATTTAACAATCGGATACTGCGCATGTGCAAGACGCGTGTTATGCTATAACGCATATGCGGAAGTTAAAATTCGAGCAACATTGATCTTGCGATGAATAAATTAAGCTTCAGCGAGCAAAAACTAAGAAATAAAAAACACGTTAAAAGCATGTAAATAATTATTATTATCAATAAAACTTACTAATGATTGACAAATATTAATTCACAATACATACTACATGAAATATAAAATATTGTAAACATTGTCATTCTTACTGGCAATAAATTAATGAAACTGATAATGACAAGTCTACGTACGTGTATAACAGATTAGAAAAGAATTTATTAGTACAATTCTGAAACATCTATGACGTAGTATTCCGAAGACTTACATTTCCAAAACTCTGGCGCCGTACGGCGAAACTGTTCAAATGGCCGCCGAGTAGTACGTTAGGAGATGTACGATTAGTTAGCATATGTGTGCACTCGCATTAGTAACTCAATTTCGTTGAAACCAGCCGACAGAAACGTTGCCATAAAGAATCTAACCCCTAGTGACTGCACATAGCACGCGGAAGCGCGTGTATACGCGAAACCGCCGATCAAAACAAATCTCTTCACATCCCTTTAATCTTCACCAGTAATAGCCAATCCTTATTTTGCGAACAGATCATGTATACGATCTCATTTACAAAAACAAAATTCACCCACAAAAGTTCTTATCTTCGTCTTCTACTGTTGTCTTGGTTTTATCTTCTATTGTTATCCAAATGTTTGGTCTTGTCTTTCTTAAGATGTGTATTGTTCGATATTTGTATATCTTCACTAAAGTTTTGTTTTCGCAATAGTCACATTGGTTCCTTTCGAGATTTCGTGCATTCCTGATGATGATTATAGTATCTTTGAAAGCAACGGTGTCGCTAGTCGATACGATACGAGTGCACACCCGTAGCAAAAGTAAGCTTTAACGTATTTAGAAACCCTCTCCCACGGCCTACTCGGCGACCACTGACGAGCCGTGCGTGGAAGACGCACTAGGCCGAGCTGGTCATGGCTCTCCTCGCATAGGGGTGTTCATACGTGTGCGTTCGTGCCTCGTCTATCATCATTGTGTGCGTATATCCAATGGCGTAACTGGCGTCCCTTTATGCGAAATATTCCAGTTAGGACTTTTAAATGACGTATCATTAATGAATGAAATGCATTAGCAAGAAATGAACGGTACCCGGGAACGATTAACGCGATTAACGAAATAACTTTGTCCAATAAAAACGAAACAACAAGGCGATTAACAAGTTTGTTTAATGAGTAGATTATGCGAACCGTAGTCTGTCGGTAACCTAGATAAACTAATGTTTCATTGAATTTCTAGATATTTAACTGCAAATCTTCCTAGTTTTCAGAAACCAAAATTTGTTGAATCTAGTAATAACTTATATTAATTGATTATATTATTGTATTATTAATAACAAATAACAATTTGCAATGTGCCTCTATCACTACTCATTGTCTATTCATTAAAGATGAATTAGTTTCACAAATGAGCCAAATTGTATAATTAAGATATTATGAATGTAATTTTGAACTATGATAGTTTATATTGATAATGACTTGCAATTTTAATTTCATTTTTTTGTAATATTATACTATTTTATTAGTTTAAATTATGCTATATAGTATATATAATATTGAAGTTCGGCTTCAAAGGGCGTAAAAAAGCTAAAAAACATACGGATGGCAAAGTTACGCCACTGAATAACACGCACAAGGAGTCTTGCAGAGGCATCGTCGCCCCTGGTTGCATGATCGGCCAATCACACTGCGTCTAGGCCAATATCCTGCGGGGTACGATGCATACACATCTAAGTGGTGCATGCTTGCACGCGTGTGCGTGCGTGGATGACTATGCGGTATCGTATGTGTACACCCACGTCTTTCACCCGCGTATCAGCGCTAGCGATGGCCATTAGATTCCCTTTTTCTCGCAAGTTTCCGAGCAACGGTTCAACATTTTTATTTCCTTGAAATTTTTATCATGACCTCTCTACCGTTTTGCATTTAAAAATTCTTATTCTTATTCTTGCTCAATTACAAAATTGCCTCTTCGTATTAATTGACATTGTATTGTTTCAATGATCCTGAAATAAATGAATATTTTAATGTAGTATTCCTGACATGAATATGTTTCATTGGTATATAAAATACAAATTCATGATAATGTAATGGAAATTCTATTTAAAAAGCAACAAATATTCAGTTTATTTGAGCCTTTCCTGCCTTTACAACATTAAACTTCATAAACTTTCAACTCAGTCTTCTCAGTTTACAAACTAATGGAGATAGTTAAGGAATAGAGCGACAATATACCTTTTAGTAAAATTAAGAGATTTGTTGCAAGTCTTCCAGAATTTATACGTATAGATAGAGAGATACAGATGTTAAAAATTGTGAAAACTGAAGAGGCATCTTAAGACCATCACTAATCATCAGTGGACTAATGTGCGGCAAGGAACGAGAAACTTGCGTGTCTGTATGCGTTCCCGAAAATTGCTACCACGCCCTGGCTTCTATGCAACCGCCGATTGCGCCTGCGTCCTCTTATAAAATCTTCCAAAATTTTTCCTCGCAAATCAAACCGTATTTCATCGTAATCAGCAGTATAACTTTCTATTCTTCGATTCAACTCTTTCTACTTTGTAATAAATTTATAGAAGTACATTTTCATAGAATATTGAAAAATAGATCTACTGTGATGATTGCAATGAAAATTCATACAGGGAATAAAATAGAAGGCTGAATGAAACATGGCTAAAAAAGCTTGGCAGTTCTCTCTTCTCTCCTTTCCCTCACGAACAGGCGCACGTGGACATCGTTTCCTGTTTACTAGGGCTCGCGAAGTGGCGCATTAAGAACGGGCCGAAAATATGCGGCTCGATTCCCACCTTATCTCGACCAGTTCGTACAGCAAAAGAAGTAGAGACGATAAAAGCGGGTCACGATAAAAGAAAATCGTTTTCCTGCGTGCTCGCGCGCACGTATGCATAGTTTTACACTGACATCGATAGAATTGTGAATGTGTTAGTGAGTGCGCCATCGGACGAGACCCTTGGGCGAAGAAAAAGACGAAGGAAAAGGGGGGAATGCGAAGCTGTTAAGGTGAATCCTTGTATACCGTTGCGCCATCGAAAAAATTCCATATTCGATGTCGGCTGAACATACCGATCTCGACTAGACTCTTTCTACTTCCACATAGTGAATTGGTCTTTCGTGTTAATTTATAAAATTGCTATGTTCATTCCTCTTTCAATAGGATATCTAAATCTAAATCTAAATTTATCTTTCAGAAGATGTCTAAAACTAGAGAACACTGTTTTAATTGTCTATTAATATTATTAATTATTTTCATTCAATCGTCGAATATCAATGAAATGGAGAATTTCTAAATTTAAAAAATTAACAAAATCTAAATTTCAACTACGCTATTTATAGAATTACCTAAAAATTGAAGATTTGCAGTTTATTGTACAATTTGAAGTTTTCTTTAAATCATAAAGTAAATTGGAATCATAGAATTGGTCTTAGTTTATGCACAAGGCTTTTTGGAATAGTTGCGGTTCTACTTAATAAAACAACCAGCCGGAGCTCCAGATTTAGCAGCCAGCTTACTCCCTCATGTCTCAGGACGATCGGATTTTCACTAAAAAAACGCAGGACGAGCGAAAAGCCATAGGCTGTTTCATGCGTTCCGAAGAAGCCATTAAAAAGGAAGTTAGTGACTCCTCGAATAAAGGAAAGAAAGAACGAATAGGAAGAATATATTAGTGATAACTATAGCAACGTTGCACATTATCTATCGTGAGCAAAGCGATGATAGAGGGATACCAACTGTTTGCTTATCTACAGATAGCATGGAATTCTTGATTCCGTATTCTCGCGTATTTTGTCGCATCGTTCTAAAAATATTACTCTGACTACCTCTTCTTTCTTCTAGAAAACGAAGAGATAAAGGTTGTATAAATAATTCTGATAATTTGAAATAATATTAAATTGTGTTGATCACCAAAAATGAAATAAATGAACCGTTAGATATACACATATGCATCCCACTTACGTAAAATACACAGAAGAATCATGTAGGTGTAGGCTATCTGTAAGGAAGGGAGCTTTACATGGATCTAGGCTGGTCTCATCTGAAAAGGTGCATGCAAGCGGCTTTTCAATCCCCTTGAGGAACCTGTTTCTCTTCACATACGCTTCTCGTCCTCCTGACTTCTCTAGAAAACTGTCTCGAAATTTTGCCTCAATCGTCTGAGCGAAAGAATAAAATTCAAATTCGTAGAACGTGATTATGTCATTAAATGCATATCAAATTATCTTTATTATTTAATTGTATCAAACTTAAAATGATAAACTGTTTAATCCTTCAATATAAAATCATTTTTTCATGCCATCTAATTTTAGAAGATTATATTAAAAAAGAACATTTTGCACCTTACTAATAAAATTAATTATTTCTAGTAATTATTTTTAGTAATAGTACTTTTTAATAACTTCTTTTGCTCCAAAATAGTACTCGTGTACTATAGAAAGAAAGGATGCACATAGAATTACTCGTGGAGGCCGATGACACAGGTGAATGGGGCGTTGCACCCGGTAGCTGCAATGAATGGCCATGCAACAAGGCAAAGCAGATCTTGAACAGTAGGAACAAAGTGCACTCGGTTACACGGAATAATTGCACTTGACGCTGGAGGGTACCCACCGGACCAACAATACTTTCGCTATTGTATAGGCAACAATGTATCAGCAGGTAGCCGATCATCGATCGGGGATCCCTTCGGTCAATGGCCTTGCAATGCACGCCGAGGCCTTTACATGCATCTGAACGAGGTGTTAATGTAAGAATCAAATCCTCCTCGCGTGTTTATTTATTTGATAATAATTCTCGTTCAATACTCTCTTGATCAAACTTCAAGCTCTCCTTTTCTACAATAATAATACTCTAATGGTATTCTTCTTAGTAATAATATTCTATTTACGCGAGCACATTGGGGGATGGAATATACTTCTAATTATTGAAATGGAATTCTATGACGTTATTATAGAGTCATTCCTTTAGAACTCTTATCTGTTTCTGAAAATTGCTGCATAACCTAACCCATTAAGATGGATTAAAAATTTAAATAACTGCAAATTAGTTCATGTTCTAATGTTTGGAAATAGATATTATTTTTGTATGGTAGTAGTGATAGTATAACCATTGTAAAACAGCAGCCATTTTGATCGTCCAGTGGATTTCTATGCATCAGTGGTTAGAATATCTTCAGTGTTGCAATAAAAAGAAGCACAAGTAAGGTGTATGTATCCCATATGCAGGGCCAAGGTTTATCTGTAGTGGACGAGTGTCAGTGGGTCGACACCCGCAAACCGGTCCTGATCACGTGGAATGTGAGCCCGCTGTGCGATGTTGCCACGTATATGCATGATTTCCCAAAAGTGCATCCACCGTAGGCCTACTGCACGCAACACGCGTGCACGCACGCACGGTGCCCTCCCCTCTCACGACTTTCGTACGATTTCGGGAAAACTGACTCCAAAATCCGGGTTTCACAAACCAGCCCCTGAAATAATATTCAGATGTTAGATCACTGCATTATATACACGTTGATATAAATTACATTTGTTAGCTTCCTTTTATTTCCTCTTTTTTATACTTCTAACCTCGTATTTGTTAGCTTCCTTTTATTTCTTTCTTTTATTTATTTTAAAGTTGTATTATTATATGAGCCTTCTTGCGCAATTAAACTAATATCAATAAAATCTTACAAGTTACAAGCCACACTTTGACAAGGGAACAGATGAAACTTTATTAATAAATTTTACAAATTACAAATGATCTAATTATCCTATTGTAAATGTAAAATTTCTAAATTACAAAAAATAAGTAATAATATAATCAGTAACTTGTAACTTGTCAATTCATTAATATTATTAGCTGATAAATTATTATACAAGAGAGCCGTGAGTTCTAGAATGGATAGGAAAAATATGTACGTTCTACTTCCAATTATTAATATATATAAGAATATATATATAGATAAGAATATAAGAATATATTAATATATATAAGAAAGAAGGAAGACAGGAAAGACAGAAAGACTATATTTCATTTAGAAAGTGGCGCATAATTTACGCATCTATACGCGCGCTATTCCCGCTCGTTGGACAACCCTACCCTTCAAGGTCATTCCTTTTCTATTCTTCTGCGCCCTTTTTATGTCTGCCCGGATGGAATAGAAGAGTTTTTATAGCGGTATGTCCTTGGAGCTCGACAATGCCGGTTTCCTGTATGAGGCACCTGTTGTATCGCTGCTCTTTTCTTCGCCACGCCTAATGTGCACATCCGACGCGATCGAAGAATTTATTTCTCACTTTTTTGCCTTCTTTCTTTCTCCTTTCTCTTCGACCGTTACTTCGAGCCACAGTCAAAAATAACCTGAGACTAAGTGACGGAGAGTCCTTTTTAACGTGAAGAGAACTGTGCGAAAGTGTGGAGGATGGGATGATAAGAATAGCACATAGCTATAGGGGAGAGACATTTTGTCTAAACTATGATCCCCTGTTTTTCAACTTTCAGTAATCGAGAAACTATTTCCCATGTTACAAAACTTCGACGAAATTATCCTTAATCAATAATGAATCCTATAGAAATTTACCAAAATTAATAGATTTGCACATTGTAAATGGATGGACATGAAAAGAAAAATAATGAAAGTTTAATATGTATATAGTAACTGAGCATTTTATATAAATTGTAATTGGGAGGCCCTACGCCAATGCATGATTTTCCTAATACAAACATTTCTCCTGATATATGTTTTTGTGCATCATGGCGTCTCCTCCGGCGAAAAAACTTGGTGGCCGAGCGATTACAAGAGTGTGATGTAATCCGCGCGCGCGCGCGCTAGTCAGGAGGTCAAAGAAATGCCCATAGCTTGTTTTGTACGCGGAGAAGAAAGTCGTTGAACCAGATCGCCAGAGCATCGACCACGGAGTCGACGGCCGGTAAGTGGAAGTCTCCGCGAATAGAAACCTGTTTCTCCTTGATCGCGTGTTCCACGCCCTTTCTCCTGGTCTCCGGTTCCCCCAGAAACGGCCCTTATGTATGTTACAGGGTCAATCTTCGATAAAATGTTGCGGGCTAAGAATGAGTAATAAGAGCTTCTTCTGCCACCTAAAGGGAACTATGGTTAAATTCCGTGAGAAAGGTTCGATTATTTTTCTTTCTTCGAAAGGGTGTTGCAAATTGTAAGCTTCGTTTAGGAGTCTGAGAGGATTGGTATTATTAGTGGAAACTGTAATAAGAAATATATGAGTTAGTAGTGAAACTATATAATGATAACGAAAGTGTGATAATAAGAACTATTATTGTATATTTATATTATTAATATTATAGAATACTATTTTATATTGTATAATATAATACAGTTGTAAAGTTTCGAATATTGTTAATCAATCCTATATTAGCTAAACTGTTTTCTTATTTGATATTAGAGCTGAATATGTGTTTCTTCATACTTCTCAAAATTTTCAAAATATTACTTCTCACAATATTAGAACATGTATTAAAATATTGCTTGTTTTTATTTTTACTTTATCAGCTATCTTTTCAGCTATTTTTGGACCTAACAGGTTGTTTTCATTTCTAGCCATGCTATATAAAAATCCTCTGAAGTAACATAAACTAACACTGAAATCAAAAAATTTACAAAAATGTACTTACCATATGTTTCTTCTGTAACCTTCATATGTAATATAAGTATATTAACATTACATCATAATTACAAAATAAAAATGTAGATCTAAATATTATCATAATTTTTTTACCCTCTTTAAATCATTCTCTAATCTTTTAATTTTTGAAGTTTTTAATTAAATTATTTTCATCCAAAAATCCCGAGGTATTTCACTAAATTTTTACTTACTCAATCTGATGTAATGTAAGTCTGAATAACGTGAATTAATAATAATAAAATCTTCATTCATTTCTGGAGTCAATTTTTCAAACTCTCCATGCAAGATCAAGATGAAAGTGGTGCTAGACCGTTATTTACGAAATGTTCGATTTCAAACCTCTTATCGATTCGATAATCGGAACCATTTTCATGTTTTTCAATAAAAATTATCGAAATTACCAAATCCTAACCTATATGATATAACCTCTATTATATAATATGAGTAAAATTTAAATCCATTTTGTTTCCTTAATTGAAATACTTAGAAATGAGAAGATTGTAGCTCTCCTTGCGAAATTTAAGATTGATCTGAATTCTGAGATTTTAAAATGTTCTTTTTGAGTGCCCAGTTTCATAGAGATGGCGCTCAAGTTAGGTTACTTTAATACAGTGACCTCGATCCGTGTATAAAACGTCGCTTAGACGTTTAAAAGTCGTCTGGAACGTCATTCTTATACGATATAATTTCTTTTGAATTTGACAAGTATACTATGCGGATAGTAACATGGAGGCATTAGTGCAACGAATAATTTCAGATACAAGCGACGAATTTTCAAGAGATATTGCCATCTTTGAGAAAAATGTATGTTTAAATGTCTCAAAGATTTTTATGAAGAGTTAATAACATAAATTGTTTTTGTTTGATATTTATTTTTATATTATTTTAGTATGGAAGCAGGACTGTATTCGAAGAACTAAACCACGATAAGTTACGAGAAAAGTTATGGGAAAAATTGTTTCATTGTCTCTCAGATAATTCACAATCATCACTTCATCATAATTGTTTATCTACTTTACGGATACTTAGGTAATACTATAATATAACTGTGTGCGCTTGTATGAGATACAATATGTTATTGGATATGTTGTTTTATGTGTGCAAGCTATATATAAAAAACTTTATTGAATAAACACATTTTTATTTTTAGCAAAACATTAGAACTTTTATGACAGCCACTTTGTGTTATTGCTTTAAATGTAGACCTATAGCTTTTGCTATTATTATTAAGTAATTCTATTATTTTTCTCCATTAACGTAGCAGAGACAAAACAAAGCTATACGAATTAATCACAGACGAAAGACTAGGTATTATATTAAATAATGCAGCTCTAAAGGACACAGGTGCAAAAGAACATATTTATACCAATGGTAAGCACATTACATTTAATCACAAAGTTCAGATAAATATCAAATATTTGGAATTATTTTATTTATTTATTTTGCAGTTACTGTTGAAGCTCTCAAACTACTATGTAATTTAATATTCAACAGTGCAAAGGTACAGGAAATATTACCAAAAACACTTTGTTTGCAATGCCTAATTGAACGTATGAAAAAGTACAATGACCACATTCCATACGAAGTAACATTATTCGATACCAGGATTGTATTCCTAATTACTGCCCTAAACGTTACCACCAGACATGTTGTCAAAACAGAATTAAATGGAGATGAATGTCTGATAAAAATGTTGGAAAACATAAGCAATCAATATGAACAAGATAAATTACATGATATCAAGGAAGATAATGCAACATTACTGTGTGAAATTTTAAAAGCATTATTTAATTTGTATATAAATTCAGATGATATGACAGAAGAAGAGAAGAATAAGAGTTTAGTTTTAATTTTGAGGAAACTATTGTTATCTGAATGTGAGAAAGAAGATGATCTTCAGAGGTATTTATTATCTTTTACATTATGTATATGTCATATATGTATATTATCTTATGTTGTTATACTATATATATTTATATTCCAGCAACATCGCAAATCTATTAACTGTAATACCATATTACTGTTATTCAGTAATGATACCACCTAGTAAAGAGAAACACAAACAAATATATCAAAATATGGATATGAGTGCAGTATATGTTTTATTAAAATTTCTAGACAAAAGACTAAATTACAAAACCGATTTAATAGGAAATCTCAGTCCAATTGTTACTACTTTTATCAGAATGGTTAAAGCTGAGAGATTAATTAGAAAATATGCTAGATTACAGGTAGAACTCTCTTTCATTTAGATGTTCCAAGATATTTAAGGTTGTTGCATTAGTTATTCGTTTTTTTTTTCAGATCTTACCTCCTTTAAGGGATGTAATGCATCGCCCAGAAGAAGGAACTACTCTAAGAGCCAAACTGTGTAAATTATTAACTTCTCCTGTAGTAGAGGTACGAGATCTTGTTGCAGAGTTCTTGTTTATACTGTGTAAAGAGAATGGTAAGGCTACAAATATTTAGTAAACTATAATATATATTTAGTTAATAATATATTTCTGTCATTTTTAGTTGTTCGCATGGTAAAGTATACTGGATATGGGAATGCTGCTGGTATGTTTGCAAATAAAGGATTACTAGGATCGAATAAAAAAAAGCCAAATTATTATTCTTCTGAATCAGAAGACAGCGAAACTGAAGAATACTTGAAACACAAGGAACAGTAAGTTTAAGCTTAAGATCATAATGAGTTTGTGTTACAATTTTAATAATATCTGTACTTACAAAGGATCAATCCTGTAACTGGTTGCTTTGAAGATCCAAAACCTAATCCTTTGGAAGGAATGTCAGAGGAACAGAAAGAGTATGAAGCATTGCAGCTTCTTGGTCTTGTTGATAAGTTAACGAGGTTTGTACTGCTATTCATTTATGAATATAATAATCAATTCATTTTTGGCACGATGTTTATGATATATTTGATTATTTTAGGGAAGGTGTGATGCAACCTTGTAGGATTGGAGAAGATGGGAAACCAAAGCCGATTGAACACGTCTTGGAATTGCAAGAAAAACTGCCAAAACAACAATATACCCATCAAGATTCTGATTCTGATTGAATGCCGAGAAACACTTCTTATATATAAAACTATATGAAAGAACAAACATGAAATAAAAGCATGTATGTACAAAATGTTCTTTTACTTTCGTACCCTGCTTCATTGCCAGCCAAGTTCTTCATAATTTGGAAAATCCAATGGTGGTGAAATAGTCGTATCTTTAAATTGAAGGTCGTAGAAATATAAAGAGAACGATAATAAAGTTGGTTTGCTTACTTTATTGAAAAAAGAACAAAGAACAACATTACAAATTAAACAATTGGCAGGAAATAAAAAATATAACAGTTTCCAAAATCACATGAAATATTTTAAACATTACAATTTTGGTAAATTATGTTATGTGCTTTCGTGAGCATCACAATATATTTATTATTGCATTTAGTAAGCCTATACGCAGACAAGAACGTATGTTTCCTACATATTTGAGTAACTCTTTCTTTTTCTCTTTTACTTAGAAACGACATCCGCGCGGGGCGTAACGAAGTTGGGCGAATTGACAAAGGTAAATGGCGAGAGAATAGAGTCTTATACTTTTTTTTAAATACTTCTCACTCAAGAGATTTCGAAACGAACAAAAAGGCGTCTTAGCGCAATGATTATGCAAAATATTATTGTAAAAGAACTCTGAAAAATATATTCAGAGTAACAATCTGCTCCTCCTTCCCCCCAAGTTTTGCCCGTCCCGCAGAGGATACCTTTCCAAAGATTATATCGCGCGCGTGTACATTTGACAAATATATAAGTAGCAACTGTTTTCCACATATCTTTAAATACAATAATATTAATGTAGTACGTAGATTAAAATATTTTACTTTTCGTTTTATTTTTTTTTCCATTTTATTATTGTTTGTAAAAGTGTATATAGAAGTGTATACGTATAATACCATAAATTTGAATATTCCATATAAAAATGAAACTAAAAATTTAGTAGGTACCGACGTAGAGAAGAAAAAAGGAAAAAAAGGAAGAGAGAAAAACATTAATAATATAATAATATTAATAATAATAGTAGTAGTAATAATTAATATAATAATCAAGCGGAAATCCCCGTTGAAATGAAAGGAGAGACTTCGCATTTCTCTATTTTCTTTATATACACATATATACATGCGTATATATGCATACTGTGCATAATATACACACATATATATATTGTAACACTTATATGTGGTGTATGCGTGTATATTATATAAGACTAGGTTTTTAACAAACTTTGGGGAAATTCGGTAGGAGTGGATGGTTGGGCACGATGAGGAATTAAAATTAGAATCATCAAAGATATCGCTCTTTTTTTTCTTTTTTCTTTCTCATTCAAAGGACTTAATAGAGAAACGAATATACATATATATGTATGTATTTTAATATGTACGTATATATAGTATATATATATATGTATATATATATATTTATATAAATATCGAAATACTTTGAAAACGAAAATTCGCGGTTATAAATATATATATATATATATATTTTTTTTAATCTAAAGGCTGAGTAGTTTCGGGGGGAACTGACAATTCGATTACACGGTCGATATATGCATGTGCATTTCTCCTTTTTTCTTTCTTTTTACATATAACCGTACGTGTAACTCTCGCGCTAATTAATATAGTATTGATTTTTTTTAACGTTTACAACGTCACCATGCTCCTTGGCATCCCATTAGCATATATAAAAAATATATTTGGAATACACGCTTTCTCCATATTGCATTTTTACCACTTCTCCCTTGTCTTGTACTATCCTTTTATACAGTTTACAGTTTTGAAGTATTTACGCAACATGTCGGAACATCTTTCTTTTTCCCATTTCCATGAAAAGTTTCATCTAATAAAAATACCAATGGAGGTCTCAGGAAAACATGGTTTACGCATAGCAAACCGCGTGAATTTCTTTTTTCTCTGTCTGTTATCAACTCTTCCCTTCACTTACTATTTCTTTCTTATATTTCTATTCTCTTCATTTGCTTTTCTGTTCCTGTTTAAACCATATGCCCAATATCTATTTGGATATTGTGCTACATTAAATTCTATCCTCAAAGACATTGTTTCTTTACTTAATTCCAGTATACAGGAGTATATGGCTCGGCGTTCTTTTCTCACACATTACTGTTCCCTTTGTTTTATCAGCTTATGACACCCTGACCCTCCCTATGTAGAACATGTTTTGATTTGTTTCATTCTCTTTGAAGACATTTTTATTGTGAAATTGTCCATAGAAGCTCGTAAACAGTTCAGATCCAAAACAGATCTGGATTTAGAGATTTGTCAATCTTTCTGGAATAAGCAAGTCCTTTCACAATGTCCTCCGTGATAACAAGGAAGACTAACAAGTCCTAATAATTCATTAGTTTGAATTAAAAGCTCGAAGCTGGACCTCTTTTGAACCCTTTATGACTAGAATATTTCTGGAGATGCCATTCCCAGGTACAAGATTTGGCGACTAATGAACAAATTTGAAGAAACACAATTACAAAAGACTAAGATGAAGGCAAAAGATAAAAAGAAATCCCTTATATTATATGAAATAAGCAAATTCCCTGAAAATTTTCTTATCTAAATCTGAAACAATGTATGGAGAAAAATTAGAATGAAATTCATTTCCCTCACTAACTATCAAATATTACTTACCACCTTCTTTAACAATACAGCTTACAAATAATAAGTTATAAACTATAAATAACATGTTATTGCAACATTGCACATGGGATAAGCTGCATGTCTTCTGTCATTTCTTACCTATTGCTTAAAACAATATCACTTGAAATCTTTACCTTTTGTTACTTATTTGCTTCGGTTTCCTTCAAGATCTTTGTGACTGCTGGCTCAAGGAGGCATTCAAATAATAAAATCACAGAAATCTAGTTGCCAAGGAACGCCGAGCCAGACACTAAGCCAAGAATCATCCATTCAGATATAATTTTTGCTGCTAATGAATGTAACAGGATTTATTCATAAAAGAACTGTTTCTCTATTTTGCATTGAGGACGTTTTTAAACCTGTCTTCCAGTCTAAAACTGGCTACCACCTCAAAATTGAAGTGTACTTTTGTTGGAAAAGCGGAGGTTCCAAGTTTTTGTCGTTGGAAAAGTGAAAAAACACACAGAGAGAGATCACGGGAAACATCGAAGGGCGTGCATCTACGCCGATGGAATGCAACGGTTTCTTTATGTGTCCATTTGTGGTCAATTTGATATGTCAAAGAAAACATCTCCGAAAAAAAAAGAAAAAAAAAAAGGATCGCGTGTCTCGTTAAAATTAATATCAAAGTAAAACGAGGGTTTTGTATACATATTAGATGTGTGGATATATAATATATATATACATATACATGTATATATATATATATTATATATCATATGTTAATGAGTAGGAAGAAACGAAGAAAAGAAAAAAAAGAAGTCACATTTCTTTCTTTTTACTTCGCCCTCTATCAGCCCGTCCTGTCATTTTAAGTATTATTAAACGTCAAGTAACTAATGCAAATATAAATAAAGCTATATCAGAGGCTTAGTAAGGAATGAAACCAAGTTTATACGCAACTACGCGTTTTGCTCTCCCTCTCTTTCTCTCATCCCTTTCACGCTTGCACACGCACGCCTCCTCTCTCGTTTTTATACTTATTACCTAATCATAGAATACATTTAAACATTTGTACTTTAACTGACTAAGCAAGGATTTTTTTTATAATCGTTTAATATTTCTGTCTTTCCCCATTTTTTTCATTTTTATAATTGTTGTGTGTGTGTGTGTGTGTGTGTATATATATATATATATATATATATATATATATAATAATTTCTTCTTTTCTTTCTTTCCTTCTTTTTTACTCCTTTCTTCATATTTTCTTTTTTTTTCTTATAACTCTAGAACCACTGATACCCCATGTATTCTTATTTTTTCTTTTTTACTTATTAATGTTTATAATATAAATGGAACTCAATTCGAACGAATCATCATTAAATAAATATCGATGACAAATAAAACATAAAAAAAGAGAAAAATGATCGCGATCGAAGTGCTTCCATTCCTCTTCGTTAAATTATGCAGTCTGTCGTTCGCTTTTTAAAACTTCGTTTTGTTATTCTTCTTTTACCTTTTTTTTTATTTTATTTTCATTTTAGTCTTTCTTTTGGCACTAAAGAATTTCACTACGCGTAGCGAATCCTAAAAGTCTGCGGAGGATTTACAAAAATTAAGGATGAAAATTAAAAAAGAAGAAGTTTCAGGCGAAAATTATGCGGCCTAAATTGGCGAGAAATTCAAACCGAAGGCCTTCCAATTTCTTTTGTCGGATGAAGAACAATCAAATTCTCGTTTCCTCTCGAATCGAGCCAACTAATAAAAGATTAAAAATGATTATTTAACGAAGGCGGAATGGGGAGAGGAAGTGGTATGAAAAAAATGGCTGTTCTGTAAATTGAGAAACTTTCCTCAGTGCTTGTCTTGAGATCTACACATCGTCTTTTTTCAACTTGAAAAAGCAAAACACAAAAAATAAAAAGAAAAAAAGTAGTCTTAACGATTAACTATATTTAAATTAATGCTATTATTAAAAAATAGTAATAATAGTCATAATATAATAATATTGGCAATAATAAGTATAATAGCAATAATAGTAATAAGAGCCGTTCAAGAGCGTTCGCGCACTTATTTGAATTAAAAAAAAAAAAAGAAAAAGATGAAAAGAAAAAATGAAAGATAAGTTGTTGAAAACTGGCAGGTCGAGAGGCAACGAGACGAAGGAAATCTATGTCTTTCGTCATTTCGGTTTGAGTATTGGAGAGAGGAAGAAAACAAAAAAAAAATGTAGATTTGAATGATTAAAAAAAAAAAAGGAAAATAATACACATAAAAGAAATTTGTTAATTAAAAAAAAAAAACGAAAATCGTGGGTCAAGGTGGTAACAATGATCGAAAAAAATCAAGAAAAGGAAAAAGGAAACAAAAATAAAAAATTGCAATAATAATAATAATAATAATAATAATAATAGTAGTAGTAGTAGTAGTAGTAGTAGTAGTAGTAGTAGTAGTAGTAGTAGTAGTAGTAGTAGTAGTAGTAGTAGTAGTAGTAGTAGTAGTAGTAGTAGTAGTAGTAGTAGTAGTAGTAGTAGTAGTAGTAGTAGTAGTAGTAGTAGTAGTAGTAGTAGTAGTAGTATAATATTATTAATAGTTGTAATAATAATAATGATATAAAACATCAAAGTTATGGGGGGAAAAGGAAAAAGAACAGAAAGAAAAACCCCACACGTGATGCCATATTAATTGATAATGGAAAAAAAATGGAAAACTGAAAGTGGTGTCCCCGTTTTACAATAGGTCTGTCATGTGTGAAATGGTAAAATGCACGCACCCAACATTTTAACAATGTGGAAAAAATCAACACGACAATATATACATATAAATATGCCCTCTTTTCTTTTAAACAACCGACACAAGAACACACATTAATGCCTCGACGAAGATAAAAAAAATAGTTGTTTAACATTACTTAAAAACGACCTACAAGAAATGAGTAAAGCGATGAAAAAAATGCCACTTTAAAAGGAAGAAAAAATAAAGAGGGAAAAAGCAACAAGGAAAACGCACTTATTCCAGATGAATAATTTAATAAAAATACGGTTCCTAAACCTTTGTGAACTCGTCTTCTGTTTCCTCTAATTCCTATGTCCGCTATATTTAGATCTTTGTACAAATACACGACGAATAATAACGCTCGAAGGAAAAAAATATATGTATGTACCTATGCATGTACGATTTCTCCTATTTCTCCCTTCACCTATAACATCTCCGTTCCATCTGTTTCTTTTTTTAAAGTTAATATTTTATAGTTACACTTTTAAGTCATGTTCGATAAAATGTCTTTCACAAGCAGATCAATTCGACTGCCAATTCTCATCAGCATAAACACCGTGAGGGTAATAACTTTCTTTATTTTATTACGCTCCTTTATGGCTATAGTAAAAGATCACGGTTCGACTTCCAGAATAGCCATGGATCTTAGATAGAAAAAAACTCGGTAATCGCATAAAGATAAAACCTTTCTTTTTCTTTCTGTTTTTTCCACAACTCTAGGAAGACTATGATTAACCGTAGGCTAGAATTCAGTTAATGACGCAACCTTTTTTTTTTTTCATTTTAAATCCTATCGTTAATGTGTATATGTATATATCATATATTACCTGTGTATATATATATATATATATATATATATATATATATATATATATATATATATAAGTGCCCCCCGACGCGATATCCGCAAAAAACTCGCAAGTGTAATCTTATTTTTATTGTATCACTTAAATGTGATGCGATCTTCAAAATCAGGAACATATTTTATATATTTAATTTTTCGTATCTTTTTTCCTTGTTCGTAGCATACCCTCCGCTTTTTTTGGTTTTGACTATGCGACACAATTTTCCTGTTTTTCATCATTTTTTATGGCTGACAAATAACGGCTTTTGTCAGATGTATATATTTTTCTCTTTCGTACACATTCTTACAACTGCAGCAACTCATTCTTGCACACATTGTCAATTAATAGACCGATTATTAATCAATGTCGAAAACATAAAACCAAATATTTACACTATAAACACAAGAATTTGTTCGAATGGGAATTTGGAATCACGCGTCACTTTTAAATCGCCAAGCTATACTTACGAAATGAATGTTTCCTTCGTCAATAAATACATAGGAATGATCGAATCAATAATTATGAGCCTTTTCTACTGTATTAAAAATTTTTAAATCCTTCGTTAAATTAATTAAATTTGTTCCTCATTGTTATAAAAATATCATAGATACGAATTGTAAAAACAATGGACACCTTTTTCACGAATTTTAATTTCTTTTTTCTCTCTTTCCCCTCTCTTTTTTTTTGTGTTTCTTTTAAGCTGCACATAGATAGCACGTCATCGTAAACGAACACAAAGAACCATTACAAAAACCGAAATCGTGTCGAAGAAGTATATTTAGGTGGCATCTAAAAAGGCCTTGGAAACTGTTTTTATTTATATATATATATATTTTTTTTATAGCGATAAAAACATTAGATCAGATAAAAGTATAATACGTAGAACATATCTGAATACGTTTACTTTAATAGACTGATAGTATATATATCTTTTGTCTCTTATAAACTGCTTACAATAAGGTGATATATTCATTACTTTTTTGTCATTTAATAATTATTAGTTATTTTTCTTTAACAATGTAAGCAGAGTTTTCTTTATGTAGTTTTTATGTCGAGAGTGACTATTATAATTCTATACATATTAGGATAATAAGACTTTTGAGATTGTAAAAATCATCAAAAAATCTATCACAATTACCATTTACGTAACATGTAATCCCCGTTTCATTTTTTTTTCCTTTTATATTATTATTGTAATTTAAACATCAAGGCAAATAAGGGGTGAATTTCAACAGTGGCCTAAATTAGCCAAGTAGTCTTCCACAGATAAAAATATGTAAATAGAGTAAATCTATATACTAAAATATTCAAGTGAGCGTAATATAATAATTTTGTGAGGTAAAAGACCCTCTCATTAATGGTCATCCATTCATTACACTATGAGTCCATTTTTTATTTTCTTCTTCTTTGTCTTCAAATACGACTGGCAAAAATGTTTGCAACATATTTCTCTTTACTTTTTCTCAATATTATCTTTTTGCTTCTCTTTTCTTATATTGTGTATTGTGTATATAATTCATACAAACCATTAGAGACCATTCGATGGCTTTGTATCGGGTGTTATTGTGCATTAAACAGAAATACACCTTCCACAAGGCGTCTCGCTAACAACATTTCGTTTCGGTACCTCTAATAATATTTACCTTGCAACGACATCAAAGACTCTGTAAGGACACAACTTATCCTGACGATACTATTATCACAGGCATTATTTATATAACTCTACTAACCATGACTATTAAATACTTCAGAATTACTTCTTTTTTTTTTCTTTAATATATATAAAATTAAAACTTCTAATAATAAAAGATGATTACGACTTATTAGCTTAGGTGTACGTACGTAGGCTTCGTGCAATTTACTACAAATGTTACGCGCAGATTTATTATTTTTTTCTGTTGTTTTGTTTTGAGTAGCTCTATTATAGCGTTTCTGCAATTTTGCACCGTTCTCCTTGAGGTTTTAGACATATCCTCCCACTTTCCTCACTAACTAGCCATTCATCCCTTTAAAACCAATTCTATTTAGCATAGCCAATTTGTATGCGAAAAACAAATTTGTCAAAGCTATCCAAGTAGAAATATATATATATATATGGATGTGCTTTCTAACATTTGGTATGGCAAGATAGTTATTCACATTCAATCATTATTGTAGGTAATTATAATACAATATATAGCGATCTGCCAGATATATCCATATATATACATATATATGTATATATATGTGTATATATATGTATATATGTATATATATGTTGTATACACATTGCATTTATATTTTTGTTTTATAGTTTCAATTAAATCTTAAGGCTGATCATGTAAACAACCCTAAAAAATATGTGTATTTCTATATATATATGTATGTGTTTTACATGGATTTTCATCTTTTTTTTCTTACGGATCATGTTTAATTATATATACATAAATAGAAGTTGTTTAGCAAACTGTACGTTGTTTTTTCAATTTTTTTTCCTTTTTTAATCTTTTTATACATAGATAAAGATATTGTTCCTATGATACCGGTGGTATAATTTTTACTTATGAACCTTGTATAATATATTACATGATCATTCCACAGCATTGTTAAATCTCGGAACGATTCTGTAATTTTTGTAACAAATACATTTACATGGTATGGATATATTATTATTCTCTAGCACCACGAACCAATAATTCACACACGCATATATATGTATATATATTGTATTTATATGGTGGACCATAATAAAGCATCCTGAGTAAATATTGTAACCATTACGTGCCTCGCCTATTATATATTTTTTTCTGTTTCTTTTAACAATGCACAAACGGGATCTATTATCAGTGGCAAGTCTAGAATAATTATTTTCGATTTTTTATTTTCTCGAATGTAATTCATGTACGATTCCTCGTCTCGCAAGACAATTAAATGTTTGATTTTCAACGTATCTGTAATTCTATGCTTTCTCTTTCTCTCTCTACTTTAACATTGCCTCATAAAATTCCTTTTTTCTTTCTTACTCTTTCTGAACTACTAATTTTCAAATGCACGGAGAAGAATCACCAGAAACATAGCTCGTATTAATCCTTTTTTTTTTTTCAGTTTTTGTTCTTTTTTCTTGTTTAAGCTTCGTGTCTGCCGTAACGAGGAGTACTGGATGTGTTTTCTGTTCGTTTTATTTTTTTTTCATTTTTTATTTGTTTGTTTTAAATAGAGATATGATATGATAAGAGCAGGAAGTACTACCATGTGTCGCAGCATGCAACATTTGTCTTCACCGCAACGTTAAGCACAGGAATTTGTATTATTATTTACTTCTTCTAATAACCGTAACCTTTTCGTTTCTCAACATGCTTATTAGATTACTTAACGATTCTTAACGAAATCTTAGAAACTTAGTGTATCTACAAATAGATCTCGAAGTAACGTAGGGAAGAAAAAGTCTTATTAATTTCTCGTTTCCTTCCACTCGTTCTTTGTCGCCACTTTTATCACACATTTTCGTAATACCACCAGATTAAAAATACACGTTGCTTCGAGTACGGATTGAAAAATCAGTGTGTAAAACAGTGCTCATTAGAGACTAGAATAATTTGATTTATAAACATACCTAAAATACTGACGAAGTCGAAGATGATGTGACCGATTGTGACGGAAAGCTACCGTTCTGCAACTTCCTTCCACATCTCCTCCTCCACTTCCGGTCGAAGCGATCCAATTCGGCTTTCTTCCAATTTCCTCTCTCTGCTACTCCTTGCCTAACTGTGTTTCTTTCTTTTTCTTCTTCATGTTAATTTTTCTTGGCAGTTTACCAAATGCAACTTCGCTAAATTACTATTTATACTGTTTTTTGGTCGGAGACGTACGTTTACCTAATTTTTTTTTTTTATTTTTATTTCTTCTTTCGAACGTTGTTACTTTCATAAAACAGGGACGCACTTATACTTGTTTTTCCATTTTTTTTTCTTTTATACAGATTATTAAAGCTGCATGCTGCACTCGTTTGTAATTCTATTGCTTGGATAGGCCCAAATCTCAAAGAACTCAATGTCACGGGCATATTCTTTCTTTCGTTTGTTTCTTCGTATTAATCGATTCGTTCTTCGTTGAGAGTAGAGCGACATTCACCAAGATAATTCCACTCGCTGAAGAAAGTTACGACATACTTATTTGGTCTGCCTCTTCGCTTCATGATATGTAAAGAGTGTTCAACACGAGGACGTGGTGATTATTTTTAGCCAGAGTTACAATATACCCTTCTGAGGTTATTTTCAAGCCACAACATCGAGAGACCTGCGAAATTCCGTCAGGTAATCGTTTGATACGAAAAGAATCTAACCTTTAATTAATTGAGATTAATTAAAGGTTGGTCTGTTCAGAAAAGAGAAAGTTAATGGGACATGTGATTAATTTTGGATCGTTTACCTTGACGTATGGACATTCGAACTCGGAAATCAATGAACCATCTCTTGAAAAAACAGCCACGTGAAAACGGTTACCATGCGAGTCTCCTATTAATATATCTCCTGCATCGCTAATATCGATCCCATTTGGGAAGTTTGTTACATTGTCACAGCCAATACGACGCAAAAAGTTTCCCTCCTCGTTAAATACCACAACACAATGTCCCTTAAAATCACAAACAAAATATTCTTTACCTGAAAACAAAAGAAGTTTATATGTATAGTTTACAAAAACTTGAAATACATCATATAGCCAAACATAATTTGATAGAAATTATTTACCACTAATTGCAATATCACTTGGTTCTCTCATATATTCACTGCAATCAAACCAGTTTAACAGCTCTCCTGTATCGCTGATTACAAACACCGTCGGTGATACGCTATCAACAGCCAAAATGTGGCCTTCGCTAGTCACAGCTAGGCCAGCTACAATATCGATGTAACGAATTGCTATTTTCTTGATAAAATGACCACTTTTTGTAAATATCTGCATCCTCGATCGTTCGTTCCCTCGATCACAAACAACAAATTTTCCACTGTTCTTCATCACGGCGATCTTTCTAGGGTACCATAATTGCCCCTCCTCCTTACCAGGAACACCAAATTGGAATTTGAATATGCCAGTCTTATCAAATATCTAAAAATAGATTTCGAATATTAATACGAGCAGAAAATTTGAATTGATTAATTTTCAAATATAGAAAAAGGTACCTGAATTCTGTGATTATTCGTGTCAGCAACAATAATATCTTCATCAGCACTTAAACAAAATCCGTGAGGTGAGCTGAATTGACCTTTACTGGGACCTAACTGACCAAATTTACACCTAATTTGCATAGGAGTTAATTTCGTGTTATTCGAACGCGGATGAGTATAATTTCCAGAACCAGAACCAGTTACATTGCCAACTGTATTTCCCACTACTACAGGCATGTTATGCATGGAGTCTCCTCTTAAATCATCTGCAAGAAATATCGATATGTAATCAAATCGTTTTGACTTATTTGAAATATACAATAGTCCAGAGAGATTTTACCAGCACCCTGTGAAAGTATGGTGGAAGTAGATGAAGATAATGATTGAAATCCTCCATTTAAAAGACTGTTAGCAGCTAGACTTAAGTTTGGTGTGTCCACAATGGCTGGCGAAGGACCTCTTCCTAGTACTAGACCACTACCACCATTAATAGTAGGATTGCCAAGATCTGGAAATAAACAAAATGGAGTAAATGATTACCCTACATTTAGCGCGCACGCACACGCACACGCACGCACACAAACAAACAAACAAAAATAATTCATATCAGTGATCCCATACCTTGATTACCAAGTGTGTTTCCTAATTTTGCAAGAGCTTGCAAATTATTAATTGCATGACTCGTAGAACTCAGATCGCCGGCAAATAAATCTGCTAAAGTGAAAGACGGCGTTGGACTAGGATTCGAACTCGGCCCAACTACGTTCGTGTCTCCAACCATTTCGACTTTTTCCGCCAGACTAGCTAACTGCTGTAGATTGTATTCTTGAATACTAGTAAGCCCATGAATAGGACCTGGAGGAAGAGATACAGAAGGTGGTGGAGGTGGTATATTTTGAGGGCTGGATGTTGGAGGTATAACAAATGAGGGGTCACCTTCGAAGGAGGATTGCATTGATGTAGGAAGGGATATGGGAGACCTTGTACTAATAGAACGAGGACAGCCCATTGAAGTATGAACAACTTGTTGATTTGCAGAAACTCCTGACATAGTTGTAATTGGTTCTGGAGTGGATTTTGTTACTGGTGTGCTTTCCGTATGAAATTTACCAAACACTTCCTACGATTATATATTTCATTAACGTATTTTTGTTCATTCAGATATAATTAAACATATGTAGTATGAACCTACTTTCAGTGCTTTTTCAAACTGGTTGTAATCAGTTTGAAATTGAATAGAAAACGTAACATTTGGCTTTGGTGTGTTTTTTATTAGATTCATTAACTGTGTTCCTACGATACGACGAAGAGCGAGGATCTCCACAGCATCACCATGCTCAAGAAGTCTGGAGGTAAAGCGACAAGCATCTTCTATCTTCTCCACTGTCTTTTCAACGCTGTAAACACGAACAATGGTGTAGTAAATATGTTTTAAAGATATAGATAATATTTGTTCCAAGATAAAAATATTCCTCTAACCTATGAAACGTGTCCATTATTTCTAATTCTCTATCTGAATGTAATTTTTCAAGCTCAACCAGGGCATTGTCTCGACATTTCTCTAAAACAGCCTTGTAACTCTGAAATGTCTCTACAATTAGATCTTTAGCTTGATCATGTTGTGCTTGTAGTTCACTAAGTGCATTTTCAAGTTGTGCAGATACTTGGTCACAGTCTGCAATTCTTGCTTTACTCTCATTCATCAGTTTTATTAATTCTTCTTTCTGACGTGGTTCTGCATCCACCAGTCTTTCATACTGATGCTCTGGAGCTTTGTGTTCAATAAGCAAACATTCGTTGCATATAGGTTCCTAAATTGAACAATTGATAAAGTGGGTTTTATAATATTTGATCTTTATAGCAGTACTCTTAACAATAATAATATAATAAGAGGTTTAAGTCTATTCATAATCCATACTATATATGGACTCTACAGTCATCAATAAATTATCACAAAATCAAGGAATTTGGAGGCATGCTAATTACCTGGCAAGTGTAGCAGTAAAATTTCATATTTTCAGCAGGATGATATTCGCAAAAAATAGGTTTATGTATTGGTATAGCTTCGTTGGATTGCTTTAAATCTTCAAAGGCCATAACCTTGTGACTTTCAAAACAACGCATGAACTGGTGTGCGGTGTTGCAATTCGGACATAAGAAGTTGGCACAGTCCGAGCAACGTGCAACCGCACTCTCTTTGGCTTTACACGAGGTACAGAGTACAGCCATGTTCTCAATCGCGGACATGTCAAGTATATTCGTTAGAACATAATCGCATGTCAGTGACGCAGCACCCTTAGAACTAATGGAAGTTTCTTGTTGACAGAGCGGGCAGATTAGGACAGAGCTAACTTTAGAGTCACCTGCCTCGTCCATCAGAAGCTTATCCAGGCAAGCCTCGCAAAACACATGAAGACAAGAGAGCACTCGTGGAGAACAAAGTTTGCTCATGCAAATAGCACATTCCTGATCACCTGATTCGCCTGAGCCACAGTTTATTTCTTCCAAGGCATCGCCAGGATTGGAGGTCTCGCTGCAGCTGGTAACAGTGTTTATGTTTCGTTCAGTAAACACATTCCCATTCTCCACATCTTCGTTTTGAGTGATACCAGTTCCAGCTGGAACCGAAGCTGTTCCAGAAGGAACAGCCACCATAGACGATGCCATCTTTGTAAATCACTTCTTGTTTGTCTGCGAATATCTTCTCCTTTGTGGATAGTTTCTTTATTTCTTACAGACAGTCTTGCCGGGGTAATCGTGAGATCTAACGTTTAATGTTATTTAACTAAACATATCGCTTCAATGAACGAGACGAATAATTACGAGAAGAAAAAAAAGAAAAGCCACAAACCCCTTTTTCAGATCGTGAAACACGAGGGCCAAGACATCGTAGCATCGATCGTTTAATCAACGAAACAAAACACTGCCAGTCACGGTTGGCCACCACCAACGGGGATTTCTACTATCGTGTGTATAAAAATAATGCTTGTGGCGCACACTAATGAACGGAAAAAAGAGAAAGAGAAAAAATCAAATCAACGCAGGACGCTCGTTACGACGAACGAATTTTCGTCATGCAGCATTTCAAGCTCTGACATATTTCGTTTCCGTCTTTTTTTATTTTCCTTCTATCTCTCTCTCTTTCTCGTTTCCTCGTGTCTATCGAGATAAAAAAAATTCCTCTCCAAGTTTTACTTCTGTAGTCACACACACACACGCGGTTAATTCGTTTCCCTTCCCTCTCTCTGCAAAAGCTTTGAATCTATTCTTCTTTCTATTTACATTTGTAACACTATTCTCTTCGTCACTGGTCTCGGAATGCTTACCAACTGAATTCGTATTAAATATTCGTTTTGAACAGGATCAACCTTTTGACTTGCGTATCGAATGTACTAAGAAACATTTTTATCGATCATCTACGAATCCCCTTTGAGTCGTTTACGATAGCGAAACGGCGATTGTTTCAATTTCAGTTGTTATCCGACGCTTCAAACCGCGAATATTTCTGATTTTTTCATATGTAGAGCGGAGGAATAAATCATTCGAACCAAGAAAAGTTGACCCCAATGCAGGAGCCCTGCAAACAATTAATATAACGATGAGTGCACTTATAGACCCGTAACGCGGGACTTAGAAACTTCCCCAAGATTCGTCGATGCAGCAAACCGGGCGACATCACGCGACTATGTCAAAAATTAGAGACGTTGTAAATTTTGAATATCCTTATTGACCCAATTTTTCAATCTATAATGAGAACAATACAGGATACTTCAGTAATTATTAGACTGTGGATATTTATGCAAATTTGTATTTTTATAAATATACTTTATAAAATGGAACTTGTTTAGAAGATAGAAAATTGTTTTATCTATTAAATATTGTAAAGGATACTATACTTTGAATATCTTATATATTTTTGCATTTTTGCACGTATTATGTGCATTTTGTGCATGCATCAAAATTTGCTGTCTAGTAATCATGATACAATCGGTAACGATTCCATATAAAAAAATCAAGTTGAAAATACAGAATGTGTTTTTCGTAAGATACTTCGTTTCCAACAAAATTAAAATTGAAAATTGAAAAGAGAAATAGAAAATTAAATTAAAAAATTTATCTACCGCATCACTCCAAACTTTATTTTCTTAAAAACGAGACCCTAAACAGAAAACTTTTATTCTATACATTTTTTATCTATTTGCGCATTATTTATCTGCTGATTGGTAACTTGTACTTAACCAATAATTAGTTAAATTACTAACCAATTTTTTAAACTCGATTTTCACGAAAATTAAGCTTTGTATGAAAAAATGTTATTTTATATTTTCGATTTATTTCAGCACATAGAATCACCTCTTAACCTTGTATGATTATCTTTCAGATCGAAACTCTTTAAGTATAAGACTCTTTTACAGTATAAAAAAAGTGATTAAGTAACATTTTTTAAATTTCGCGCACTTCATACTATATTTTCATGAACACTGTACAGGATAAATATTCAGAATCATTTATTAATAATAAAATGATAACATCATTCTTTGAAGGATTAAAGAATTATTTGGCGTAAATTACGCAACGTTAGATTCAATACCTATAATTCTGTTATCATGAGTAGGATTATCAACAGTGGTTTTCAATCAACGACATTCGATATTTTATTAGAACCTCGCCACGAAAAAAAGAAAAATATAACTAAACGTTTTGTTAGATCTTTTTCCCTATCTTTACACAATTTACCAAAAACTATAATATTTAATAATCGTTTCAATAAAAAAACAAATCCTTTTACATATAAATTCCTTTTTAAAGCTATTAAAGCAAAAAGAAAATACAAATTATCGTTTATTAGAATATTTTCCCATTTTGGAGGATTTCGCATCTCGTATTGGGAATCACTGTGATGTGGTTTTACTGTACGAGGTTCAAGGGGATCGGTAATCGGTATGTTACATTAATATCACACGTCAGAGTATGTACGAATGGAAATACAATTTCTTTAAAGGTTAATCAGTTTTCCTCTTCAGGTAAAAAGGAGATCTATAAGAGGCTGAATCGAACCTAATATTTTTAAATACGTCTCAGTTGAATTGTCTTTAAGCTTTATTATTTTAATCCACCGCTATAACCGCGGGATCATTTGATAATTCAATTAATTTAATTAAGCGCGACACTATTTTCCATTACACGCCTCGTTTTCGGTATTGTCGCTTTTTGAAATACAGCTGCAAACAGATATTTTTAATTGAATTACTATTATTACTTAATTAAATTACTCACGGAGCGACGTTTTTCTTTCGCTCTGTTCACTGAGAAATCAATGCACGTCAACTAAATTTGGTAAGGGAATTTCTCTTTTCTATTCACTTTTTTATATTACATCTCGTAATCAGTGTTCTCCTTCATAAAGTTTTGCACTCTTTTTCATTTCTAGGAATATGAGATGGCCAGGCTTGTAGCGAATTTAATTATATATTTATGTCTGCTGTGTATTATCAAAGCTAATGAGAGTGGTGATAGCAATGTTCAAGATACAGCGGCTAAGGTGGCTTATAAGACACCCGAAATTTCCGGATTTGCATATTTAGTAGAGACATTTGACAACGAGGAGAAGTTTAAGAAATCTTGGGTCTTGTCAGAAGCCAAGAAAGACTCTGTTGATGAAGATATAGCAAAATATGATGGTTATGACCGCTTATTTCTAGTTTTACTCATATATATCTTTAGTTTACAAAGGAGATTAATGCACACACCCATCTAAAAGATGATCAATTTTAAGATATTGCGCATGTATTTAACATAAGTCAAAAGAATTTTTCAGATGAAGCGAAAAATTATTTGGAGCTAAAAAAGAATTGTTTATATTAAAAAATTATTTGTAATATACATATAACATTGACAAAAAGGATAGACTCTAGGAAAGAATAGTCAAATATTATTTTTATACTTTTTCTTGTTATTAGTCCTTGAAATCTCCCTTTCATAGTTTTAATGTTACAATGGAGAAGTAATCTATTTTGAGTTGTGACACTTTTGAGATATATATGTGATATCTGCAGAATTTAAACCTGGTAATGAACTATTCTGTAAGATGGGAGTGTCATTATTTTATCTAATAAAATGCACTATAGTTATACGTGTAATAAGGAAAATGTTAAAATTAAAAGATAATTTTTGCTAGAAACCTTCAAAATCCAAGCTAGTGTAAAACATAACAAAGAAATTTGTTTCCTAGTTGTATTACCTTTCTACTAAACTGATGATATATTTTGATTTTTATGACATAAGACTATAATCTACATTATTTTTTTAGGAATTTGGTCCATAGAAGAACCTAAAGAGCATGCACAGGAGGGAGATCTGGGACTAATCCTTAAGAGTAAAGCTAGACATGCTGCTATATCCACTACATTATCCAAACCATTTTACTTCGGTGATAATCCATTAATTGTACAATACGAAGTGAATTTTCAAGGAGATCAAGAATGTAGTGGGGCTTATTTGAAATTGCTTACTCTGGATGCAGAGCATCAAGATTTAAAGAAATTCCATGATAAAACTCCATATACTATAATGTTTGGTCCTGATAAATGTGGAAACAATCACAAGGTATATATATATAATAATAATAATAATAATAATATAAAACAATAATATAAATAAAACAAATGAAACAGCAAAAATATAAATAAAAAAATTTTGTTTTTACAAAACTGTTCCAAATTAACTAGTTGCTTTCCTCTAATGCAGCTGCATTTTATCTTTCGACACAAAAACCCTCTCAATGGTTCGATAGAAGAAAAACACTGTAAGAAACCTAGAGAGCGCTTGGAAGATTTTTTCAAAGACAAGCAGTCTCACCTATATACTTTGATCATTCGACCAGATAATAGTTTTGAAATCAAAGTCGATAATAAGGTAGTAAATTCTGGATCTTTGCTGGATGATTTCACTCCACCAGTCAATCCACCTTTGGAAATAGAAGATCCTACTGATGTTCAGCCAGAAGATTGGGATGACAAGGAAAAGATCCCTGACCTATCAGCTGTTAAACCAGACGATTGGGACGAAGATGCTCCAGTACAAATCGTCGATGAAGACGACGTTATGCCTGAAGGATGGCTCGAAGACGAATCACCCATGATTCCCAATCCTGATTCTGTAAAACCTGAAGATTGGGATATTGAAATGGATGGAGAATGGGAACCTCCAGAAATTCCAAATCCAAAGTGTGCAAATGCACCAGGATGTGGAGCATATAAGCAAAAGATGAAAAAGAATCCTCGATACAAGGGCAAATGGTCACCACCCTTGATTAACAATCCTAATTATAAAGGCAAATGGAAGCCAAAACTAATTCATAATCCTAATTACTTCAATGACCAACATCCATTCCGGATGATGCCTATTGTATGTTTCTATATATTATAATATTTTACGAAATTTTGTATACATTTACAAAATATGTTTTATATTTGGATTTCTAGTTTGCTGTGGGCTTTGAACTTTGGTCGATGTCCACGGACATTCTCTTCGATAATATTCTTGTTGCTGATGATGAAGAAGTAGCAAAGAAATGGGCGGAAGATACATTCGAAGTACGTCGGGCTAGAATCGAGGAGGAAAGTGTAAGCAATTCTTCTTTTCTATTAAAAAAAATAGTAATCCAACATTTACTTGAATTAAATTTATGAATTAATTTATTTTTTAAAAGAGGTATAAGTTTAATGAGATGCGCAATATAATCAATATAATCAATATACGCTGTACTATGCAGGTAACTTTATGGGGTCGCATATTAAAAGTAACAAATTATAAACCAGGCTGGTGGGTGTTATATTTTATATACTGTGCAGTACCAGTTGTATTATACATTTGGTATCTTCTGAAACGAGTTCGTGAGGTATACTTTGTAATTCCAAATGTGCAAATCGCTCTCATATCTGTAATATTGGTACCAAAGTATAACAATATGATGACTAGACTTTTAGTAATAATGTATCCACATAGATCGTTTACATATAGTATAAAAATTGTACACATTTCTCAGCTATAAATTATACAAAATAATAGTGTGAAAAACTTAAAGGAGAGATATAAATATTTAGAAGTTTATTAATTGATTATTAGTTTTTAAGTAAATTCAGTATAAATTGTATGACTTGTAATTTTATAATTATTTTATACAGTGTAGTGTATGGCATCAGATTGGTGTATTTGCTGCGGAACATCGCTGGATATGTGGTACATGTATAATAATTCCTGGCTTCGCCATATTGCTAATAATATATTACTGCTGCTTAGCTTCTCAGGTATAAAAGAATCATCAACCCTTATAAACTATTCTTTTCTAATATAGTAACTATATAAAACATATACAGTAGTTTTAATTTTATAGTTATATTACGCACTTCGTGACGATAGTATTACCCTAATTACAATAGTTTGCTAATATTAAATCTTGGCTTTTTAAGAATATTTGGAAATAATTTTCCCTATTTTTGTAAAAGATTCTCTATCTTTTTAAAGTAAGAAATTTATAAATCTTTAGGATAAATATGACGTAAAAGATGAAGATAAACAACCTTTAGAAGCAAATGAACAAACAACACAGAAGCAAGAAGAAACAGAAAATCAGCTATCTAATACTGAAGCAGAGGAAGAAACTGAGAAGTTAAACGAAAATGAAGATATAATAGAAAATGAAGATAATGTTAGTAAAAAATTTTTCCATGTTATGTTATGTTTCTATGTTATGATGAAAATGATTTTTTGAAATTTATTTTAATTTTTAATTTGCTTTCAGGATAACCCAGCAATAGGTGGTGATGGACCACGACGAAGAAAACCAAACAAAGACTAGAATGAATTAAGATTATATGAAAGGAATTCGTACTACTAAGGTATTTATGCAACACTCACATTCCACTTGACACTTGCATTGTAAACGTTAGAATTTTTCTCAGTATCTAATTATATATTATAAAATGTCACTAGAAGTCAGATTTTTATCTAAAAATTAGATATTTTTTTCTCATGTGTAATTTTTCATTGTCATACTTTTTAATTTAAAATAATTTTCACATTGAAGCATGTTTTTCACGCATATGAGTGATACAAATACTTCAAAAAAAAAAAAAAGGAAAAAAAGAAACAACAGTTTTGTAAGAATGATATTCGGTGTAATTATTTATGTCTTAATACTATGTAGCAATTTAATTTTTGTTATTGTATATTTAAAAAAAAGACGAATAATAGAATACATTTATTCACAGTTTCTGCATAACAGAGCGGATGATGTGTCTTTTTTAGAAAGTTCGTTGCTTGTATCCAATAATGTTTTACACACAATCCATATAGAATTTGTTATTTAATATTACCAGTATATTTTTAATATTACCAATATTAATGTTTTTCATAGACATGCATTATATTATTCAATGTAACGATTTTTCTTAAATAATGTTTCATTCCTTTGCTATTATGTTAATAAAGTATGCAATGTGACTGAAATAATTTTATGTATTATATTATGTTGTATTATTTATAAGTGATAAGTCTGAAATTGTTTAAAAATAATCAAACAAGTAGATTCTGAAAATCCTTTTCCTCCGTGTTTACAACACACACAACAAAGTAAATTTCTATTTAAAGTCATAGGAAGGAATACCGGAATGCTGTACACAAGACTTACAAGTAGGCACTGCATTTTGTGAATTATGTCCAGCAAGAATAACGTGTGTACCCATGCATCTTGTGCATAATATCTCTCCACATGACCAACAATGATGCTGAAAAAAAGAGGAAGGAAATATAATTCTAATTCTAAATTAAATCTTAAGTTATAATATACATTTACCTTTGTATTAAATGCGTCAAATGTAGTAGAACATTCGCACTCTTCCATGTTACGGAATAACTTCCAGTCCAAGGCAACTGTTTTCAATTCGTTTTGTAACTGACTAATTGTTATCTTACACTCTGCTTTCTTTTCGTAAGTTGGTGTATTTTTTATGGTAGTTTTAGATAATGGATCCATCGTGTATTTATTATCGAATTTTAATTTCCCTTGTACTCCTTCTTTTTTAATGTTATTTAAATTCAATACTGAACTCAAAGAGTTAACTCTCTGTTTAAAGTAAAAAGCAACATTAAAAGTCCAATAAATAAAAAAGATTGTCAAACAATATTTATACCTTTATGAGAAGCTTAATGTGATCTTCTAAAGAAGTGGTATGATTATGCATTAGCGAAAGATAATCTTCGTACGTTTCTCTCTGATGAATACCATTCTCGAATCTAAAGTACAATCCTCGCCATAAACTAGAAAATTATTTTTTATGTAATTTGTAATTGCTGAATACGTTCACATAATAAAATTATATATTACATAATGCACTGTGGAGCCAATTTAGGTTGGAGAACAGGATTAGTTTCTTCATTGAAAGGATTGCATTTGTATAAAGGATTTATATATTCGTGCATATTATTTTCAATGTATCCCCACAGAGAAAATGATCTTTCCGATATTCTAAAAATAATTAAAAATATAATAAATTGTTACTTATGTAAGAATAAATTACTACTTGAAAGTAATACCTGAGAAATTCTCTTTCTTTTTCTGAATTCCCTAAAAAAGTACCATGTTGACAACTGTGTACATGATCATGAAGAGTTATCAAAAAAAATTCGTTAAATTGAAACTTATGGGGATACTGCTGCAACAATTGATATGTTGCATCAATGAATTGAGTAAAAATTGGGGCTAATTCTTTGTTATCACAGTTAATGTGACTATATCGGTCACTAAACTTATGTCCAAACGATAACCAATCTTTTTCTATCAGTGCCTGAAAATGAAACAAAAATATTTAGTTCTGGTTTTGAAAAATTAAAAATTTATAATAATAATCATAACAATAATAATGTTCAATCACTTCTTACTTGAAAACCTTTAATTGTCCTGTAAAATGGATCCAGTAATAAAGCACTCAATGAACATACTTGAGCAGTGCGATCCCAACCATCACTGCAATGCACTAGTACGCTAACTCCATTTGAAACTGCTTTAGCAATAAACCAAACAGTCTCTAAAATAGATCGTATATGTTTCAGCCACCCACAACTTTCCAAACCACTTAAAAATGCACTCATTGATGTCATCCTTTGTACTAGACAATAATTAAAAACATTAAAATAATAAATATTCATAATCTGCGTAAAAAATCTAAAATAAAAGACTCACATTCTACTAATTTGTTTAAGCTTGTTCTCATTACATGAATATTTTCAATACCAAAGAAGTGAAATTTTATGTTATCATAAAAGTTCTCGTTCTCATATCCTTTTCCTGTAGCTCTATTAGCAAAGGCATTAATCTAAATAAATATCAAAAAAATATAACGAAACTGATCTCTATAATGGTATTATTGAGGGCAGCTTACAATTATAAACATATTTTGGTGATCGTTTTATAGACTTACTCGTGGTCGCGTATCTACAACATACATATATTTAGAATTAGGATTCGTCCGCAAAATATTGTACATCATTTGTTCGTCCTCGGGACATCGTGCACTAAATCCCGATAAAGGTTGACTACATCGGCAGATAACAGCCTGTAAAATATTTTACATAGGATCTGTTTATTTTTTTCACATTCCATCTATTTCAATAAATATGCATACCTTGTTGGAATATAAATATGTTAAAACTGGTAATCTTCTTCTACTTCTGAACTTTGCACTGCCTATCAAAATATTGTTATCACATGTACTAGGTACATATAAATATTTTGGATAAGTATCACAAAGCTAAAAGTTGAATTAATATATTTAGAACATCAAAACCTCACAATGAATATTAAACTTCAAAACAAATATAAAATTTGTACCTCGTAATGTATATTCAAATATGTCAGAGACCATTCTTTATTTGGAACACCTTGCCTTTCAAATTCACTTCGTAGATTAAAAAATTTCCATCCTACATATTGTGGTACGATGTATTTGGTCTCTTGATAATGAAAACAATAAAGTTTATCTAAATGTACTAAAAACAAGACATATAATGTTAGACACTGATTTTTTAAGCTTTACTTTGTATAGAACAATGTTCACCTGGGCAAGACAGTTTTAAGAGAGTAAGATATACATTATGGCAATCTCGTTCTTTTGGAATAACAAATGTCACAATGAAAAAGTGTTTACATTTAATACATAATGGGGAGCCTGTTGTAGTCAGTGGCTGCTTCTCTATATTCGCAATGTGAGTATATAACACCTATGGTAAAAAGCTTTATAAAAATATTTATATTACTTGGGAATAAAGGTAAAACAAATGATCGTAATAAAAGAAAATTATATTCATACCCAGATCTTTCTTTTTCCACTTTGTTCTATAAATATAAGATGTGTTACAGTTATATAAAGAGTACCAACAGAATGATTGTTACTATATTTATCTAAAATCCTCACGTTCTCGACCTGGAATTATACATTTTGCATATCATAATGATATTACTCCAGTTCTTTAAATTCTAGATATATATTTTATAAAGTATATATTTATTGAAAATAAATGCATACAATTTTCTATATTCATTCTAATACAATTATGTAAGGACAATTATCTTTTGTTGTTATTTTTTTTTACAAGTATCAATATGTAGTGACTGAAAAGACATATTGGTGAATGTCATATTGACAGATGTTCGTAATTGTAATTAAAAATTCATTCGAAACAGCTTTACAACAAATGAAAGGTGTTTATCACGATACCTTCGAGATTTTTATTTCATCCATTTCGTTTTGTTCGTTCACAGTTTACACCTGATGAACTATTTGACGGGCTGTAAATTGGTTACCACTGACTTATCAGACAGTAACAGGGGTTCTCAACCTATTTTTATCGAATATGAAAAAGATATATTCCCCATTGCCCTGATATACGCACTTAATTACTGATTACACGAACGTAGTTTGTCGAATATTCAGATGAAAACATTGACATTTATTTTAGTTATCGACACATTTCTGTTTTTTAAGTTTCAAATTTCTTATGGATTAGTCATAGATGGCAGCAGAAGAATAAACATCACATCTTTCTATCTTTGACAGAAACCTTTAAATAAATAACATTGTATCTAATTCAACGCCTACTCCATTTGATAAGAAATTACTCAATTCTCTACTATTTTACGAAAAATTTATGTTTCCAGTATATTAAGAAGTTTCTGTGTTTGATCGAGTACCTATAGTTTAAAAAATTAACAATGAGTAATAAGACTGGTAATACAGGTAAATATCTTGTATATAATTATGTCTCGAGTGAAAAGTGTTTGCTGTAATAGTTATACCTTTTTAGGAGAGATAGATCCTATACAGGAAGAGCTAGCTGGTCGTGTGCGAGAAGTTGGAAACCATGCAATTTGGAGTCTGTCCAGTTGTAAGCCTGGCTTTGGCGTAGATCAGTTGCGTGATGATATAACAGAGACATATTGGCAGTCTGATGGACAACTTCCACATCTAGTAAACATTCAGTTCAAAAGGAAAACAACGATTCGTGACATATGTATATACACAGATTACAAGTTAGATGAAAGTTATACTCCCAGCAGGTGAGAAATGTTGTATATATCTTTTGTTACTTGAAAATAATAAATGTTAGATAATTGTTAATGTTATAACATCACTTTTAGGATAAGTATCAGAGCAGGTACAAATTTTAATGACCTCCAAGAAATAGAAGTAATGGATTTGAATGAACCAAGTGGCTGGGTTATCATTCCTATAAAGGACATAAATGATAGACCTATTAGGACATTTATGATACAAATAGCAGTAATAAGCAACCATCAGAATGGGCGAGACACGCACATGAGACAAATTAAAGTTTATAGTCCCACACAGGATGTTCTTGGACCACCTGCTCCCTACATTGCAGGCCACTTCCTTACCAATGAATTTTTGCGTTATGCCACAGTTAGATAAAGAAATAATCGTTGTGCAAAAAATTGTAATAACAAGGAATATTAATGAAATATTCATTAGAGTTCACTTACAATGTGAAATTGTATGTTACACACATAATTCATATATATACGAATTTGAATTAGTTCTGTTACCTGGAAGGGGAAAAAATGTAAACATGGAATGTAAAGACCACCTTTTCATCTATGAACTATTTCTAATTGTGAATCAACATTCTAAGTAACGAGTGTGGAAATATGATATTAAAGTTTTTCCTTATTTTAATATTAATCAACACCGCGAAATGTCATGAATATACCAAAAAAAATTATGCATTAAATGCTGTACTTAAAGATACATCAAATTTCTTTGGAAAATTGAAGCTAGATTATGGTATGAAATTTCTAATGATAAAATGAAGTTAAATGTTATTCATATATTATATTTCAAAATCTAATTTTTAGCGTCGAAAAATTTAAATAATACATTAATTGAAATTAATAAAAAAATTACGGAACACATTAAAAACACATCGAAAATAATTTCTATCCGCCATAAAAGAGAATTAAAGGAGAATTCTGGAGAAGGTAAGTATTTATAAAAAATAATTGAAAAATAACGAGTATATTTTTTCTCTACAAATATATTTATTTGTTTAACAACACTGTTAAAGTCATGATAGATATCTATTGTTAATTATTCAAATTATTCATCAATTTATTTGTACAAGATTGTTAAAGTCATAACAGATATTTACCATCAATCATTAATCATACTATCAATTTGCCAGTTCAGTACATTTAACTTCAGTACCAAATAATTCCTTAAACGCATGTTGAGATTTGTGTTCCATTAAATACTTTAATACTTGGCTCATATCGTTATGACGTCCTGAAGTAGTAAAGAATATTTCTTGGAAATTACTAAATTTACGCATTATATCCATCATATCTTTACAATCTTTCTCCTCTTCTACCAGTTTTAATATTATTTTCTGCCAATTCATAGATTTGATCTAAAATTTTCAAAATATAAAATTTAGTTTCTACAATTATGAAAATACAAAAAAAGGCTTTCTTCTTTATTTAACTAAAAAAATTGATACTTTTTGCCAACAATAGTCGCAGTCTTCAAAGGCACCTTCTATACAAATTACTCCAGGTTTTCCTGCCAGACAGAAACCCGTAAGGGAATTTTCTTCTGCCAAATCGACAATCTTCTTTCTTTTATATTTACTATATATATGATGACTATAAATCCAAAATCTGACAAAACTTGTTGAATTTTTTTGATTTTTATTTCTGTTTTTAGTAACGAATTCTTTGTCTAGATTTTTGTTGGATTTTGTAAGGAAATTTTCGCCATTATCTTGCAGCCACAATATTAATACTTGAATGCAAGGCTCATTTTCTTCTTGATGTTCGAGAATATCGCTCAATGTCTGGTTTAAAAGTAATTGTTGAGTTCGGCTCAGAAAAGAGCTCCTCGCATAAACCTCTGGCTTTTCTTTAGGATAATTAGATGATAGACTAATCAATAATTCTATAGATCCCTGTGAATGATTGAATACCAGATTTTTAGTAGACATTCTACTGATATATTATATTGATAAAAATATTTGTTTCAAACTTACATTGTTCAATGGAATTTCAATGGAATATTCCAATCTTTGAGGCAGTTCCTGCATCGGATTCTTAACGAACTCGTTAATATCAGCCAACACTCCATGATCTGTAATCGTTAATTCTTTTGGATAAATAGACTGCAATGTTTCCAGCTCGCAAACCTGAGCCGTTAAATTTTCTTTTATTTCTTCGTATGTTGACATATTGCCCGTTAAAACACATATGGATGTACACGTTAAAATTATTTCTAATTTAAATAGAAAAAAAAAAAAATAAATAACGTTAAGGTTATCGGAGACTCAGTGAGATAACAACACACGTGTGTTATTGCTTTGATAATTGACCACAGGTCATTCAATCGGTGATCCTGGTCAATTATCAAGGGAAAGTCTACACCACGATTACTACGAATCCTCTATACTGATACTTTTAAGAACTGATGGGGATAGCGACGGCCACTTAATCTGTACACAACATTGGCCAGTTAGTAAGACAGCGCCGTGATTTGAATCGATAAACAAAAATCGAATCGAATCACCAAATCGATAACTAAATCGTTTGCTAAATCGAATTTAAATTTAAATTTAAATTTCAATATTAATTTTTACAGGTATTAGTGTATTCGCTGGGTTTCATGATCTTAATCGACTCAATTTTGAAAATGTCCAAGACATTAAGTTCTTTTCTCTTCAAAATGAATTTGAAACAATCTGGTTCGCTGTAGTTTTAGATATTTCCAAAGTATCCTTGTACCAGATAAATGTAACATTCTATTACTTTTATAAAATCAAAGTAAAATGCTGAATTTTATAAATTAGTTTTCATTTCAGAATGACATTTTTTATGACACAATCTCTTACCCTGTGCTGAATGGAAAACAAATATTTGTAAACAGTTGTTCATATGGAGCGCTTCTCATTATCCAAAATCAAAATGGATCTGTTATTTTAAGTTTCACCAAAGTTCTAAACAACTATTATCTGCAGCCAGTTCATGATTTTGAGTTGAATGGTATAAATCATCTAACAATTTGGAATGGAATGAATCGGTTGCATTTAGGAACAGTTTCTCATTCGAACATTTCAATTTACATCTGGTTTGATAATTACTTTGATCTAGTACAGGTCATTGATGTTGGTACTAAGAAATTAATTCCATTCCAAAGTAAAGGATTTATGTATTTAGTAGTGACTGGTTCTTCTACATTGATTTTTAAGTATTCCTTAAGAACCAATAAATTTGTAATGGTACAAAAATTGCCATTGAGTGAAGATGTCTCTTATTTTCAATTAACAGAAGGCCATTTCATGGAACACTATCTAACTCTATCAACAGAGTCTTTCACTGTTATTTATAAGGAAATACACGATCGTTTTATACCATTTCAACAAATTTCTTCTGGAAATTTTATATTACCAGTTATTTCAAGGAAAGCAATTATACTCTTAACTTTACATAAAGACACTATAGTAGTCTATCAATATAATGGCTGGAGATTCATAGAATTAAATACAAAATTATCTGAAATCAGTCAATTTCGTCGAGTAATACTGTATAATGAAGAATTATTACTAATGAGAAGCAAAAATAATAAATGGACGTTGAAACAACCACTATGGATTAAAAAGAAATCTAACAAGAATTTACAAGAAGAAATAAGAATATGGAATATTAATGCCAAGAATAGAATTCAAAGAGCAATGAAAGAAATTCCAATGCCAAAGGATACTATCACAATTTTAAGAGGTCATATTAATCAGCTTCATGTTCATAATGTAAGATATTGCATCTTTAACAAACTAAATTAAGCCAAAGCAATTTAATATTTTTATTACCTTTGCAGATAAACAGACACAACTTACAACAATTAAAAGATTTATATAAGCAATATAAGAAACTGACTATTAAATTTCAAGCACAAAAGGTTGATATTAGTAACAAGTGGCATCCCAAAATTAAAACTATTTCTTCACTACATGCAAAAACAATTCAAGTGAAATGTAAAACAAAGTGTAAAATCAATCGATTGAATGTTAAGAAGAATATGAATTTCTTGACCAAGTTAATAATGTCAATAAAGACAAATCAAGAATTAAATTTTGATGGATTAAGTATAGAAGAACTAAGAAACTGGAAATGTCCTCTCTTAAGTCTTCCAATAGAAGACATTATAGTTTCTGAATTAATTAATGGAATAACTTTAGGTTATTTACAGGAAAATGCTTTGAAAGTTACTGGTGATCAACTAGTTTCTGGTAATACATTCTGTCTTTCATTTCTTAATTAACTCTTTAATTATAGAAAATAATTTATGAAATCTTTATTTCAGGAAAACATATTTTTACTAATATGAAGGCAACAAATGCTTTTATGCCAATAAATATTGCCACATTCTTAACAAAGCAAGATATAACAATAAAAGAGATGAAAATTAAAGAACTGAATTTAACAACAGGAGGGATTTTATTGCCCTTAAATGGCTCATACTCAACAGTTACTGGTTCAATCAAAACACCTAAATTAAAAGTAAAAAATATTGATGATTTAAGGGGAAAAATAGAAGGAAAATGGAAAAGATTGTCACCTACAATATTCGTTAGTGAGCCCATGATTTTATATAACAATTTCAATTTAGAAAATGTTAAGATTGATAATCTAACGTCTACAAATTTAATTGCTAGTAAGACAGGGTCAATCAAAAGTACCTTGTCAAATGCAATATCTTTACACGATAATATATCAGTGTCCTTAATCCTTTCAAGTGAAAAAATGGCAAGTATAATATTTCCTACATATTTAATTTTGGAAATATATTATGATATAGTAAGTAAAAGAAGTAATTAAGTTTTATTCTAGAAATGGAGCAATATCATTGTGTATGGCTTTAAAAAATGGATTACTGCGAATTTCCAAAATATTAGTATTATATCAGGAAATAAACATTTTCATCAAAATGTAGAGATAACAAAGTTCTCTTACAATAAATTAAAATCAGAGTAAGTTTACTTAATATTTGCATTAGTAAAAGAATTAATATAAAACATATATATGTAAGCAATATTTTCTTTATTTAAAGGAAGCAAGATTTATTTTTAGAGGATTCAACATTATGTGCTACTTCTGTTATTGCACCGGAAATTAAAACTGCAACGTTAATAGCGGATGTTATTGCTGTAAAAAAATTAAATAGTTCACAAGTTGTCGGAAACTTGAGTGAAGATTATTTCATTGATAATTTCAAAGTAGTTTTCAAATCTATTTTGTCTGAGAAACTGTATTACCATAATTTCACTGCAAAAAATATATTTACAATGCAACTGAATAATTTGAATTTAACAGGTAAAATAAGATAATTTTTTTAATATTACATTTTTATTTGATACTTCTTATTTTATTTGATACAATTTGTAAATTCATCAATTCTTTTTTAATTATACAGAATTGAAGAGGTTTGTGAATTCATGGATTGAACCTAATATTCTCAATACCTCTATAGAAGCAACAAACTTGAAAACAAATACTCTCAGATTACCTGTTCGATTTTACATAGAATTAGGTAACAAGATAATTAAAAATCTAATATTAGAACAACATGTTTATATAGATTACATTAATAATATTAATATAACTGATTTCTTGGCTAATACTATAAGGCTCACCGATATGAAATCTTTGCAAAATATAATATTTCGTAAGTCATAATTAATAAAAATTAATGAAAATTAATTAACAATATAACGTTTTTTATTCAATTTATTAATAGTACTTCGTTTTAGGTAGCGATTTTGATACGAATCATATACATGCTTCTCATCTTCCATTTCATTTGATAGACACAGAGAAAGATCTTAATTTGCATAAAAAGAGAATTTCTGGTAATATAGAAGCAAAGGCAATAAATTTACCATATTCTTTTAAAATTGCTGAAAATGAGACTCCAGTTAATATCTCTATTAAGGGATCTGCAAGATTTCCACTTGAACCAGCAATAACAAATGTAAATAATATTAGAGTAGAAGAACTGTTTTCAGAAATTTGGTTGACAACAAATGTTACAACACTTTATGGAAAGAATTTGCATTTTGAAAATATAGTGATAAATGGAAATGTTATCTTGGATGTGAGCAATGAATTATCATATAAATATTTTATTATAACATTATAGGACAAGTCATTATTAAAATAATAATCACTTTTAGAATGAAATAAGTACATTAAATATTGAAATGTGGAAAAACATTTCAAAACGTGTTTTAAGCAAAACCAAGTTACAGGAAATATCATATCCTGTGTCTTTGAACAATATTGAAGTTCCTTTTATCGTGGGTTCAAATATTTCAAGACTAAAATCTTCACTATCAGATCTCAATGATATATTTGAGAATTCTTTGCTAAAGGATAAAGATCAACAAGTGAAGGCAAAATGGACATTCTATATATTAAAGGTTTTAGGTAATAATAATAAAATTGTGAGATAAAAGAAAGGATTCTTGTAAAATATTTTTGAAACAAATTTTACAATATATAAAAAATTTAGGGAACTTGAGTGCAAAACATACGATTAACAAACTGGATCTTAAGAAAGATGTTATGAGACACGATTCGAGAGAAAATATTGTAACTGGAAAGAAAACAGTCATACATTTAACTGCAGAGAATTTGAATGGTTACAACTTTGATAAATGGGCTGCTAATGCTTTGACGAAGTTGGAGAAACATGCAGTCATAAAGGGACAAAAAACATTTATCACTGCTACGTTTAGCGATATAGAGTAATTAATAAAATTAATCTATTTGCCATTAAACTGGTTTAACTAAAATTAATATTCAATTGTTAATAATCATTATTATTAATTAGGGTGTCTGGAACTGTAATGGGAAATATTATAGAAGAAGTATTAACAAAATCTACGAACCAAAGAATTTATGGTCAGAAAAAGTTTCAAGGTTCTATTAATGTATCTGAGCTCATTATTAGTGGTTTAATAAATGATGTGAATTTGACTGAGCTAGTAGATCATCAGTTAAAGAAGAATAATCATCTTCAAACAATAAAAACAGGAATTGAATTTCAAAACAGCTTACATATTCATGGAGATCTTATAGTTAAAGGTACTTATGGAGGAGCAGAGATGAAGAATTTTTACACAAGTTATTCGAGTGTTTTACCCATTGCTGAAAAAATGAGGATATTTTTAGAGGCAGCTGAAACCATTAATACAGCTTTACAAAGTATTTCTTTTACATCCTTCTTTTTAATTTTTAAGGGGGCACACCACAATATTTTATGCATATCAAAGTTAAAAATATATAAAAAGAATTTTTTCAATTTTTCGAAACAGACAAAGTGGTATACCCTCCTTGAACAACAGGTAACTTTAATTATTATTAATACTTAAATATTTTGTCATTATAGATCGAGCTGTTTATATAAATAAATTGGAAGTCGTAGAAGACACCATTGTTGCTTCTAATAAATCTGCAATTATTCAGCCAGTACAATGCAAATCTACAAACTCTTCCTTGCATTGTTTTAATAAATCTGCACTGAACGACACTGTATTAACATATCAAACAAATGACAGTGACTTTCATGTAAAAAAATTAATTGTCATGGACGAAAAAGCACTCATTGTATTTGTAAACTTTGATTCTGTATCCATATTCTTATTTACTAATATAAAGAACGAACTTGTTCATTCAAAAGGTTTGTCCAAGTTCATTTGATGTTTCTATTTTATCGAAATCCTTTAATAATCATTAAATAGACTACGAATGTTTATGTAAATGCTTTCATAATTTGTAGAACTACATATACCAAGAATAATGGAAGCATTTGCGGAATCAAGAATAGATACCTTGTGGATCGTTCTACGACTGACCACACAGACTTTGGTCCTACGTTATCAGCCATGGGAAGATCTGCAAGAATATGTTTTGCCAGTTACGGACGTCTTTGAAATAAGTACATCTCCAAATAATCAACTTTTGTTATTACTATCAGATGGTGTATGGGATCTTGAAGGACTAGCAAGTCCCAGAAATGTTATTGGAATTCCCCTCAAAGAAAAAGTAGAGACGTTCGTTGATGAACATAATTTCTATGTGCAATGTACTTCAAAAAATAATACAACTTTAATGAAAGCGCGATACATAGGAAATTGAAGATTGTTAAATTAATTTTCTTGCATTATCTTTCTCAATGTACAATGAATGATTATTGTTATTGAATTTAATTATGAAGGAAACTAATAAAATAGAACCTTTAAAAGGTATTATAAAAGGTGTATAAAACTGTTCAAGATGTATGAAGATGTAGAAAAATTCTCCTGACAGTAACTTGATGTTTTATGGTCATGGAGACTCATACAAAGCTCAACATACGTATACTCCTGAATGCTAAGAGTGTTTAAATATGGGTCCAGCAGCTACAGAGGACATTGTTACCTAAGCAGCAGAAATCATTATATATATTTCTTCAAAGAAAATAAAAAGGATAAAATAAGATACAAACTCTGGCAGCTTTCTTAATCACGGTGACCTCTTCAGGTTTCGCTTTAGCCGTGTTGTTCGTTTTCTTCTTTTCCTCCACTTTGAACAATTTCTAAAAAACAAACATTTTAATAAAAAAAAAAACATTAAATTGCATATACATCCGCAGTGTAATGATAAAAAAATAATCTTTCGGTCTCACAGGATCTTTCGTAGAGAATTTCTCCTCGATTTTTTTTCTCTCCTGCATTGCGTTGTTAAGAGCAGTCTGTTCAGCTGGTGTGAGTACCAGAAGTCTAGGATCCATTGCAATCCATTCACTGTGCAATGTCTGATCCAGCTTCCAGCGTTTCGAAACATCAGGTTCCAAAAGACGAGTCACTAGCTTCTTTACTTGTTCGCTTAAGGTTTCTGCGATTTTACTTCGGAACTTCCATTTGCGATTTGTTTGTTGCTCGTACAGACGTTTAATATCAGTGTCGTCAAAGGGCATCGATTTGTTTAAAAGGATGTAGAGGATAACGCCAAGGGACCAGAGATCCGCGATCTTTGGATTGTATGGGGAAGCACGAAGGATCTCTGGGGCAGCGTACGATAGAGAACCGCAATAAGTATCGCTCAGAACACGTTTACCTCGATTATCTATCACGTAGCGAGCAAATCCGAAATCCGCAAGCTTGACATTGAAATTTGACGTTAATAGAACATTCTCGCATTTCATGTCTCTGTGAGCAATCTCCATTTCGTGTAAATATTGAAGACCTGATGCAAACATAGAGTTTTTAATATAAAATAGTTATGATTTTTAATAATCCTCCTGATCTTATTTATTTTATTATTTAAAGCAGGGACCAAAATAGTAATTGTTTTTAAAATTTCTAATTCTTAGAAATCTTCCAAAAAATACATTTATTAAAAAATCAAACTTTAAATGTACTGACTCTATAAATAGTTATTATAGATGATTAAGACTCTCCTGATCAATTAGTTACCAATAACAAAAAAAATGTTAATCTTAAAAAATGTTAAATTTACAATGATTATTTGTAAGAGAAATCATTTAAACTAAAATATGAATTTTATACTATAACTTTTTAAATTTTAATTATAACAGATATGGTCTCTGATTTAAAGAGATATCGGTGTTACCAAGAGCAAGTTGTCGAAACCATACACGCGCCTGTCCCTCTGCAACCGCACCATTCTTCAGTATAAACTCTAGGAGATCGCCGTTCTCAGCGTAACGCATAAATATGAAATATTTTGTACGCCTTTGGAATATACTATGTACATGCACCACGTGAGGGTGATTCAATTTCACCAGGATGTCGAGCTCCCGGGGAAGAAACTTTCGGACGAAATCTTTCGGCGCTAGCCCGGTGTCTATCACTTTGCAAGCCAAAGTACTATTCCTTTCTGGATCTGATTCTGGTTTATACTCCGCCAGATACACCTACGTTTAAGCAAACACAAATTTTATGTTAATCAAAGAAAGATTATAAAAAATATACATATATTTAATGATTCCAAGTAAAGAAAACGATGTTACCGACCGAGGGGAGGAATGAATTTGAATTATACCCATCTTTTGTAAATCGTTTACCGTATCGTTCTATAATCTTAATAATTTGCGAGATGGTTAATTAACCTTCGCGTAAGCACCTTCTCCCAGTTTTTTTAGAAATTTATAACCGCGTGCTAATAAAACTGCCTCCTCGGATGAAGTCTGACTCAAACTCGTCATGAGATTTCGCGATCCACAAGTGACATCCTACTGACCCTGTTATAATAATTCATAACTGATTAGTAGACTGTAGATTTTTATGCAAATTCATAATTTTATAAACGTAATTAAAAAAACAGAACTATTATAATGTTGTGTGAAAACTTTTATACATTTTATAGTAATTTAAGATTATTCCTCCGCTTACTTTTACTTAACAATCAAGATTGTAGTGGAATAGAGTTCTAGCTATGAAAATATCAGTCATTTAACCATTTTGCCTAATTAAATATCATGCTCGATGTAAAACATGATGACAGAATTCATGGCCTACTTTATATGCATTTATATTACTTCGAACATTAAGAAAGTGAATTTTTAAAAAATTAAAGGATACCAAAGAGATAAAAAGCTAATCAAAAAATTAGTTAAATGAAAACATTAAGAATTCGTGTTTTATTGAAATGTATATTTAAATATCGGATGTAGCATCTAATCGAGATATATCGACTTATTCGACTTGGTGAATGTGAAACAGGTGATGGACTTTCTCCTGTAACTCAGGAGGAAGAAGGAACGTAAGTATGTTACGAGTAATTTTTTCATTTTCATTATTCGATTCTCTATAAAACACGTTTTTATTACTTCTATAAATATAAAAAATCCTATAATTTTAATAAACATCGTAAAAATTAAATTTTGTATTTAAAATTTCAATCTATTAGTCATCAGAGACACGCTTTTTGGGGTTAGTGTGGTACTGCCGCCTAACAAATAAAATATTTCTACCGTTTAAAAACCTAATTCAAATGTAACCTAACTATCCTATTAAATACATTATTTAATTATTTAGTTTTTCATTTAATAATCTATAAATCTTATTTCTTTTGTTAATGTTAAACAGAATGGCGGACACTGCTCCAGCCGCGCGTGGTGGTTTTCGTGGAGGGTTTGGTTCTCGTGGAGGAGGTGACCGTGGAGGTCCAAGAGGTAGAGGCCGCGGAGGTAGAGGTAGAGGTCGTGGCCGTGGTCGTGGACGTGGTAAAGAAGATAGCAAAGAATGGATTCCAGTAACTAAACTTGGACGCCTTGTTAAAGATGGAAGAATAGAATCCTTAGAACACATCTATCTCTTTTCCTTGCCTATCAAAGAATATGAGATCATTGACAAATTCCTAGGAGTTGAATTGAAAGATGAAGTACTGAAAATCATGCCAGTACAGAAACAAACCAGAGCTGGACAGCGTACTCGTTTCAAAGTAACTTTATATAGACATAACTTTTCAAATATTGATCTAGTACGATTAATTCACTAGAGATGATATTAGTAATTTCTCATTTTATAGGCTTTTGTAGCTATTGGGGATTATAAAGGCCATATTGGCCTAGGTGTAAAATGCTCTAAGGAAGTGGCCACTGCCATTCGTGGAGCTATCATACTGGCTAAGCTTTCAGTTGTGCCAGTACGTCGTGGTTATTGGGGGAACAAGATTGGTAATCCTCACACTGTACCCTGTAAAGTTACTGGCAAGTGTGGATCGGTTCAGGTGCGTCTAATTCCAGCACCAAGAGGTACAGGTATCGTATCAGCGCCTGTCCCTAAGAAATTGTTACAAATGGCTGGTATAGAGGACTGCTATACCTCGGCCAGAGGATCTACTTGTACTCTTGGTAATTTTGCGAAAGCTACCTACGCAGCTATTGCCAAAACCTATGCCTACTTAACACCAGATCTCTGGCACGATCAGGCGCTAAGGAAAGCTCCTTATCAAGAGTTCGCAGATCATTTGTCAAAAAGCCACAGAATTGTGGGTAGACAGAGGCCTGCTGACGTTGCCTAAGAAATAAACTTCCATGTAAATTATCTAATTCTGGTCATTTTCCCTTTTCTTTCCTGTTTTTACTACATACTCTATTTTGTAGATAGACTGGTAGATGTTTATGCACTTATGGTATATAAAGGTGCAAAAATTTATAGAACACACATGTAATATAAAAAAAATTGTAAAATATTATCTAGTTAAATATTATTGTTCATAAATAATAATAGTTATAAAAATCAAATAAATTATATATTTCTGTAAAAAATAGTATTTCTATGTACTATCTACAAACATATCTCTAGAAGTCTTAAACTGTTCATAAGCATTGTTGAAAGTTTCTAAAGTGTGATCACAAATCTTTTCAAAATCTTGTAATCCTTTTCTTAGTATGTCTATAGCTTTTCCGTTTTTCGCTTGGATCCTCAAGTATATGTTTCCTTCTGCTGGATGATTGACGAAACAAGCACAAAACTCCACATCAGGACTGTAATAAAGATGATTAATAATTAATGGTCTATTTATCGTTGAATTTACATTCTAATTGATGTGACGTACTTTTGCGAGATTACTGCTACTAAAGAATTTCCCAAAGTATAACCTTCACCCATGAATACAAAAGTTTTACATTTCTCGGATGATTGCTCACTAACTACCTGTATATAAAATGAAGTTTCGATAATAGGTTATGTTTTATATTTTACATTGCAAAACATATAATTTACATAATTTAATATTAACAAATATCGTACCTCTGCTAATCGACCCATTTTATCAATTATTAAACTAATTATTATAAAATATATCGTATTATTATAATATTAAATTCACAGTATCATCGATGTCGACACAAGCTCTTTGGATATACATTGTTGTACTACATAACCTAAACTGACATAATGTTAGATACATAACTTTACATAACCTATTTATTTCATGTTCATATTCACTTAGCATATTGCAAGATAGATTTAATGATCTTAATAAGAAATATTAATTATAACTTTCATTAATTGCAAAGAACAATATAGTTCGATGGTTTAGTTAAATAAGGGAAACATTTTTCATTATCTAATTCCAAAGTTGTTAATAATTCTGCATTATTAATATAATATAATTATTAATATAATAAACAACGCGAAAATAAGCAAAAGGAGGGCAAGAAAATGTCTATAAAACAGCTAATTTTCAATGTACCATTGAAGTTAAAATTTCAAAATATTGGTGCAAAATGTTACTTTTCAAAGGGAAGTACAATTATTGAATCCGCTGAGGAGGAACCTATCTTTATAGAGGAGAAAGATAATGCTGACTTAGAAAGAAAGAGAAATAAATCAAGACTTACAGAAGCACATAGGAATATATTGTTAGGGAAAAAGCCTTACGATAAACCACAAGATTGGTTTCATGAAACAGTCAAATACAAGAAACGAATATTAGGAAGATATGGAATGGAAGCTTTAGGAGTACCTGCAGGATTGGCTTGGCCTACTCCTGAAGAAGTAGAAGACATGAAAGAATATGAAAGTCTTGCACATCCATTAAATATTCAAGAAAGATTGCAACAGATTAAAGAAAAAAAGAAAATGGAAGAAGAAGCATTGTTAGCTAAGTATGTAAAAATAGTAACATATACATATATACTATAATATAACAATAAATGTCTAAATATATATCTTTCTATAGGCAAATGGAGATAGAAAAGAAAATGGCCACTATGAAGCAATTAATAGCTCAGGTACAAGAAAAAATAGCTCGAAAGCAGGAGGCAGAATTGGAAGCTAAAGAACGAAAGGAACGTAAGATCGAAGAGATTAGACGTCAGTTGATAGCTCAAGGAACTATGTCTGCAACAAAACTATCAGAGGCAGTGACTATGGCAGAAAAAGATGAGAGGAAGTTAAAGAAGGAACTGAAGAAAGCAAAGGCATTGGAGAGAGAAAAGAAATTAGCAGAACGATTGCTTAAAGAAACTGAAAGTAATAAAGCAGAGGAAGATGAAGATGAAACAGATTCTCAACAAAAATAATTAAAAACCTACGAAACAGACAATTTGATGAAAACGTGTTGTATTGTAAAATAATTTCTACATAGTAAAATGAACACTTTACAAACATCCACTGTTAGTTGAATTTCTATTTCTCCGTATATAAAACTTTCAAAGTAATCAGAGTTTAAAAGAATAATAATATTTACAGCTCGTAGTAAATATTGTATTTTCTTTTGCTAATACAAAAAACGGTACATATTATTCTGTAAGGGCTAAAAGAAAACTATACTAATATGTAGTATTAAATGACTCGATAAGACACATATCCAGGCACAATTGGAGCAATAATATGCTGCATTTCATTCAACTTTGTTCACTCATAGGTTTCGAGAATTTTCAAAGGAATATAATAACCATTTTTGCTCTGATTATCATATGAGATTTGCTGTAGCACTGTCGAAAAAAATCAGCTTTCAACCATCGACTCTTGAAATTCCTTTTCATTGATACCACTATGAATATCTTCTCCATTTTCCACTTGATCGCAATCCTGATTATTTTGTACGTGCAGCTCGTCAATGACAATTAATCGCAACTTGTTTTTCCCCATATGTCAGGCAGATTGAATTTGCGATGGAGATGACAATTCATAAAACTGGAAACTTAACTCCTCTCCAAAAAGATTTTCAGGTGTAATGATTTCTGGTTCAACCATGTTCAGGCCCAAAGTAGTGGGATTTAGGTCTGTGACTAGATAACCTTCACTGATAAGTCCACATTCTTCTGCAACTACTTCCTTTGATACTGGGTTAAGAAAATCTATAAAGATATATTTATCAACTTAATCAATAACATTCAAAGTTGAACTCTTATTCATAAAAGCTTCGCTGTTTAATTAATTCGATTACCACTCTCTTTCACAGGATAATGAAGCTCTTGTGTTTGTTGATTGGATTGGGTTGATTCATTGTTGGAGACTATCATAGGTACAAGATATTGTACCTCTACTTCCTTTTTGATACCACTAAGGATTTCTTCAGCACAGTGTTCTAGCGTCACAGAATTCACTACATTATCAGCCTCTTCTTCTGAAGACTGTTGTGTAATGCTGGCAGTTGCCGCTTCTACTTCATCTATCGGATTCATTTCACTGAAAATGTCAATGATTAAAGTAAATAAACATTCCATCATGAATATTTTATCTAAACAATGATTAATTACCTGATGTTCTTCCTCAGATTTTCAACTTCGACAGTGTTCTTGCTCATTTGCTTTATGGAAGAATTAGCGTTAAAATTGTTAATGGATTGTCTAGGTCTAGGATCTCCTGAGCGATTCGCAATGGCCCATAAGTGACCAGCTCCGTGTGGTGCCTTTGATCCCTTCCTGAAGTGGGGATTTATGGAGAGATTGTGTCGCACAGAATTTTTCCAACGGTCGTCGTTGCTTTTGTAATAGGGAAAATGTTCCCTAGATATAATAAGAAAAATAATTGAATTGATAAATTTTATAAAAATTGTTTTACAATATAGAATTTACTATATAGAAAAATTCTAATTTTGTCATTTATTCAATGAGCAATAAATAATCATGTAAATGTCTACATTTGCATAATGACAGACGTTTAAATAGTTCCTGTCACTTGTCGGTTCAACGTCGACAAGCGTGCTCACCCCACGAGAACAATTTTCTTCACCTGCTTGCGGCGACGTCACGGAGTGTTACACACTCCCCTAATTAATTCTCTGTCTTTAGGAAAAGACGAAAGACCTGCTGGAACGCCCCAAGCACAAGGCTTTAAATAATAACTTTATCCGATGCAATAACTACATACATATATTTAATGATTATGCAAACAAAAAAAGAACAATTCGCCTTTACATTATAGATTTTTATTGATTTTCATTATGGTTGGTTTCAAATAATATGAAATATCACTTAATTTGAAAATTTGTTTGGTATATGCGATAATTATCAAAAATAAGTTAAAAATATCAAAAACTATCCAAAGTATGAATACAAAATACCCAGTGTAACGACTGATTTCTTTCAGGAAGAATAAATTTTTTAATTGTTCTATACAGTAAATAGAATTTTATATGTCAGTTATATTATTAAACTACTTTGATCTTCTTCATTAAATAACAAATATCATTAATACATACATTAAATGCATAAAAAAGAAGAAATCAAAAGGGAGGAAATAAAATAAAAGATCAAATATATCTATAAAAATGTCATTTTGTAGATTTGTAAGTATCGAATTCATCTCTCTGGAAGTGATTCATCCTAAGTGTACTATGTAATATACTCAATATATATGGTTCTCCTTCGAACCGTAGGAAATATAGGAAACGAGTTTCTACGAATTTACGAGAACGTGGTCCGCGTCGATGCGGGGTAGCTGGTCGGGGAGGGTCGCGTTCTTAGATGGTACCCCTTGGCACCGCTGCCCTCGCTACGCAGTGGTACCAGTTGGTACCGGCTCTTTTGCTCGTTTCAACCCTCCCTCTACTCTCCACCAACACGAATGTGCACAATTTACTGCTTCTGTGCTTTCACCTGTTCGATCGAAGGTTTGTCAAATATAGATAATATAGATAATCGAGCCCCTGAACTCATTTTCAATCCTCCTCTTACAATATTTACCTAATACATAATTGTATTTCTTCCTTATAGTTCTAACATCTGTGAATTTAGTTAAAATGTTATTCTTTTCCGTATCCTCTATTCTCGTATTTTAACTTAATTTCAATAGAACATTGTGGATTTTGTATTCATGAAGAATTTGGGTCAAGGCTTATCACAGATAATTTTCAACAAATAATTTTGATAATAAAGATCAGTGTCTTGACTATGAATGTTTCTAGGAAATTTAAATGTAGAAAGATTTATGAAACGTACTTGATATGGGAAAAGATGCAAGATATCCAAAGAAAATATTCATTAAGAGAATTCTACTTATGTTCCATTCATGCTTTCAAAAATATGAATTTGCATAAATACCTAAATTATTAATTACGATATTATTACTAATTATTATTTTATAAATTCAGTACCTATACAATGTTCTAATGGTTTAAATACAGAATTGAAAATCTATTGAAAATTGTTCTATTAAAATGAATATATAATAATTCCTTTTTTCTACTTTCTTTTTCATTGAATTGACGAGTGTGGCTTCCGAGGGGTTCAAATACTCTTGGAAAGTACTCACGAGATCCACTGATAAATAGCTGACACCGTGAGCTCTCCCCTTTCCCGAAGAGCGTGTTCGATAAGCTCTGTGTACGTGAAAGGCGGCTTCTTTGGGCCGTTACATCGGGAAGACGCAAAATTTCTATTATCCAGGCTAGAGTAACTATGATTCGATTCCTGATGTGACGATCCGTTTTCGTTGTAACTTCTTTTCACGTCGTTCACGTAAGTAGATCCATAAGAACGTCCATTTACCCTTGTCTTATTCCCTGCGTAAAAAATATGAAACGTATGATTCCTTCGAATTGTATTGGTGAATAATTTTGTATATACATAACAACAACGAGCACGGCGTGATTTCCTGTGTAAAAATAAGAAGTATAGAATAAAAGTTTTTCATTTTTTGGCTTAATTTTGAAAGTAATCGACTTTGAAAACTTATCAAGTAGGACCAAATAATCGACAGGAGGTCGTTTTATGTGTGAAAATAAGTCGAAAATGTAGAATAAAATTTTTTCACAAGAGAAAATTTTATTCCCGAGAAAAAGAACGTACTAGGTCGATTTTTAACTAACCATACTCAAATTCGATTTTCTCGAAGACTAAGCCGAGAATGAAAGAATTTTATTCTATATTTTTTCCTTATTTTTGTATAAGGAATCACATCGTATTTGCTTTTATATGTTATTCGGCCGAACTCTGCATATGCGTATTGAAGTTTATAAATTATATTTCTAACAATATGTTAAGTCATAAATAGACTTTTTCACGATTTCACGAAATATAAAATTAATTAAGTAGACTGCGGATATTTATGCAATAATAAAAATTCAAAGATGGAAAAATGTACAAAAGACGTGTAATATGCTACAATACAAAGACCGATCATGTAAGTAGGAAAAGTGCAACATAATTTAATTTGCAATTACTCAAAGTAAAATTATTAAAGCCTATCTATCTCTATAATGCTTCAAAGGGTGATCTGCTCTTATAAAAATCCTATATCGTACGAATAAAATAAAGATAAGACTTATCAGAAAATACGATCAATTAAATTTACAAATAATTCCCTTGTTTAACCAATCTGCCTACAAAATATTATACCCGTTATAACACTTAATCGATACAAATCTCAATTATACGTTTCTCTAGTTATAAAGCTATTAACTATTTGCAATACATAACTATCCGCAGCCTAACTATTAAACATAAAGGTCTGACAGTATCTTAAATATCTGCACACCACTGTGAACATCTTTGGGCGAAGGTACAGTGGACTTTTCGTCAGCAGCCTCGATAAACGGATCCAACTTGAAATCTAGCAACCAGGAAAGGTTTCCAGTCTCCTGATCATCAAATTGTTGCTGCTGATGACTACTAGAAGATACATCGGTCTTGCCTTGTTGCATGTTAGGCGACGGAATGGTAACAATTGGCTCCCAATAGTCAGAGCCAATAGGATAGCTCGTTTCCTCGATTTGAATCTCTTGGATCACTTGTTCTTGCCTGTGTTCGGACGACGAGGAGGATGTGGTGGGTGAAGCCGCGATATCGACAATGTTTTGCTGGGATTCTAGCTCCGAGACGGTTGTCCAGGTGCAATTAGTGCCGTCCACGAGAAGTACTTCCAATCGAGCGACTGGACACTCGTCGACGGCTTCCTGGGCCGATAACGGAGAGAATAGAGCCGCGGTGTCTCCTATTACTTGGTTGGAGGCGACTACTTCCATTGGAGCCTCGATTTCTTGGTACTGATACCGTTTGTGACCGTTCTGGACCTCCTCGCAGAAGCTCTCGATATCCAGATCCTCGAAGATGCGTTTCTTCCCAACACGGGACTGGTTGTCCGATAACTCGTGCTCCGGGACACCGCCCGTACCAGAAGACGGCCCAATCATGCTGTCGAAGGCAAGTTTCAATTCATTTCTTATACTAATGCTTATATGTACATGGTGTGCCAGGAAAGTAAATTGTGAATTTTTATACATTGTGTATTTTTATGAACGTAACACTAAGGAAGCGAAATCCAAATAGAAATTTGTTTCATATATTAAATATTATAATAAATACTCTTCTTTGAATATTTTATATATCTTTGCATTATACATTATGCATTTTTGTACCTCCAAATTTTTCATAAACGTATAAAAATCCGCAGTCTAATAATGGGACTGATAGTGTTTCTCGACAAGTGGCAACATTATCAAAACCCAATTTCCATACTTTCCTATACTCTAGCTTTTGTATCAGTTACAACTCACTCAATTTGTCTAGTACGTGTGGTTTTATTTATAACGATTTATACGCGATACGCATCGCGAAAGTGAAAGAACTACGTATTAAGCAACGTCCCTACAATTCTGTGTCAAATTTAAAGAAAACGTTATGGAAACATGCGATAAAGTGATAATTTGATAAATTTCATTTATTCTTCTCTCTTTATAAATTCATTCAATGTATTCGTTATTGTATCGTATACGATATTGAACAGAATGAATTCTTATTAAGACGACTGAATTAAAAGATCAAGTTTAGGCACAAACCATGAATTGGAGCTGTCTCGTGAAAAGCCTATAGAATTCACGAAAATATAAAAATAGCGTAGATAACCCAATGAGAACTAAAGTTGCGCTAATACATTTCATTTGTAATTTCTTTCAATTGATTTGCATTACCAGATTTTATCGAATTTACATTATATATTTTTGTAATATGGAATATTTTAATTTTGTTATTATTTCTTCTTTTATTTAAATTTTACACTTTCATAAAATTACAAAAAAAATTAAAGAATTTTATAACACTATGATGAATCTCATTTTTTCAAATTCTACCTTCGATTAGTGTAATGAACTTCTGTAATGTATCTACTATTTTAATATACTTTTTGTAACCTGATAAAACAATAACCTACTTTGTTTACGTTTTTCTAATACCATTTACGCAACTTTTACGTATTACATGAATGTATTTTACTGCTTGATCTTTAATGGGTTAAATAATGATACTCTAAATTGGCCACAATATCAAATCCACCTATACTTACCTTAATTCTCCTAGTATCTCGATTTCGACGAGATTATTATCACCAATTATTCCGCGATCGTCGAAACAGAACTATTAATCGTAAAATAACTTCCAACTTTCATCACGATGTCCTAACGTCAATATGAAAGTAATTTTCCAAGGATTTTGAACGTTTCATCGATGCACGAGCTCGCGGTTCTCTAAAAAAAAAAAAGAGAAAAGAAAAGCTTGGGATTATCGGTGATGAAGAACTCGCGACTAATTAACGATAGCCACTGGTTCACACGGTTCAAATATGTCTCATTGCGAACTGCACTCCCGTTTTCGATCGACACTCATTCCTTTTTGTCCACTTTGTACGCGAAATCACCTTGCGATCGGACGTTTTTGGAATATCTACATGATCAACTTCGGATCGCGACTGTCTTCTCTTTCGTATTTCAATTGTTACGCGGCGTGATGCGCACGCATCCTCGAGACCAGATGCAGGAGGGGTCGTAGGCGCATGCGCAGTGCGGCAACAGAGATTTGGCGCTTAAGTACGTTCATGTAACAAGGACAAGAAATTTTATTACACATACTATAACAAATAAAAGATTGGAATAGTTTATATTTTAATACTTACAAACTTATAAAATAAATTTATAAAATAAAGGTATATACGACTTTTATTTTGAATAATCGTTATTTAAGAAATTGGAATATTTCTTCTCATTATAATTCTTATATTTATAATTCTTATATCGGTTACGCATTCTTGCATCAATTTTACAATACATTAAAATAGTCCATTGTGTAGACTGCGGATATCTGTTCATTTATGAGAAATTTCAGAAATGCACGTAATATGCAAAAATATATAAAATATTCAAAATGTAACATCTGTTATGATATTTAATAGATACAAAAAATTTCTGTTTAGGTTCCATTTTTCAAATTGTATTCATAAAGATATTAGTTTGCATAAATATCTCTCCAACTCTATTTATGATATCCATAAGCTTTAGGCTTAGAAGTTATGTCTCACAAAAAGATTTTGCTAAAGGATAGTATCTTTTGCAGATTTACACTTTTGTTCATCACTATATGTAAAATTTTAATAATATTCCATATCGATATACCGAACAGTTTACATCGGTTAGGATTATTTACATTCATTTTTATTTCTGCATTCTTTCTTATTGTAAATTTCAAGAAATTGAAGTACTTATAACAATATGATTTGTAATTTCATGTCTTTGATAATATAACTAAGAAAGTGGAACCTATACATAAAGATTTATTTCGTTTATTATTATATTATATTATAACAAGTACTTCATTTTAAACATTTTATAATTTATATTTTTGTATGTTATGTTTTTGTACTATGTTCTCTTAGATTGTGAAAATATAAGTAATATAGTAGTTAAAGATATAAACAGTATAAATAGGAATATAAAGAATAGGTTTAAAGAACAGATTTAAAAAATAGATTCAAGAAATGAAGAAATGCAAACCGGAAATTATTCTAAATTGAAAGGTAAGGATTAAGAATAATAAATAGTAAAATAAATATTATGTTCTTTATACATATTTGCATTCTGTTCATTCTTACATTTGTAGATTTTTTATAAACGCATAAGAATCTACAATCTACGATAAATTATGTTTTACTTGATCATAATGCGCCAATAATTAAAATTCATTTGACCCCTACATATATGCAACCCAAGTTGCGTGTATGTAGGACCGCGTTGACGCTGCGGACGAGTTGATTTCGAGAAGAGATCGACGTCCGTTTTGCGTATTTATTTATTCGCTGTAGAAACACGGAGACTAGCAGCATTCAAGGTCAAGGTGACATCACGCAAATAAAGGGATAGAAGGCGACAGGGTCGGATTTTTACCATTCACGGGACTGTACTCATAATCAGTACATTTTTGGGTAGAGTGTGAAGTGTATGTATCCACTGCGCACAGATCATAGACATCAGAAGTATAGACCGCGGATGCCGTGTTGAGAAAATGGGCTTCGTTAAAAAAGAGATAGAGAAATAAATAACGCGTCTCTCTTTCCTTTTCTATGGGCGGAGCATAGTATCTGTTAGAAAGAGACAGTGATACCACGTTAGATATGTCTATCTCTTTTTTAACGAGGACCATGCTCTTCGTTTGACACCCGCGGTCTATATTTTTCATGTCTATGGCAGGGATGAACGTCATGAAGAATGACATTTAAAATTTGCAGTTAAAGATCAAAGGATAACAGAACAGAGAGGTCTCGCGGACTCGCGGTGTGACAGTTCCCATTACATGGAGTATTGAACGAGGGACGAAATACATTATGAACATGGACAACGTGGACCAGCATTTGCTTCACCAGTTTAGTTGTCTAGGCACCACCGACAGAGATGATCTGGTGAAGCAGCTGCAGAAGCTGCTGGCTGGCAGCCAGCTCAACGAAACCACTGCTGAGTTCTTTTTGGATATGAATAATTGGTGAGATACTCTCCCGCTTGTAATCGTTCTACGTTGGTCAAGTTTAGTCAACCGACCTAACCCTACCGTCGCCATGTTTACTTGTTGTATTGTCTTATCCATCCTTGCTTATTTATGCATTTATATCACTGACAACTCACACTCGCATAACATTTGCAATTTCTTCAGTTATTATTCATGCATTACATAAATTGTTGTTCAATGGAGTAACTGCTACATTAGAATATTAAGTTATTCTTTAAGACTGTAATTATGAAAGACAAATATGGTGACTGTGGTATAGACATTTGTTGATGAAGCATAAACAAATAAGTAAATGTATATGTACGTGCAAATAATTTACATAAAATTTTAGGAATCTCCAAGCGGCAATCTGTAGCTATTTTGACTTTGAGTCTCCAGTTCAACATAAATTTCCTTGTATGATGCTGATAAGCGATAGCACCGTTGGCGAAGGAGAATCAATACCACCACTTACTAATTTTCGAAAATCATGGCATATACAAAATAGTGGTAGAGAAGCATGGCCTGATGGAGTTTGCTTACAGTATATTGGAGGAGTGCAAATGGGTGAATGTACAAAAATACCAGTCCCATCTCTAGGCCCAGGAGAAATAACAGAGGTGAGCGTGGATCTTCAAAGTCCTCCACATTGTGGTACATTTCAAAGTAAATGGAGGATGATGGTAAAATCTACAGAAATCTTGTTTGGAGGTAAAATCATTTACCTTCTTGTTGTTACTCATCTGTGATATTATCTTTTAGTAATAATCTCTTTTTTTTAATTTAGATGTTATTTGGATAACTATTACAGTAAGTGAAAGTGGCACTCTGGCCATTACTCAACAACTGCATCAATTAAGTACTTCATCGTCTAATGATACAAAGATGTGCTAGCCCCTAATATCCAGAGAATTTTCTTAATTTTCTTCTCACATTTTTTAAACGCTTTCGATTATTTTTTAAATCAAACAAATTAAAAATGACATGTTCGTTTAAAATATCACTTTAAAGATACTAGAAACGTTTTTATTTCCTTCTACAATCACGCGAGAAAATAATATTTTCAATGGATAATTATATATATGATTTAAGATAGTACTGGACCTAGGCACTGTATAAAAGTAAAATAATTTTGTTAAATTCTGAAAGTTGCTTACACAAGGCCTTTTACCGTCCATGCTTGTCAGTTACATCCTTTTCAAAAATCTTCTTTTACTTGATTGTTTCTGTGATGCAAAGTGTGGCGAAATGATTATGGTTTATACTTGTAGAGCTGTAACAGACATGTATGGACCACTTTTGAAAATGATACTGATAGAAATTGATATAAATATAAATAACTAGAAAAAAATATATATATACAAAAAATATATATATATTTTTTTGCGTGTATATGTATGTATAATTATTAAGATACGAGTTTATTAAAGATATGAACGAAAACAGTTTTTATTAGAAAATAAAATATAGATATGGTTGAAATATAATAATGCTATATGAATATATATTCATTCACCAATTTAATATCAATCGAACATGTATTTTCTTAATGACCGAATCTTACTTCTAGATAAAAACATGTACATAAGCTTGTGTCAGTACTCTGTGTTTAATTTTGATTTTAAACGGCCATTGGCATAGACAACTTTGGGTGTGGCTTGTATCCGATAAGTTCGATATCATCCGCTGTGAAATCGTCTATGTTTTCAACGTTCCTAACGATTTTTAAATATGGGAATGGTTTTGGCACGCGTTTTATTTGTTCCTCGAGTCCGCATATATGATTGAGGTATACGTGACAGTCACCCATTGTATGTATAAATTCACCTGGCTAAAAATAAACAAAAAGATACAAGTTTTTGTTAAAAAATTTTGCCACTTTTCCTTTCTTGTAAATTTACCTTTAAATTTGAAATGTGTGCCAGCATGTAAGTTAACAAAGAGTAGGATGCGATATTAAATGGTACACCAAGGCCCATGTCAGCGCTTCTTTGATAAAGTTGACATGATAACTCTCCATTGTTTACATAAAATTGGACAAGACAGTGACAGGGAGGTAGAGCCATTTTTGAAATGTCGCTTGGGTTCCATGCTGACATTACAATTCGCCTATCATTGGGAGAATGTTGTATCTTATCTATGATCTGTTTTAACTGATCTATCCCTGTATAAACAAACCTTTTAGTGTACTTGTAGATAATTAAATTTGTACAATTAAACATAGGAATATTCAATTATTGTCTTACCTTGTCCATTATAATCTGTATCCATATTTCGGTACTCTGCACCATAGTGCCTCCACTGAAATCCATAAACAGGTCCTAAATCTCCTTCTTTTCTATCTGTGAAGCCACAAGAGTCTAGGAACTCACGTGAACTGTTTGCATCCCATATGTGGATATCCTTTTCACTTAATTCTTTGGCATTTGTCGATCCTCTAATAAACCATAACAACTCCTCCACTACACCCCTCCAAAATACTCTCTTTGTAGTTAGCAATGGGAATACATCTATGGTAATGATATCTTGTTATTGTAATTAATTATGTAAGATATTAAACTTCTATTAAAGTATGAAAAATACTTACTGTCTCGTAAATTAAATCGCATCTGTGTCCCGAAAATGGACAATGTGCCTACACCTGTACGATCATCTTTCCTCGTCCCTTCTTTTATAATTTTCTTTATTAAATTTAAATATTGATATTCTTCGTGTTCTTCCCCGTTCTGAGTATATTTTTGGATTTCATTCGTTTCATTCGTTATTCTACATTTATTCATAATTCTAGAAAATAAAATAAGATTTATAATACTGTAATAGCTAATGTTAATGATTTCGCCGTATAACATGGAGTAAATTTTGGCGGTATTATGTGGTTATAGTAATGAAAATTTTTAATTCAAAAGCTTTTTAGATACGTTAAAAGCTTTCAAGAACGAATTTTATTAAAAGCACAAAATTATTAATATTAATTAAAATTATAATATATTTCTTATTTTCATCGATAATTTACAGGAAAAATATTAATTCTATGAGAACTTTATATAGATCTGATAGGCGGGAAAATTAATTATATACTCGTACGATTGTTATATCGATGAATATAAATGAATTGAATTTGTAAATTTGTACATTTAACATAAATTTAGTATGATAATAAAATATACTATACTAGGATGTTTTAATTTTTCACCGTTACTAAATATTATTACGATATTAACATTTATTATAAAAATTAATTCTAATTACATGAGAAATTATTATGTCGATGAACATAAACGAACTTAATATAAATTTAGAATAATTATAAAATATTGTATATCATATTAAGATGTTTTAACTTGTCGTTATTACTAGATATTATTATCATTAATATTCATTACAAAATATTTATACTTTTAATACATCTTACGTGATCTCTCATACTACATAGTATGTGTGTGTGTATATATATATATATATATATATATATATAGAACATGTTTATTTTGACAAAAGATCTATTATATAAATTGTTATCACAAACAAAATAAAAAACAAATATTCTTTGTTTGCCCGATCTATCGGAAGAGACCAATGATTTTTGTCCTGTACTATATATAATGCATAAAATATAGTATATTAATATTGGAAGGTTAATTATTATTGATCACACAAATCATATTTTATTAGATTGTTTAACAGATCAAAATGGTGTTGGGCAATGTAAATTCTTCCGTGTTGAAAATCATCGAACCATATAGAAAATGGGTTATAGAAAATCCACAATTGTTATCTGAGATTGAAAATACGGTCCATTGCTTACCTTATTTCACGGCTGGTTAGAAAAATTCCTTACTTTTATTCTTCAAATACGATGAATTTTCTCCTCAATTTTTATTCAGTAAACATTTTTTTTAGGTCATTTTAATAACTCCGCTTTTTGGTCAGAGTTATTATATTCAGCTTCGAATTTGATAGTATTTTTCAATGATTTGTTAATGTGCAGCGGAAAATGCGTTCATTTACAGTTTCCTCAGTTCGAATCAAAAATTAAAATTTGGTTGACTGTGGTAGAATATACGGAGGCTCTTTTCGAGATCACTGCAAAGAAAGTATGTGGCCAAACTGGAAGATGGTTCATGATCACTATGGTCCAAATATTTAAGTAAGTAGCATAATATTTTTGAAGTTTAGATTACATATATCCATATTTGGGAGGACTCAATTATTAATATTTGTAAATGACTCCTTCATAGGACTGTGTTAAGACTTCTACTGATTCATCTGTATAAGGAACGTATAATAAAAAGCCCCCCAATACAGCCACTAAACAGAGAAAAGCTAAGCAACTCACATGATGAAAAATTATACGAAGGATTCAGATTGAAACGGTCTGGCACTATTGTTAGGAGTATAAGAAATATTAAGCATTCACACATGCGTACTTGGGAACCATTGTCTTCTAATGTCGACAATAATGATAACTTAAATAGATCTTCAGTATCAGAAAAAGATTTAATATTAGCTGAGGTAGAAATGTATTCAAATCCAACTAAGTATAATAGCTCCAGAAAATATTTATTCATTAATATCTCTTATTTCATTTTTAGACTCTTTATATTTTGAAACCACTTTTTCATTTGGCATGTATATCTTTTACTGGAGAAAAACGTTGGCTACCATGGATGTTATCATTTGCTATTGATTTACTCAGGTAAAAGATAAAATTTAGTACCAAACTTATCAAATAACTACATAAAAATGGTTGAATTATATAATGATAAAAACTCAATGTTATTTTACAGTTTAAATATAGCTAATAAAAAGACAAAAAATATGTCATTTAGCAAAGAAGAAGAGAAAGAATTCTTCAGGCGTAGACTTGCTCTGCTCCTGTACATATTAAAGTCTCCATTTTATGATAAGTATAGCTGCATTAGAATATATGCGATTCTAACTGCACTTTCCAATAGAATACCTTTAGCAAAATTTTTAACAGAGCCAATAAAAAAATACTTGCCACATTGGCAAAATACATATTTTTATATGTGGTCAAGTTAGTTTATAGAGTTATTAAAAGTTTAAAAGAGTTATTGATATACCTTATTTTTGGGGGAATAGGGATTATAAAAGGAATAAGGATAATTTCAAATTAAAAAAAAAGAATATTTTTAGCATAAATTTGAAATGACTGATTTTTGTCATAAATTATATAAGTGTTGATAAATTTTTATTTATTATAGGTAAGAATAAATTAGCTCTACAATTTATTGAAGCACTTAACAATTCATAGATATATTATTAATATATTTTACATTTGATAGAAAAATTAGAAATTTGTTTAACTCTATAGCAAAATTGCGAGCCACCATTCCATTTTTGCAAATGCTGTATTTTAATCAAAATTAGATTGAATACTTTTATAGTATTTGTAGATATATTCTGCTTAAATATGCGCGAGTACAATATTTTTGTAGTTCGTTTCCAAACATACAAATAAAAATATGTAAATGTACATGTTTATTAATTTTTATAAATAGTAAAATCTAAATACAGATTTCTTAACGAATATGAGATCTCCTATGTGTAAATATAGAAAATTGAAATTTTTTATGTTACATACGTAGAACGAAACATATAGCTGTATATATAAGATGAAAACAAATGTAAACAGGATGAATGAATATATAAACGATTAAAAGAGATATTTTTTTAAAAAATATATTTCCCTGCCCAATATATTCTATGGATCCCCTTATAGTAAAATCACTAAACGTTGATATACCATAAAATGCATGGTAGTAATTTGCAAATATATTACATTTTAAAAGAAATACAATATAGCAAGAAAATACAAATATGGCCTTTGGAGTTAAATAACGAGTTGCATAAAAAGTTACTTATTCACACATTTGGAGTAATGAATTTATAGTTACATCTTTCTTTCCATTATTTGCATCATAAACTGATTTAATTACCTCTTTATCCACATTTGGGAACATCTCTGAAATCTATAAGTTATTATATTATTACAAAAGTTGTTTTATTGCAGAAAAAAGTGAAGTTATTATCTTCTTACATTACCTGCTTTAATACAACTTCAGCATCTGGCATAGAACTGGGAATAATAGGTGGTACTGCAGCTGTAGGAGGTGCTGTGTAGACATTTACTGGTGCATACTGTGTCATGCCAAGCATTGTTGAAGAAGGAACCATCATAATTGGAGGTGCACTCATGTATGGATGACACTTAGTCTATCAAAATGGATAAATTGTTAACTACAGGTATTAACTTATTGGTAATAGATTAAATATATTTTCTGTTATATTACTAATAACTTTTACCGTATAACTGAAAACTAAATTTATCATTCCTTCTTGATTGTCTCCCTGCTTTCCACTAAGCATGTACCAATCTTCATGCATTTCCCCTTTCTGGAGGACCTCTGATGGAATATCTATGTGACCCCATGCAATTAATTCATCCATTACAAACGAACATTCATCATAAACTTCTACATATATTTGTGAGACTCCTGGTGGCAAGTAACTGAATAATAAAAAGATAAAAGAAAGTAATGGGTGGAATAAGTACATAAATTTGATTTATAATAAATTTACTATGCAAATTATATACCATTGAATAACTTTGTTCCAATGTGGATTTTTTGCTCCGTTTGAACATGTGTGTGTTTCATATACAGCATGGCCTACTCTTAATCTCACATAGGGATCCATTCTTGTCATCCCATAGTTTTTTACAAGCTTAGCCTATAGGAAGTATCTTTTTGAAATTACGGATAAAATATTATTACAGAACATACACTACTACTTTTTAAAACTGAATTAACTCCTATATTTCTATTAAAATCAGAATTACCTGAACAATTGTAATACTAAGTCTACCGACATGAGGTTCATGCATTGTTGGCATGTTCTGCATTTGCAACTGATGAAGAGCAAGTGCAGTCTGCTGATCTGCAGCTTCTTGCTGTTGTTGAGCATTGCGCTCTTCCAATCTAAGAAATCCTTGTGGGAGTGGGCCTAGAAAAGCCTGGAACATTATTATTATTATTATTTCAAATCAATATTTATTTATTCACATATATTGTAAATTTTGCTGGAGGTGTGACAAATTCCACTGAATAATTACATCCCATTAATTGACAACGTTATGTTAATGCGACATTTCATTTGTAGTTTCTTTTCAGTAAATTTGCATTAATAATTCTATTATTTAATATAGAATTCCGAGAATTTTCTTAATATTTCTTTTGCTGTTATTTCTTCGATCTAAATTCTAAATTGAAATATTTATAATAGTATAATAAATTATTGTTTGATTCTTAATGGATTAATGTTGTTTAACAAATCGGCGAATGAGTCATTAAAAAATGAATATTTATGAACTTAACTGTTAATTGATAATAATTAACGAAATGAATCTTTAATTTTAAAATACTATACGATTTTCATTTTAATTTAATTGAATATTAAAAAAGGATTGAATTGACGTGATGGTATCTGTACTTGATTTCAAAAACAATTGCAACGTTTGTTGTAAAAGTTACATTATTTACCCGTCTTTTCCATTCTTCGTACAAATCTGATCGCCTTTCGGTTTCCCTAACAGTTATCCGAAGGTTTACTGAATTCATAACTTTTCCTTAATATTCTTAATATAATAGTATAATCGACTTCGATATAAATGAAACCTGTCAAACTACACGTATTTTTTTTGCATCAGAATAATTATAACACACATCTGTCACGCTGATGTCACGACATCTTAAGAGAATCTTTCAAACACTCGATTACGTGTACATTTCAAACGCGAATGATATTACAGAAATTCCAATTCCAAACGAGAATCTAGATACGTGAGCTAATAATACAAATGATTCTTATAAAAACATATTTTCCAGCACTAATTAAAAATTTTGAAATAAAATTAAAATATTGTTGTAAGATATAAATCAATTATAAGTAAATACGTATATGTAATGCAATTAATATTAGATTACGATATATAGTAAAATAGACTGCATATTTTCATGTACTTATAGGAAATTGCACAGAATGTAAATAATATGAGAAAAAATATAAAATATCCAAAGTGTAATGTTTCTACTGAGATTTTATTGTATTAATTATCGTTTTAAATATGTATATGAATTTGCATAAAAATCCGTAATTTAATAATGTGATTAAGTTTGCAAATGGAACTGAAGATTGGTTAAAATAGATACGCGCGAATAAAAGGCAAAAGTCATGTTGCAAAATTTCAAAAATTTTTATTCGGCTTAATAATAATATTAGAATAAGCTTTTCGCGTTTAAAATAATTTTCTGTGAGTATTTACGTCGCTTCTTTTCTCAGTTAAGATTTTTTTGTTCAAGATAATAAATTATAATCGCTTGGTTTGGAGCACGGTCGTACGGCCGTGATTTGGAGCATTCTTGACAGGTTCACTGGCGTGACGTACGTTTCTCTGTTGCTAGGATCCTCCCGAAAAGTTCTCCTCTAAATAGGTTGTGTATCGGTGGTTTCCCCTAATTTCGGATTCCGTTGCGATTTTTTTCATCGTGTTCTAGTCATTTGAACGGTCCGTTTGTGGTGGTGGTGGTGGATCGTTCGTTCACGATTAATCCGAAGAGGTCGGGGAGGAAGCGCGACTAATTTCCTACCATATTTTCAACAGAGCTCGAATTCTTCACGAACCATGTCACATCAGACAGGGATCAAAGGTACTCATTATTACATTGTAATATTAGTTCCATATAACAATCTCGTAGAAAGTTCTACAATGTAGGCCATTAACCTCCAAATATCTTTACAACGATAATGACAAATTAATGGTTTGGTTATTTCAGCGAACGATGCCCTTAAGAAATTGTTTGCTAAATGTCGAGATGGAAAAATACGAGTGTTGAAGGTTTCCATTGAGAATGGTAAGTTTGTCTTTTGCCCTCAGTAAGTGTGAATTTAATACAAGTTTTATGAATAAAAGTGTATCTTTGTTTCATAGAGGAACTAACACCTGCTGCTTCTTCAAAACCAGTGAACAAGTGGCAAGATGATTACGATAAAATGATCAAACCGTTGATCATTGAGAATCAACCTGCATATATTCTTTATCGATTAGATACTAAGTCTTCTGACTCTGGTTATGACTGGTTATTTATCTCTTGGTCACCTGATACTGCACCAGTTAGGCAAAAAATGTTATATGCGTCGACAAAAGCAACTTTGAAACAAGAATTTGGAACTGCGTCTATAAAGGAAGAATTGCATGGTACAGTGCCAGAGGATATAACATTAGAAGGTTATCACAAATACAAAAGGAATAATGCTGCACCGGCACCATTAACCACTGCAGAAGAAGAGTTAGCTGAACTTAAAAAAAGCACAGTCACTACGGATTATAGTGTAGAAACAAGGCATCAAACATTGAGTGGTGTTGCTTTCCCTGTTACGGATGAGGCAAAACAAGCGATCATGGAGCTTGGTAAAGGTATACATGAATATGTTCAATTAAAAATCAACTTAGAAGAGGAGAAGATACATTTAGTTATGGCTTGTGAAGTTTCACTGGATAAACTACCAACAAAAGTCCCATCTGATTCTGCTAGATATCATCTTTATAATTTTAAGCACACGCATGAAGGAGATTACATGGAATGTATAGGTATGTTGTAAAAATAAAAATGTTAGTCTTTCAATCAATAATGTACCTCTATTTATGTTGCAGTTTTTATATATAGCATGCCAGGATATAGTTGCAGTATTAAGGAAAGGATGTTATATTCATCGTGTAAAGCTCCGCTATTAGAACTCATTCAATCACTTGGAGTGACTATAACGAAAAAAGTAAGTAAATAAATAAAAGTTCTTAATATAAACCATATCTTCTAATTTATTTTGTTTCTATTGGTTTGTTTTTGCATGAATGTCTTAACAGGATCATTTAAAACTGGTAAATCATATTCGAATCTATACGCTTTTTGAAAGATAAAAATATTGTATCAATTGTATGTTATGCATTTTTTATACCAATGAGAAATGTATTTCATATTTAATTAAAAAAAAGATAGTTTGTATAGCGTGCATCGATATTAACGGATATTTTACCCTTTTAGTCGCATTGTATAGTATTTCTTGCTTTCAAATTTCGTCTTTTTTCATGTGAACCTTAATGTTGAAATTAAATTATTTTCTTTTTTCTTTTTTTATTTTCGTAAAAATTTGCTAAATCCTAGTTGGAAGTAAATAGTGGTGAGGAATTGGCAGACATGTTGGAAGATCCTCCAACTATAAAAGAAACAGCTGCAATAACTCCTGCAACTCCATCAACGCCTTATGCTCCTCCTCAATCTATATCCGAGAAAAAGTCAAAACAGAAGAGATCTTGTATCTTGAGTTAACCGAATCTATGTTTTTTGTCTGTCATTTTTAAATGTTTCTCAAATGTTATAAAATATTTCAGATGTTTTACACATTTAATATCTTCCTTCGTAAATTCTGAATTTGTGATAATACGATATTAATTGATCGAATATGTTATGTAGTGTAAGATGGTGTAATCGGTTTTGAATAACTTCGACATTAGCACAGTATAGTTATGCAGTTATTATGGAGTGATTTAAATGAGAAAATGTTTAATGCGCATCTTTACAGAGATAAATCTTTTATTAATTAGCAATATATTTATTGATATTTAGTAATAATTGGTCAAAGTGATATGTATATCTATGTAGCAATTCAGAGTAGACCAAACAATGTATTTTTCTAAATTTTAAAGAGCAAAATTGTCATGTTAAGATCTTTAAAATATCTTTTTGATAACTATGAGAAACTCGCAATGCATAGAATTCCCATGAGGTGTAGTTCTTGTTGATCCATAACCATAATGTAATGGATAATTGTTTATTCGTGCAGGAAATACCGTACGAAAAAGAACAAAAAAGCAGAAAGATCATGAAGTGAGAATTAGTTGCTTGACATTGAAAGTGAAGCCTTCTATTGGATTTTGCATTTTTTTAATTGCGTTCCAATGTCTAATAAAAAATCTTATGAAGATATTTTTTTCTTTATATAGTTCCTTTAATTTACATCTTTTATAGTTTATATAATTCTTATGCTACTTTTAATGTTTATTGTGTCAGATATGAAAAATAAACCCAGTGAGTTAACTGTGTGAATTAGTTCCTAGTCCAATGAAAAGTGATATATTATATTTTTAAGTACTCATTTTTCATATATTAGTAATTTTATTAAGGCTTATACTCGAAGGCTTGACTTTCAAATTCATTCGAACACTCATGTAGGAATTAGTGATAAATAGAGGTAGAGTGTTTCAAACAAATATCTGTGGTAAAACCTGCATACCTTATGTGATTATTAGAGAGTTAGGGAAAATTCCATGTGCTCCAGTTAGCTAATGCCACTCACCTAACTTCTCTGTGAAATATAAATAAGAAGATAAATGGATAAGTGATAAACGTGCAAATTACCACATTAACTTGTGGATATATTTTCTTTGCACACGATTATCATTTTTGAACACAAGCTAGTGATAATACTATTTACTTTATACACATATTAAATTATATATGTATATATATATTTATATACATTATATTATATATGTATGTATGTATATATATATATATATATATATATATATATATTATATCATGTTCTATACTATTGTAAATTATACGAAACATTAGATTCCACAAATATATATATAAAGACTGAACTTGGTATGTCCCATTAGTTGTACAATCGGAAAAATTGTGCAGTGTTTGAATTTATATATAGATAAAAATATTTGAACATTCATATACACGTATGTACGCAGTTACCCATACACCCACACCCACACACATTCTATACACCTTACGGTTATTTTTTAACTTTTTATCACTTTCATTTTTAATAAAAGATATAAAGTATAATAACATATGTTTTAAACAAGAAAATTCATATATCATATTCTTATAAGCTTCAATTTAATAATTTAAACTGATTAGAGAACAGCGCATAATGAATTGTGATAAGTTACTGTTATCTCTTCTAAAGTATTTTTAAATTTCTTCTAAAACATTCCTAATACGAAATGTATAGCAAATGGGACTATAATCTAGTAGCCAGCAAACAAGATATTCGAGAGGCATTCTATTTTTTGTGATCTGTATTTTTTTAACTCTCGTAGCTTTTTATAAACTTTTTAAAAGTTTTCGTCCAAGAAATAAATAAAAAAACTTATTGAAAGAGTTTGGCCTAATTTAACAAGAATAATAATAAAAAAGTGTGTCAGGTTCTTGGCATTTATTCAAATTCATTGAAAAATTTTTGTTACTTTTCATTTGCTACCAAGTATATATTATTATATATACATTTGCATTGATATGAAAGTTAAGCTCAAAGCATGAGATTTTTTACAAGAATTGGAAGTTCTTGAATTTAATATACTCATAATTTATTAGTATTTCATTCCTTTATAGTTGTGTAGAAGCTTTTTCAGCTTAAATTCCTTATCAATGTTCTATTTTTACATGTTGACGTACAAATAGAATTTGGCACACATTTCTATGTCTAGTTGCAAAAAAAAAAAAAAGGAAAGTTTTTCGCGAAGTGCTCAAAAACTTGTTAATGAATAATGTGTTCTATATTTAAACATAACGCACATTGTAGCCTGGGAATATTTCAATTTATAATATATTGTACCAGGCCTATTCTGTAAGTTTTTAGTATAATTCCGTTTCCAACCTGTTAGTACATAATTGTAGGTTCATTATGATCAAACAAATTGTGTATCTTGCCAATACTAAACACGCTAGAAATAATAAAGCATTATGCAATTTAATCTTACACTTTGTTGTGTTTTAATTTGCCAATATGGTAACGTGTAACACTTCTTTATTTATCATGATTTACCTGCACAGAATTTAATAGGTTTCTAAGGAGCGCACGTGAATCAGTCGTTGGATGGGTATGTAATTATGATTAAGATTTTAAGATATGTTTAAGATCAGCTTACAGAATAGGCCTATCAAGTTAGAGTTTTGTTTGTCATTCTTTCTGTACTTTTTTCACAAAGTAAATGATACTTCAAGTTTGTAATGCAATGTAATAATTCCCTTTAAAATATGTTGATTATATAGCTTGAAATAGATGATGGAAGAGAACTAACTGAAGAATTTTTACAAGAGGAATTACATCCAAAAATCAGTTTACATCAGCCAAAATTTGCGAAACCTAAGGGTCCACCAGGCAGAGGGGCAAAACGTTTAACCAAGGTTCAAGATTTAGGAACTTCGGAACAAGAGATTTAAAAAAATGTTTTTCAAATTTGTTGAGTTGAACAAAGAAGATATATAATATGCTCATTACATATACAGATATATATATATATATATACATATAAATATATATTGTGTTCTCTGGTGTTAAAAGATGAAAGTTTCTTGTTTTATCTAGCTTTTTTCCTTATTAAAGAGAATTATTTGTTTTAAGAACCAATTATATGCAAATACTTCAAATCTTAAAAAGAAGTTTAAAATATTAGGCCTATTCTGTAACTACGATTTCAAACTTTTATTTATACTACATTCATTTATAATTTAATGCACAGAGTATTATTAGGATGTAAATAAGGATTGTTCTTAATGACAATTGATTATATTGCAGAATGATATTTTTATTCATCATTCATCTTGAATATTATGGATAAGACCAGAATGATTTGAATATGTTCTATATATGTTTTGTACTTATCAAATATAAATATTATTACATAATATTTTATGTAATAATTACACAATAATTACATAAATTAATAGATGTATGTTAATAAGATATATACATTCGTTATTAAATTTTTATTTTTTAAATTCTTACTCTTTCTCCTTCTTATTAAATTCTTCATTCGCTTCTCGATTCTTAATATACATCATTTGCAGTTCTGATATTTCGTCTGCTTTCATCATCTTTGCCTGTTCTTTTATTTTACTAAAAAATAGAAATTTATCTTTAGTCTTCAAATTTGGAATGAAAAATTTTTAAGTTCAATTAATATAACAAACATACTCTCGTCTTATGTTGATTAATTTGGTTCCAACTTCATAAACGTTCTCCATTTCAGTTCCAGTTATCCATAAAAGGAATTGTGTGACAAAGCCATAAAAGGTACCCAATATTGTACCTACTATAGTTCCTGCAATTGATCCCTTTACACCCATATTCATTTTAAATATGAAACCAGTTATAGCACCACTAAACGTGGAATTTAGTATGTCAAATTTGTATCCTCTATATATATAGAAGAACGAAGACATGCTCCTGATAAAGAATATTAGATTAATTTATATTTCTACAATATTATAGTAAAAATTAGTTGCAAGTCTTACGAGAATAAGAAACAAAAAAGTCCAACTTTCATGGCAAATGGAAAACCTGCTTTAAACATAACAATTTCAATTCTTCTTTGCAGACTCTTGTGATATTCAAACTTGTGTTCATATAATGTAGCTTGATTCTCATGTTTGAATGTTTGTGGCACATCTTTTAATTTGTATAACGCGCCCAAGACAAATCCTATTGCACTCCCTGCACATGTTGTGTTCAAGATTGATTGTACCTCTTTGGTTGGATACCCTTTTCTGTGCAAAGTAAATATTATAATAATGTGTTAAATAAATGGATGAATATAAATTAAATGATTACTCTTACTCGTCATAAAAGTAACGTCTGTATTTGTTTAAAAATCTTTTTACTTTGAATGTATCTATCCACTTATCATTGGAAATGTTATCGGACGAAGAACTAAATGGGAAAACCGCAGTACAGATCAATCTTCTATCTATTACTAGACGTAACATGTTTCTTCTATATTTATCGCTTTCAGGTTATGTATTATTTAACATACATCCAATAAGCACTAACGTGAAGTACTATAAAATTATATATTCGTAGTTTATTGGCAATAAAATTAATATTATTATAAACTAGATTCCAAATTCAATTATTTTATTATATAATAATTATTTCATAACGAAAATGAGGTTAAGGATTCAATTTATTAATACCTAGCCAATCTTGCACGCCAGAGCAAGCTATACACTTCTCACCGCACTGGACCTCACAGCCAACCTGTAGGCTGTCCACCGTGCATTTTTTCAAATAACGAGAACTAATATTCACTATTTGAAAAACAAAGAAGTCTAAAAATTATTTAAGTGGTCAATTATATTTTGAAATAATGATTTTATTTAACGATTTCACATATCGTTTATACAAAAACATTAAATTAAAAGTATATGTTAAAAGTATAAAAAATATAGGTAAAATTAAAAATATTAAAGATGACTAAAAATAAATAACACGACTTGAACGTGAAATTAAAAATTTATAATGCATTTTAATATTTTTTTACAGTACCGTTCGATTATAACTTCATTTAGTCATAACTGATAGCATAACTTTTTAATTAATTTCAACACCATCAAATTGGTGTATTTTATTATATACTGTACTTTATAAAAGCAGAAAAAGTATCGCAATTAATTGGGAACAATTCCAGGCAAACAATAATTGATAATAACAACAAAAAAAGAAGAAAATGCCTTGCTAAAGTCAAAAAGGGAGACCTTCCCTTTCGGTCACGCAGCGGTGTTCTTCATAGAGGGGAGATCTCTCCGTTCACTTGACTAAGATCGATTATATAAATATCGAGAATTGTACGAATATAAAAATAGCGATATATATATGTATTCGAGAATCGAAATTGTAAGAATCGATATATTAGTATTGCGTTTGAATTTCTTAATGTGAATTACATGTACTTCGTTAACGTAATGTTTTCGTGTTTTATTCAGATTTATCCCGTGCTTATTCGTTTTCGTTACTTCCTACGTATCCTGAAAGCCATTAGACATAAAAGTTATATATTTTCAACCGCCATATTCATAAATTATGTCGATCCTTGAGAGACTTCGCTCCTCCTCCGTAAGTACTATATGAGAAACAAAAAGTCGCAATTTCTATCGTATTTCTAAAAATGTAATAAAAAAAATTTAGTTAAATTTCCTTGTGAACAAATACAATGAATGGTTTATTTAAAGAAACGAAGGTTTATGTTTATTAACTTAACCTTGAAATGATGCTTTGGGGTCTTTTATGATCTCAACAGGATACTGGTTTTGATTACCGTATTGTAAAATAATTGCAAAAGAATGATTCTTTAACTTTTTTGAATATTTGAATATTCGAATTTCATAGTTTGTATTTTAGGTAAAGTATATTTAGTGAAATGGAGTCCTATCTAAGAGAAGACACTATTTCTTTTAATGATCTTCTTAGATTGAAGTTAATGATAAAAGCCCCATTAAGGAGAAAACATTATAGTAGAGAAAACGAATTTTAAATATGTACTATGTATTGATATTAATTAACACGTTTCACGAATAATTCATCACTATAATTATATCTAATTAGAAATACTTACAGTTATTTTATATAGTTACAAAAAATAGCTTAAATATTATTATAAATTAATGGTTTAAATTAATGTCACTATATAATGTCACCAGACTAATGATATGCACAAAATAGATAGAATTATAAATGCATAAATCGTATTTAAAATTATTAATATGCAATTGTCAATTTTTTAACCTATATCGGGTAAATTTAAAATAGATATGGGGATTTCTCGAAAGATTTGATCTGAACTTCCTTTTAGATCATATTGAATTTATGATTTCATTTTATAACGTTTAACAGTTTTTGACGAAAAGAATATAAAAATGTATTAATTTTAAGACGTCCTATAAAAGGATTGGTATCATAACGATGACTTTGTCTACTAAGTCAATATGGCGTCCAACTGTGCAATATGTTTTTTATATGCGTGTAACTTTGAAAGTAATTATTTTCACGCTTCAGTATTAATATTCTTGGATTTTACTTTTTAGAACTATCATATGTTATAATAAAAATTTTGTAAGAGAAAGTTCGATCAAAATTTACCATCCAACCTATTCGAATTAATCTCGTGAACGACACCTAAACCTAAAAGAAAGGAACAGGTGCATCGTATATGCGCCGGCGTACGATGCTGTTCTGACGTAACAATATTACGTCAGAGCATGGCCTGTGATACGCAAGAGGGATAGTACGCGTGGGTGTGCTGGAAAAGATGAAGGAGGCGTGGAGGGAGAGCTGTGGAGGGGGTAGAACGTCAATAGGAGAATCCTTCAGGCGCGTGGTGGGGGAATCAGAAGAAGGTGAGGGTGGCGAACGTAGGGATGGGCGCTAGGGGTGGAACCAGGGCTGTACCTTGGAATAATATTGTAATTGTACTGTAAATATAATATGCATAATGTACATAATTTTTGTACAAAAATATAATATATAGAAGAATAATTCAAATCTCTTTGTTTTATAAATGTTATTTATTTGTAAAACATACTTTGTAAAATCACATTATTATATCATTTACAATTAAAATATTTCTTCTATATTATAGAATAGATAACATAGAGTATTTTTAAATGTACCTTTAAGAGGCAATTATTTACATCTTCACTTCGTTTTATTAAAATCATTTACTGAGCATTAACATCATTTATTTCATTCCTTCATCGAGTGAGTCAAATTTTCATTTAATAATTTTACTTAACTTCCCAAATAAATTGAAAGTATAAATACATTGGTTTAAATTGTTAAGGTAGCATGAGATTAACTTGGATGGGCGATACTCCTCGGTTTACTTGCCGTTCTTGATTAGTTGTTTTTACGAGTCCGTGAATTTTTATCGGGCAACATTTGGGATTCTCAGTTTTCTTAGAGTCGCCCTGCCCCCTGGTTTCTTTACGGCACTGTTGGGATCGTCACGCTTGGGGTGAAAGTTGGCACAGGACGGACAGGTTACGTTTCGCCTCGCATAGTTTTCTCAGTACTCGACTTGGAAGCCTTCGGGACCGAATAATTCAATGCATTTACTATAATTATCACGTCGAGATCTATCGATCGAACGATGTCTCGCTTTCACGTTCTACGTTCCAAACGTTTATGGGTCTTTCTCTATGAAAGTCTACAGAGAATTCAAGTCTACTGAAAATTATTAATCGAGTCTAATATTAATTCTTCATCTGATCATTCTCGAAAATAACATTTTTTCAAAAACTTAAAGACAATTGAATCGAGTCTAATTTTTCGTGTAATTTACTCAAAAAACGAATTCTCTCAAATACTCGACGAGACGAACATGTTCCTTTGTTGATTGACTCAAAGTCTCTAAGTACAAAATTTTCTTTCTGAATAAAGAAAAATTCAATAAGGTTTTTGCATATCTTTATTTATTTAAATTTGATTTCTAACATTCTAATAAATTTTGTAGCGAGGCAACGTTACAATTCTTGGTCTTTCAGTTCTATAATCTGAGACATCACAATTCATCAAACTTCATCTGGACCACAGTGTAGATACCTTTTGCAAAGCCCCGTAGCAAGATCAGTTAGCTTCAGTCACTAGTCTTATAGGCTCACAGATCAAAACAAGTTTTGTCCATTTAACCAGGGCCAGGAAGGCAGACACGGTCTCTAGATAGACGTATCTAGATAGCACGTCTGCGTACACTATTGAGCCGGGGGTGCTCTTGAAGCCACGATGCGGCAGGGGTGGTTTGCTCGACGGGGATAAGCTGCTGCTTTTCTGGGGATGCCACAGACACGTACTGTTTTTTGGGTTCCATACCACTATTGTATTATTTGTATCTTAAACAATTAGTTACAAATTACTTAGCAAGCAATTTATCGTTGGGTCCAAGCTAGTCAATGTGAGTAATATTAAGGAATTTTAGGGAGTTCGTTTTTTGGATCTGGAAATTGAAAATTTGGAGATTTTTGGGTACAGAAATTGGAGAATTGGAAATTCAGAAACACCCACACCTGGAAGTTGGTGATTTCAAAATCTGCAGATTGGAAAATTGGAAATTAGAATTTCTCGAGTCTGGGAAATGGAAATTTGAAAATTTCCAGGGAACTTCAATATTGTCCGGTTTGAAAATTAGAAAAATTGGACATTTTCAGTTCTGGAGATTGGAAATTTGAAAATTTCCAAGTTTAGAAATTGGAAGTTTGAAAATCCTGAAATATAGAAATTAGACATTTTTCCAAGTCAAAAATCCCAAAATAATCGATTTTTAGATCACTGTAAAATTTTTCTATGCTGTTGGCAAAGGTTGGGTTGAGGAACTTGATCGATCTCTTTGTTTCAAATTTTCCATCTTAATTATCTGAATTTTCTATCGATGATCTGGCAAGCTCAATTCTTAGAATTTAATTACTTCAATGCAGTCGCTCTATCTCGAATAACATCGAAGAGACACCGTGTGAATATTTCAACAGTTTAAGTTTAAAGAGATTGTGAAAGTTTGGTCAATCGATAATCGTCGGGGGAGCGGGTGAATTTTGGGCCAGGGTAAAATTCGTAGTCTAAGGGAGGATCATCTGCAAACGCTGACAATCGCAACGTTCAGCTATTTTAAAAATAAATTTCACCATGATACCGGTTTAGTTATGCAAATATCGGGTCGTTTACAGGTTCCTATTTAGAAGAGGTTCCTCGGACTGGATGGTCGTTTACAGCAACTGGTGGATCTGACCGCTGGAATTATCTCTTTGAAAAGGGACTTCTCCGAGACGACTTTAGTAATTAATTAATTCTGAGAAGGTATCACATTACATACGAGATATTAAACTACTCCCTTTGTGTAGTAATGGCTGCTATAATAATAGGCAATTATATGCATACTTATGTGCGATTACGAATAATTACGTTGAATGGAAAAATAGAGAAAGAATAGAAAGTCATATAGATCTTCTCAGCTGAATGCTTCAAATAGCGCTTTCTAATGTTCGCAGATTGCTATTTATTTGTGCAGGAGATTTGTAGAATATTTTAGGGAACAGGGTGCCCCTGGAAATACTACACTACCGGGTTTTATTGGTTTATGGAGGGGAAGCATGGTGAAGCTTCAGTGGTGTATCATTTGGCAGGGGTGTTTCAGGGGGTGCTAGTGATGGAAATAACTTGACACACGCTACAATTTTTCTGTGGATCTATCATCCCAGTTCTAAAGAATAATTAATAAAAAACATACTTAATACTAAAGTACTAATATACTTCTAATATTGTACTGAACTATTGTTATTTATTTGTTTAGTATACCATGGGTGGTATTATAATACTAAAATACCATGACATAGATATCATACTATAATTACAAAAGTTTACTTACAATAATGTACTAATACCAAATCCTTTTTCAGGTGTTCCTGTATTACCAATAAATCCACAACAAACAATGTAACTGGTTACACTGTCAAGGATCTGAAAATGATATTTTCATGAACAAACCGATACCATGAAGAGGTCTAAACCATCATCACTATAGCTACCACCACCACCACCACCACTCTGTTGGGGGTGTATCGTCAGGAGGTTGCACGCAGGTGGGGATCGCGATAGTGGGGTCGGTTGTCTAGGGGCGGGATAGAGGCTCGACCAAGGCGGACAGAGACGGAGGCAAGCTGAGAGAGAGCGTAGCCCCACGGAATACCGCCACCCGTGTGTGTCGCACTAAAATGTGACTCTGGCCAGCAGCATCGGGAGCCGTGTGTGAGCGCGAGCGCGAGAGCGAGAGAGAGTCGCGTGTGCCGGAATTTTCGTTAGTTTAGAAAGCGGCAGCTACGTTTTTCTCACTTAAACAGCCGACCAGCGAGCTGACACCAAATAACACCAACCAAGCAAGAACAAAAAGCTGAGAAAGAACAGAAAAAGAGGGCAAAGACAAGAACAGAAAAAAGGCCCAACAAGGAAGGGAGGAAATCCGGCTGGACGATCGTTGGTGAACCAAACATATCATAAAATATCATTTTCTCGTAGCTGCGGATCACTTAACTGGTCTGAACTAGCTAGAATAGACGAAGCTGGACTGAATGGTGAAGAAGAAGAAGAGTCAGCGTACCTAGTGCAAGGATAGGAGAGACTGATGGGTCATATCGTGCGAGTCTGATCAAATCTAGACAGATAGGCTTATAGATAGATAGATAGATAGGTATATATGTGCATTTAGAAACGGAAAGAGTGTAGCTGGTTTCGTCCTCCGTTGTACCATCGTTATCCTCGTCTGTTCGCGTTCCTCTGCTACGTGTGGCAGCACAACTGGCGTGTTACACGTCTGGGATCACTCAGCTAGTTCCGATGACCGTTTTGGATTAGTGTACCAATTCGTACCACTCCACCGTGAACTGTGATTCCTTGTGGCGTGGACACAGAGGAGGGTGACCGCGACGACGGGGTAAACGAGACGAGGTAAGTACCTTATTCTGTCGTTCTCTATTAATTGGTTGTACTCTTTGTCAAATAGTGTCGGGCAGAGTTCTATAGATTTGGATCAATTTTAGTGCTTTCTTTTTTAGTAAGGTTACGAGTTCTAAGCTTCTACAAAAGCCAAGTCTTGTACGAGCTTTGGAAATCTACCTTATGGAAATCTTTCAAGTAGCTAATGACTGCGGATGATTGAAAGGGAATGTGATAAAGTAAGACACACTTGTTGGAGTAATTCTTGTCCGGCATAAGAAAGTTGGAATGTATGTATGTATGTGTAGGGATGGTGTTGATAGTCTTGTTTGCTTAGCTTTGAGCTTTATATAGGATGGTTTAAGTGTCTCTAGAGGAGGATCCTGGTTTTTATATTTGTTCAGAGGCACTAAGGTTAGGAAACAAGAAGTTAGACTTTAGGAATCTTCATTAGAATAGATATAGAGATACAGTCGTAAGATCAAGGGAAGAAGGCAACTCTTAACAAATTATCTGCTATCTATTGGAAATCTTTTTAATTGTCACGAAATTTCATAAATTTGATCACTATTCATTTTTCAATTTCATACCATTGACCCTAATCAATTCTCTACAAAACCGCCTTGAAAGACATCCACTTGGTTGCAACAATTCACAATGTGTTATCACAGAAGTGATATTTCAAGAAAAGAAGCAGTCCATTGCGTGCACTGTGATCTCCTTCGCGATGTCTAATTTTAGATCAGTAGTAAACAGTAGAAAAGAGAACTATTTCTCTTGCTTATGGTCCTCTCTCCATTAACTTTGACGTTCCCTTACTTTCGAAGACGTAGCACGAAGCTATACACACACGCGCGCGCGCGCGCGCGCATGCACGCACGCACGCATGCACGCACACACACACACACACACACATATATAATATATCATTCTGGAATAAAGAAAGCCCGTTAATTTGCGACAGGCGGCGTTGCATGATCCACAAAACGGAGAGAATTGAAGGGAATAATTGAAGGGAATAATTTCGATTCAAATTTAGTCTGGCCGGCTGATGAGGAACGACATCTTCGACATTTTATTCTTTTTCCTTCTTACACGTCGATGGAATGAATCATGCCATACATTCCTTAAGAACTGAGGCGATAAATAATAGAAAGAAGTGCAAAAGATCCAATGTTTCGCTTCTAGGCGCTAGAAACTTGTTCTTGTCATTAATTTAAGATTAATTTCTTGAGAAAGACACAGAAGAAAATCTTGTTCTGAAAAAATTTTGCTGGGCTCTGTATTTGGCATTGAAAAGCTGTGAAAAATGACTTGATATCTTTTTTAGTTTCTCGGTTTATATGTCCAATGTCGAGAAAATTTTGATGACTTTCAAACATATTTTGAGATACAGATCTCTTGGGAAAATATTATTAAAATATAGGTTTGAAGAAATATTGATAGCTTTTCTCATTAATAGGTGGAAAATTATGAGAACGAATTAGATAATTGTTAGACTTGATCTTTTTCTTCTATAATTCTATATTCTATAATTTTTCCATTCACAAAATTTTATGTAACTACTGACTTGGTAATATTTGGAATTTATCCTCTGTCACTTTCCTTGCACTTAAATTATTCTATTTATACAAAAAGTAATTTCTTTACAGTCCTTGTTATATCAAAGTAAAGCTTTGAAGTTCATTCAATTTATTTAATTAGTCTTCAAAGTTATTATCTACTTTCCATCCTAAAGAGATCTTTCAAATAAGATACCAATTGGTGTAATAATTATGTCAGTTGTTCTGGAATTAAGTCTCCCAAGGCTAGGCAATATAACAGTGCTCTTCTCCTTCGTATTCCCAGTGGAACATCTCTATGAAGGTCCTCTTCGATCTGTCCGATGTCTAGCACTCTCGTTTCTAGTAATACCTGGCAGTGACATTAAACGGCCCTGTCCAGGCTATCGTATTTCCGTGACCGATCGACCAAACAGTTAAGCCGCTCGTCGTAAACACGAAAGACTTGTCCCGATGCGTCGGGAACGTGATAAAAATGTTTCTCTGCACGCAACAGTGGCCTCTTTACATTTTGTTTATTTCAACCATGATCATTTCACGTTAAATGAAAAATTTCTCTATATTAATATCTAAAGGAATTATTACTCTCTTTCGGGTTTCAAATTGAAACCATGAATTGCAAAATAATATAAGTTCATTAATCAGTATTTTGACAAAGTTAGCTTTCTGTATCCTTTTTATATATGTCAGGTTTGGTGTAGTAAATATCCAAAGGAATTATTATTCTCTTTTGGGCTTCAAATTGAAGACATGAATTGCAAAATAGCGCAAGTCCAATAATCGATATATTGAGAAAATTAGGTTTTTGTGCTTATCTCCTTAGAAGTCAGGTTTTATATGGTAAGGATTCTTCGCTTCAATTTGTCAGAAGTAGGAGCTTATAAAGAATTTTTGCAATATTCAATTTATTGATTTTCTGTTCAGTTTTTGAGATGTCTGTGATCTTGCTAGTCTGAAACCAGGAGGCTCAAGAACACTGGGTTATTTGGAATATAGAAGATTCATAGTGTGTGTTAAAATATAGGAGGTTTAGAATGTACAAATTACAGTGATGCAAGACTTCATTAGATGATTTAAATATAGAGACTTAGAAAATGCAGATTTAGAATATCAAACTTGCACACTTAACATATGAAGAAATTATAGTATAGGAATTCTAAGCTTAGATTGTCCACAAAATCAATAACATTTACCCTATTGAAATAGCCTGAGTTTACATTAGACATACAGGATCTAATTTTAGATCAAGGAGAATAAAATACGAAAGGTCTAAATTTAGAATATAGAATTTCTACCTTTACTATTCAGAAAGTAAAATATACAAACTGTAAGCTTAAGATGTCAACAGAATCAATAGCACATTTATTCTATTAAAATAACCTGAGCTTATATTTTTAATATATAATTAATTTAATAATTATTTATATATATATATATATATATATATATAATAGAAACTCAAATCTAAGAATTAAAATTTAAATGCAGAATACATGTAGAAACTGATCTGTTTTGAAACTACAGCAATTTTATATAATGTCTAAAAAATTTCAACCAAACGATAACAAAAAAATTTTATTTTCTCTATCACCCACGTAATTCCCTGAAATGAAGGAAGTAGAGGGCAATGTGCCACTGCCAAAACATGGAATACAAAAAAAAGAACAAATGGGGGGCGCGGTTGAGAATATTAAGTTGAAGAGAAAATTTTGCACACAAGTTTTTCTAGAAATACCTCTTAATGATAGCTCGTGCTTCTCGTTAAAAGTAAAAGAAGAGGAAAAAGGTCGATCTGAAAGAGCAACGACGAAGGAAACAGAAGTAAAAATGGAGAAAAGAGGAAGGTTTTTATCGAACGAAAGTTTGTTATATGATCGCTTGATTGCATCTGTGCATATATGCTTGTCAATTTTTTCCTGACCACGATAAAATAGAAGAGCATACAAAATAAAGAAGCAAATGGTCCGTGATGAATAAATAGTGGATGGCATATTTGGATCTAGTGGGAGCAACAAATTGGAGTGATAAACTAGAAAGTGGGATGATAATGCAAGGATTAAATTGGTCCCTGGTCGTTTACAAAACGTGAAACATTTTCTAGTGTGAAAGACAACAATTTTCATTGGTTGATGATCCAAATAATATGAAAGAGAAGAAATATGATGCAGAAACTGGTTTCAGTGGGATTATTTGATTTAGTGGTTTATGATAATATTGGAATACCTATACAAATTATTTTATGTGAATATATTATATGCATTGTACACTGCAGGTCAAGTATTAGGACACCTATTTGTTACATTGATTGGAGAACTCAACTAAATTCTATTTTAATAAGTTTTATACATTATGAGGTGTAATTAGAAAATACAAGCAGTGAAAAGAATACAATTTTTATTAAATATTGTCAGGTGCTCCAATATTTATGGCTGGCGGTATATGTACAGTGAAACTATCTTTATTAGCATTAATTATGTGTTTAATACTATTCATGCTGTATTTAAATATTTTACAAGTTTTGTGATAAATGTTCCAATACTATCATGAGCCACCATATTTTTTTTTAATGAACGCTGGAATCCAGTGCTAACACGAAATTGCTCGGAGTACTCTACCTTGCTTCACGCGAAACCAGCCATTGTGCGAACCTATTCCTGTTAATTGACCGACTTCTCCAGTCTGTGCGATTATTCGAGGCAGCTATTCGCTTCAGCCATTTCCGGTAATCCGTATTTTCCTTGTTTATTCAGGAACCGTGTAACTGATACCTCCTTTTCTTACTAATTAATCGTATTCCATGATTATTATCCTAATATCCGCTTCTATGGATGATTTGCCCTATACTTAAGAGAATAATCGTCGATTATCTGTATGGCTTGTAATGCAGGAACTCTGGTAGTGTTGGCTCGAGAAAGGTTTAATGGATTTTCAATGGATTATTTCCAACACCAATTGCTTAGGGAATTTTATTTCTCTTAATCTAGAAATTGTTCAGTGGACTTTTCATTCTGTAATTTATAATTCGATTCTTATCTAAATTATATTTACTGGAAACGTGAAGCAAAAGCTGTGAGAGAATTGTATACGTAATAGCTACTTTTTTTAATCTAAAGATTCTTCTGGGGTTATTTCACTTAAGCTTTCTTGAACATGAACTGTATCGTTCAATTTATATATGAATTATAGTTATTCTCTCAACCCATTCACATCACTATTTCATTGTGATTCAATTTATATATGGAATATGTTTCAAATAATTATAATCGCGCAGAAATTGAATCATGAGGAAGTGAAAATTCATCAACTGTGAGAAGTTGACCGAAAGATTTTTAGGTTAGGAAAAGGTAATTACACAATTCTTTTATATTTGTGGACCGAAGTGTTTTTAATAGAAAGTAGGGTTCAAGGTGGAAGGGCGGGGTTTTCAAAGAAAGCCACAAAATTCTCAATTAGGACCAGCCTAACGCTGCCTTCTGTAAGTTTTTAGCAGGATTTCTTGATTTTTATTCTTGAAAGACCGACTTCCAAGCGGGTCAAGTACGAATTCATGCGTCTGGCCGCGCACTCGTTCATCCCCATTCCTGAATTAAATATCCGGTTTCATACATATTCGGCCTATAACTTAGTTACGCTGCTTGAGATAATCATGGAATCGCTACACTACTTCTTCATTTAGACTTACATCCATAACTATAAGAGGTGATTCTTAATGTAAAATTAGTCGAAATGACAAAGAATTGAGAAATAAGTAACCTAACCTAACTTAATGGTATTATGGATAAAGAATTAAGAATTAAGTAACCTAACCTAAGCTAATAGTATTAGGTAATTCCTAATTTTTTATTTTTTAGGTTAATAACACTTAACTTGCGAAGTATAGCTTACAAAATAAAGTCAGATATCATAAAATTATTAATTAATTTAATTTTTCATTCCACAAATTTTTTTAAACTTTTGCTATAACCATCTGTCAGTATAATACTTTGAGCACTTAATATTATTGTAACTTTCAATAATACACATTCGTTGAAAGTTAAAATCTCTAGTTGCAAATTAAGTACAGTCGAAATAGAATCAAAGACTGACAAAATGAAACATGATTGAACGAACGGTGTAAAAGTTAGGTATTAACCACTTGTACAGAATCAGCGTTGAAGCTTTTCACGAAACTCATTGAAATTTTCAAACGAAACGATGGAGTACGTGATTCTATCAAATCAAACTTATTAAACGAAATATGTTATTCGGTGGAAAAAATACTGGTACGCATCTGATTCTAAATGCTTCTATTTTAATTGCATTGATGTAACCTAACTTGTTAACTTTGCTAGGTCACAGAAGACAAAAATTATTATAAAAAATTAAGAGATAACTGTAAAATCACTGTAAAATGGCTTCAAGCATTTAAAATTTTAATAGAACAATCTCCTATAAATCCCAAGGTATAAAAGTACAATCATTTATGACAAATGCGATGGGAAAGTTGTGAAACATGTAGATGAAGTTGACGGCGTCCTGAAATACATTCAATACATCCCATCTTGTTTTTCATCTCGTCTAGAAGTAATTTATCCTCCTCTTGAAATACGCCAGATCGAAGAAAAATAATTTTCCTTTCTAGCATTAAAAGATAAGATTTACATAATAAGATCAGTACAAACTGTGAGAAAGTTTGAGATACAATAGATCAAAGAGTGATAATTTCTGCTTCTGTTATCGATAGCACAAATAATTTCAATGCATCAACATAGCAGATCCATTAAAAGGGGATGTCCTGTATAATCAGTGGCAACGTTCGAAAGCATAGGGGAGAAAAAAACACGACGGAAAAATAGCGAAACGTTCCGGCATGAATATCAGTCGGTCGACGTGCAAACCGGAACAATCGCGTGCCACATACACTATCGGGTAAAAGTAGGAGGGCAGAGCTTAGTGCAAGCACTAAAGATCAATTTACAAAGCGCCACCGAAGCTATCTGAACGTTTTACAATATAACCTCTCCACTAAATCAATTTTACACACTTTAAATAATTTCACGAATTTCGTAGATACATACACAGATCAAATTTCTATTTATAATGCTTTTAACGAGCACTATATACATATAATGATTCATAAAATTATATATGTATCTTACAACTACAATAGTTTCGTCCTTATCTGCCTAGAAATAGGATTTGGCTTATATTTCTTTGTATTCATTCTTTATTATTCATCTGCTGTTTATCCGCTTTAACGGCTTTGCTAATTTATGAAAACCGGGTCTCTAAGTGATAAAACAGTTTTTACTGCTCGTTGAAATCTTTTCCTGTTCTTCTCTTTCATCCTTTTTGTTTTTTTTTAAGTTGATGATTGTGAAATTGTCGGGTGGAAAGATAATCTCCAGGAGCAGACTTCCGGTTGGATGGTTTTACCTAGGCTCCACCCATTACCCCGATGAAGTAAAACGTATTTCCCATTCTCTGCGATTATTTCTCATTAATACTTTTTCGCGTCTTCCATCTGGTTGTTCTCTTGTTAGCCAGCGAATAGCCAGAGCAATTTGCTTCTAATCCGTTGTTACTCGGCTTGGAAAATTGTTGCTAGGCTTCCATCCACTTGTTCTATATTCAGGTTTTTATTCATTCGATGAAAAGTTAAGGATCAAGTAGTAAAATAACGTGTAAAACACAGGCATTGTGAAATTAATATATAATTTTATATTATATTACAAATTAAACATTTATATTAATATAAATATATAATTTTAAATTTACAAGCTCTATGATAAATAATATTTTTATTTTCCTTTCAAATTCTTGTAGTCTATATATCCAGAAAATAATTTTGTATATTCAGTGAAAATTTACTTGATTTTGCTGCCCTTGGTCCCAGGAAAATTGATAAAAATGAATTATATTGTGGAATTATCAGGATTGATAATAAAATAAAATCAAACTTGATAATAAAAAAAGATATCGTGGCTTAAAAATTACATAATAAGCAGAAATGAAGCGAAAAGATTAGATAGTGAATTTTTTGTATAAAATAGCCTTGTAGAACAAGACCCACGAGTCTTCTAAAGAATACAGATGAATGAAATTTTAAAGGAGGGAGCGTGGTAGAGCAACTGAAAGATATTCTTTGTTCTGCACAGTATGAAACAGCGTTACATCCTACACTTTTTCTCTGGAGAAACTATGACCATCTCTAGAAACTTCTACGCCCTGCCTCAGGCATTTCCCGCCACGTTTTAATAGGTTTACTCTTTAATGCAAGTTAGATTCAATTTTTTCGCTCAACTTCCGACAAACCTGCGGTCTCGTGGCAAAAAATTGTTCCAGTGAAATTGCTTCTTAACAACTCAGAAACCGTATAAACTCAGTTTAACGAGCTATTATATTGTAGATCTTTCGAGAAATTTTTTCTCTCTTTTTCTTCGCATTTTCTCAAGAAATTGTTAATGTAGGACGCACCCGGTGCATCATCAATTTGGAACAATTTAAAATAAATTAATTGATTAATTTAGAATAATTTTCATTCATTCTAAATGCATTTAATCTGATAAAAATGATAAGGATAAAGAATTTGTCTAATAACGAAATAATTCCATAAGGTTCGACAATTTTATCGAACCTTTCAGAAACGAAACTGGTCAACACCAATAATTTCTAGATTCCTGAGTTTCATCACGCATATAAATTAAAAAAAAAAAAACACACACACAAATGAACTAGTGCCATAAATTCATTCGTCATAAAAAATCATATAAATAATGATAAAGATCAAGGCATATTTTAAAAAACGGTGCTTGTTACATTATCGCTATTTTCTACTATCCAATTTTGATGTTGATCAATGACAGCTCCTGAACGCATTACTTGACAAATTTTCAAACTCGAGTTTCTTGATAACGAGGCCTCGGATGAGCAAATTTTATTGTTTCTTTTCGAATTGCCAATCAATTGTCCACAAATCGAGATATACCCTGTACATTTTCATATATTAATAGATTACGGCTAGGGTTAGGGTTAGGTGAAACTAGGGTTAGGCAGAAATGAATTCTTTTCGACAGACTTCGCATTGATTACATACAAATTTTATACAAAACTCGGGAAGAATTCATCTCTGCATCTAATATATACGTTGTTATATGTGCATCTTTGCACCTTCGAATCTTTCATAAATGCAAATATTTCATACGAATATCAGTGAGGCAGCCTATGAACTTTATTCCTATTAGTCCTTCTATAATTCTTTCGTATAATAACTGTGCCACATAGTGTCAATGTTTAAGGTATACCTTCATCAGTCTTCTCCACTCGAGAGGATCTTCTTTCCTGGGTTCTTCTTTCGCACGAGGAGGCTTCCTGGTATTTCTGCCCGTTGCATTGCGGTAGATCGATGTACCAGAGTTCAGGGTTACGTTGTAAGGCCTCCTCGTCGCCAACAAAATCTGCAGTCGCACGTGCACCGCGTTAATCAACGACAATGCGGTGATATTTCGTTAAGAATAATTCTTTTAATTGACGAACGACAGCTTTCCTCCCGTGGGAGCTTGAGTAGCTCGAAAATCTACCTTTCTTCTAAAATGAACACTTTATCTGGTATTATAAAACGTGTCTGAGATGGAATCCCTCTATATATCGCCTAGGAATTTTTGAAATAGACACTTTACTTCTTTTTGTGTCAAATTGAGATCAAATTGTGTTAAATTAATATTTAATTCTGCAAAAACTGCTAAAAGTCTTTTCTATTGAAATTTTCTTTGTTGGAATTTTACTAGGCCTCGATTCCTAGGGATATTTTTAACGAAACTGTTTATAGTTTGATCTAGATAGCTTTGTTGTATGCTTGTTACTAATTCTTTCACTAAAAATAACTGTTTTCTCTTTTATGTGAATCTCTTTTTGAATTATGTTTGTCTGACGATTCTGATATTTTGGTGACAATTCTTTAAATTCAATCCTAACAGTAATTATACATCTGTACAGTCTCCAGTATATTTTTGTTGCGGAACTTCGTTCACTAATTATGTAAGGTTTTGATAATTACTGTTCGCCAGTTTCGATTTCCGGTAACAGTTTTCATATCACGTGCACGCACACGAAATCTCACTAGTTCGACTTTACTTCTCATTAAAAGTTTCATCATTCAAGTGCATTTTCTCAATCGTAGTGAGAATTCCTCTCATCGTAACATTATTAATAAATTTCTCTACCATTTCCTAAGCTTCATTTTGTAATTTAATATTTCAAAAATCAATTTTGATACATAATTCCTTTTCCAAGATTTCGTTATATGGAACTTTATTGTTTTTATTTTCTTGAATTCTAATGTTTTACTAGAACCGCGCTTTTGTCAGTACCTTGTACTTTTTGAAATATTTTCCTCCGTTTGTTATTCTTCAGTTTTTTAAAATCTTCTATTTTTTTAGATTTCAAATCTTGTTTTTAAAAAGAGCGAAAGAAACGAAACTTTTTCAGCAGCTTGAATAGGATAGTTGAACCTAAGACCAATTGCAGACCGATTTTCCGCGGATTAAGTCTCGGCTAGAAATCGTAAGCCGATTTCGCCACGGTTTTGTAAAATTCCCGCAATCTAATTCTCTGTGGTCTCGTTTTGGACGCGTTCCAACCAGATAATCTCCCGAAACATCTGTTTGCCACCATTTCTCTTAACTCTAAGTAATTTTGATCCTATTCTTGCGTTTGTTTTTCTTACTGAATGTCTAGAAGTTCCAAACATTTTCCATTTTCTTTTTCTCATAATTTTACTAAAGAAAGTTTAGTTTTTAAAATATTTATATCCTTCCCTATGGTTTTCTTTCCTCCCTTCAATTTTACACTTTAAGTTCATCTTTTTTTATTTTTTTCTTAAATATTTTTTAATGTTCTACATTTCGTATACAGTAATTTACATATTGCTCCCTTGAAAAAAATAATGAATCAAGGTCAATAGCAACTTCATAGAAATCTACTAGACAAATCAAAGATATAAAAAAGGTTTCTAGATCTAGGAAAATTTCTTGGATGTACATCCTGCTTCTATTTCTGTTTGTTCACCTAGAAGTTAGGATTGGCTTTTTTCTTGAATTGAAATGGATAGATGATTAATAGTTTCAAAATGAGAATTGTCGAAACAACACCTTCCTTCTACTCTTGTGGTTTTGTACATTTTATTAGATAAAATGAAATTAAAATAAAACTACAATCGTGCAGAAAGGCCAATTTTGTAGATAATTTCCGTATCTTAACGAATATGTTTAACAGGTTTATTTTATTCCCTATACAGTCTATTTGGAATGATAGCCAACGAAGATTAGAGGAAATGGAATGAAAATAATATTACAATCATGCAAATGAATACAGAGAATATGCCGTACGGAGAATACTTGATGATTAGGGTAAATAAAAATGTAATCATGCAGATGAATGCACCGTATAGGGAATTTTCTATGTCGATCGATTTCTAATGAAGATTAGGGAAAGTATAATGGCGGTAATTAACGATTGGAAACGATAAACGGTATAAAGACCTCCAATCTCATTGCTCGGTGGCATGCACGTGGAACTGGGTCACGTGGTAGGAGATAAAACAGTTCTTAACTAGGAAAAATCTAATTGTAAGCGAAACAAGTCACATTCATATTCTTGATCCATTGATTAGATAGCAGCGAAGCTTCAAAGGAACCTGCGAATTAATTCTGTTGAATAATCAACAATTCCACGTGTGAAAATATAAAATTTTGATGTACCTGGCTAAAAATAGGGGAATGCAAATTGATTCTAGCTCATAATTAAGTTGTAAAGAAACAGAAGCTATGAATGGACTCCTGGAATAAAATATGGAATAAAAAGGTATATGATTAATCCATTCAGGATTAGAATAATGTTTTGTCAGCTCAATATTTCATTCGCATTCGAAACCATAAATTCCAAAAAGACCATCTTTTGCCATTATGAGATATTGCTTCGGTTGTTTCCAAGTTATTTAGACTTATTTAATAACGTTTCAATTAACACAAAAACCTCACCTCTTAACTACTTTTTACGGACAAAATTATTTAATAAAAAGTAAGTAATCTCAAAATTATTCAGATAGGAATTTTTGTGGCAGTAGTCTGATGTAGGCCTAAAAATTTAAAGATGAAGTTACAATATAATATACATTTCTCATTTACATTTTTCATTATTTTTGTGCAAAAATATGTTGTTAAAGAAGATACAAAAAATGTGGTGTACCTTCAAACGAAGTTCAACCACTTAGAAGCAATAATTTAATGAGATTATAGCCAAGTAGAAGCGACATTAATGCGACCATTTGTTGCAATGAGCCACGTGGAGAAAAGAGGTGCATGATCGATGACCACGATGGCCGGCGAGCGTGCGTGTCAACGTTTTCACGGTACAGCGCCGTATTTTTTGAGTGGGCTCTTCGTCTAACCATTACGCCACGTTCGATTTAAATTCACCGATGAAGATAATAATCAACCGTATTAATTATCGTTGCTCGAGCAACGGTAGATTAATAAACTTTGATCGTTATCGTTAATTTTCAATTAACAAAGGCTGAACATGTTTGCCGGCTTCCTAGAAATCGTCATTTATTATTGTCCAAGAGGCGTGCGTTAATTTTAATTAGGCAAGTGAGGCAGTCATCTATATGATCGGTGTTTCACATAACGCGATCCATTCTCAATGAACAGGTTGTACAACCGAAAGGATTGCATTAATGAACTTGTCGTTAATTATCCGATACTTTTAATTCGATAATTTCAGCTTAATTTGACTAAGAAAAGGAAATGGCCTTAAAGAGAAAAAAAATTTGTTTTTATATCAAAATGTACAAAATACAGTAAGAATAAAATTCAATATAATATAATGATTTAGAAAAATATATCGCAATGAAATGAGAACGGAATGAAATACATATCTTCGATGAATTTCCAAGTTGCTAAAGTTTCGAATGTTAATGCAATTTGACATCAGGGACTATAATTCCGACGGTGATACATTTAATTTGCAGTAGTAGCGTTTTCAAGTGTATCACGAGAAGGATTAATAATAGCTCCGGTTTTATCCATTGTTTCGCAAGAAACAACGCGCAGTCGAAACAATCGAATTACATATTTCGCGTTACCAATGGCTGATCCGCATCCTAACCTCGCTTCAACGATATATACTATACGTTCCAATCCTCTGCTCAACACACTGTCTCTACCATTTTACTGGAAATACACGGTTTGTTCGTTGGCCACGACATTGGGAAAATAGAGGGGAAAAAGTATTGAATCCAGTTACATCACACAGTTATCGACCCTAATCGAAATGCAATTAGCGACGTTAACAGGTTTTATCCACTGTCTTCATTCTGCTTTGCTTTACACTCCCAGCTGGATGTCGATTTAATGAAATCTTCTCTTATAATCAATTTTCTCCTAAACTTGAAATATTTTCGATTGTTTAAAATAAAGCTGGAAATTTAAAAACCTATATTATTTTCCACGTGTTCCGAATCTCGATATTTATATTATTTTGCGAATTTTTCAGATTTCGAAATTTATATTGCATTTGTGTTACGAGTTGGTTGAATTAATGAAATGTTTTCTTGTAAAAAATTTCTAATATGTTCAACACATTGCAATGAGAACTCTAACACGTAATACGTAAAACGTAAAAATACGAAGTCGCACGGCAATCAACCTAAAAAAATAGTCTGGTAGCCATCTGGATCCGTTTAATTAAACGTGCCCGTGTATAATCATTATGGTAGCCATGTAAATATTCATCTAGATCATTGGAGAATAAAGAATGGTCGATGTTTAACATTCGAAACAGTTAGGGACGGGAAGAAAAATCTTTGGGGTCGTTCCGTTCAATTAAACCGGTCTCTCGAAATGGTAATTGCGGCAGAACGCGATGTTTTTGACGCTGTCACGATGAAACACGAGCGAACGTAATTGCAGTTCTGCAAAGACACCATTTTACCTGGTGCATCCTGTCGTGTACACAACTGCCTGTCCGTTAAAACGTCAGCCCCTGCAGGGTTGAAAGAAATGTGACGACTGCAATTATTGTGCGGGCAACGTATGCTGTTATTTGTTGTTGGTATCTTCCAATTCATTAGATGCTGGTGTTTCGCGTGTCACATTGTAATTGTTTTTAATCGCTCAAAGTTCCAGATCTTCTATTATAAACCCTCTGGAGGAATTATAATGGAGCGCATCTTAGAAATTGTTCGTTTAAACTATAACGGGAAAATGGTACATAGTAGGTTAGTAGTACGAGGGATTCATTTAACAGTACTAGTAGTAGTAGTTAGTCCTCATAGTAGTACACTAGGTCGCGATGGAGGAAGAATAATGGAGTTTACCTTGAAATTGTTTGTTTAAAATATAATGAGAAAATGGTAGATAATATGTTAATTGTTAATAGTACTAGGTTCCAGAGGAGGAATAATAATGGACTGCGTCTTGGAATTGTTCATTTAAAACATAGAGAGGAAACGGTGGATAATAGATAGGTTAACAGTAGTAGATTCCAGAAGAGGAATCATAATTGAGTTCGTCTTGGGATTGTTCATTTAAAATACAACAAGAAAAATTATTAGATTAGTTTAAGGTAAGAATAATTTCTATTCTGGTCTCATTGAGTCATTCATGAATTTCGATGCAATAGTTTGAGGTTAAATTACTAAATTTTAGAATTTTATTTTGTACTTTTTACTTTTTACATGGTAAAGAGTACCGATGATCTTTATCATTACTTGTAAGGTATAAACCGAAATAAAAATTAATGGTTAGATCTACATATATATATTGTTGCGTAATATGTTCATAAAACTTGTCTGTGAGTGTCTGAATACTTTTATAAGCTTGTGTATATTTTCCCATGGTTGTCTTTATTTCTGTTAATAAATGGAGTGTGATAGGTTAGGTTGATACAATTTTTTGTATTGCTGATTTGAAACTGCTGATGCATTCAGAAAGTCCATTTGACAGTTAGATCAGAATGTAGAAACGGACTGGTATATCGAATTCTCGTCGCTCAAAGGCGGGGCATATCCTCGTTGGATCAGGTGCGCCGAAACCGTACGAAAACCAGGTCAAAAGAGGGCCGTGCGACGAAATTAGACCGTGGTCCTTGGCGCAAAAATATTCAATTCTATTATTGTAATACACGGTATTGAAATATATTTTATTTGATTATTCATAATTGTACAAGAGTCCTCTCTTGTTTTTAAAAATATCAGGAAGAATTGTGAAACCATTTCATATTCTCTTCAAATCTCAATTCACTTTTCTTAAGCGAATGAAGCGAAACTTTATCTCTTTGAATTTCTTTCCTACAGGATTGATTCTTATTGAGAAAGGTTTCAAATATTTTGCTTTATATAACAATTGCATAACGTAACAGAGACATTGATACGTACCTCGGAATATTTTTTGTATTTTTGAAGGCTTGAGCGATTCCTATTTGCCTACGGAATATGATTGACGCGTTCGCTATGACCAACACAACTGTTGCGTCTTTACGCGTTTTGACAAAATTATGTACAATTAGAGAGAGCAAGGAAGCAATAGATAATGTGTTTGTACAAATATATGTGTGATTTTATTCGTAAACACATGAATTTGCACAATCATCTAATCTAATTATTTCTTAAACTAAAAGCACATGAAAAATGTATGATTCCATACATTAAATAATCTAAATCCAAAATTATAATATTTTGAATAAACAAATCATTTCATAACACGCTATAAAAATCTGACAGGAATCTCACGGATGTGAATCTTTTCTTTTACTTGATTCTCGAGTTCGCCAACTGCAGAAGTTCTCAGTCGGGAGTTTTAAGTCGCAAGTTTCTGTTCCATTTTTGATAAATTTATGCGGTGTTTCACGGTCGTACGCGTTTCCGTGTCAGAAGTAAAAAGATTTCTGAGCGAGTGTTTGACCCGGAAAGGCCAGGTTGAAACCGGATGCTCCAGACTCCTTGACGTTGAATTACGACTATCTATACGACTTTCGAACGATTTCCAAATTATCTTCGTGTCTGAAATTGAAATTTCATGGAAGTAGAATCGCCCATAAAAGTATTCGAACGCTTGTGATCACTTTTATCAATATTTTACGAATTATATTATGTGTGCTATACGAAATACATAAAAATTTCATTAATCTTATTATGAGATTCTACCATCATGATCATATTGGATAAGCTTGAAACAAATCGGAAAATACACGTAGAAAGTATAAGATATTTAGTGCAAGTATCACAAGGTATCACAAAAATATTTCAAGAATCAATTATCCATTGTATTAATGAGACTCTCGATATTCAATCATTTTAAAACTATGTTCTATACTATACTCTATACTAAATATATGTTTGCAGTAAATATACTGTAACTTCTACATACGATACACTTTCATGTTAGTTTTCAATTTTTTCTCTCGTCATAGTGTTCATGAAGTTTTAAAACGTTTTATATAAGATGCACAATATATATATATATATATACACACACACACATACATACATACATACAATTTTTCTGTGATGAATGTTGAGATATTTTGACGAGTTACCGTTTGACTACGTCTATCAAACAAAATTTTGCTTAAGTTATTTATGCAGTTGGTAAAAATAGAGAAATGTAAGGCACACCGATACAGGATTATCTCCGTGAACTTTAAAGTCGAGAAATAATGCACGAGGGTGAAATAGGCGATTGGTGAAGTTGGGTTACGCCCCCGATAGATGCGTCCCTGGGTTCACGTCGTTCTCGGTGCGAAGGTCGACCCTAGAGAAGTTGGATGACAGCCAAGAACCGGCCTGCTAGCTAGCTATCTTCATAGGGGAAATAAATTCACGGGCAAATGTGCCTTCGTTTTCTGCTGTTCCTGACACGAGAACGAACTGTGGCTGCTTTTCCCCTCTTCACCTTCCTCTCTCCATCCGATTTAATTGAATGAGAGATCCCACCCGTTTCATTCTTTTTTCTCCTTACTCCTCTTTCGTTTATCGCAGACCTACTTTTTCACGCGTTCAAGTTTTTCTTTGTCTTTACACTCACCCTCTTGTATTATCTTATTTTAGAAATGTCAAGATAATTTTTCCCTTGGAATTTTCCATCTTACTGCTTACTTTTTTTATTTGTTTCGTTCCTTTGTGAAACAGCTCCATATATCTCCTTCCTTAACTTATATTTTTTACGAATTTCTAATTTCATTTTTTACGGGAGTTTCGAACAGTGTTGATTATATCTAGTTTGTTTCTGAAAAACTAATATATATTTTTTGTGGGTCGAATTTCTTCTTCGCTCGTGTATCCTTTCATGCCCTTCCCCTTTACCTTATGTTTTATTTACTACCCTCCCACATTTTCATTATCCTCTTTTATCTCTATATTTTCTTTATTCTTAAAATATTTTCTTCTGATACTCAGTATATGTCCATTTTTCTTTTCGAATATTTTTTTTCTTCCTTTTTTCACGTAATCCATTTCCTTTTTTCCCCTAATTTCCATTAAACTTCTTTCCTTATCCCAAAGGCTTTGAAGACTATTTTTCCACTCCGTTTTCTAGGAAAACTGCTCTATTTCTACTCCCATTTCCCGTAAATTTGCCGCCACATTTTTCCCCTGTTTTTTTTCCCCCTAATCAGGTTTCCTCAACTGTATGGCCATTAAAAATCTTGGAAAATAAATTTTCTTAGTATTAGGGATCCGAACCTTGTTCAACCGCGTGGTGGCCAACCATATTACCCACTGAGCCAACCATTCCATTTTGAACCTCTAACCTATTTTCATCTATTTCTTCTATTCGAATCCATTTTGTTTTTACCAGTGGTTTTCAGATGAACAACGGTCCGCACTTTTCTCGTGACTCTCCTCGAAAATTGCTGCACATGAAAGAAAGCACAGAAGCATGCAGGACATTGTTTATCGTAATTGAAATTAGAATAAATAAGGTGTAATGAATTTTCTTAGGAGTCCAGCGGCGAATTATTAATGTTTCGCGACAGGAAATCGAGTTCTTCGTTTTACTGGCAGGTACTTGGGCTTTGGAAAAACGCTGTGAGAAACGTCTAGATGCATCGCGTGTATACTAGTGCTCATAAGACTTTTCGGAAAAATTCCAATTTTTAATATATTGTTTGATATATTTGTTATCATTATTGAAATATAGTTATTAAACTTACGGAATTACAAACATGTTCTTCTTCATTAGAAATGTCAATAATGTTTAGTTAAACATTCTGCTTTTATGGTATTTCTAATTTTAAGTCCTTTTAGTCAAAAAGCGCCTCTGTTAATAACAGCCTATGCTGTAAATATAATTAAAGTAGCGCAAATGGTGGAGAATCGTTCGAAACCGCGAAACATCATGTGATCCAATTTCGTCTCCACTTGAAAAAATTTTCAAATGATTCGCACCGCAAGTGCTCGCGGTACTTTGTTGCCTTAAAAAAAGCATTAAGTGAATTTTAGTCGACGATGCTCTTAGAAGCAATTTTCAGAGTATATAACTATAATGTACACGAAGATAATAAAAAAAAGTCGTTGCATTGCCTTGCTCAGTGCAATTTTATTTTAACGTCTGACCATGTACGAAGTTACTCTCCTTAAAAATTGGCTACCATGTATAATTCCGTTCTACTTGCCTGTGTCTGACTACAGTCGATTACATTCTGCAATCGATTTTAGTCGATGATCGTGTCACAAACAATTTTTGTAATATACAATACGTGAAGTATAAAAGGTATACAGAAAGTATATTTTTATACGTATGATACTCACAAAGATAAAAAAGTAGATTGTTCCATTATCCTGTTTACTAATCTTATTTTATGGTCTGTACATTTGCTATAAAAATCTTGAAATAAATTTTCGCCAGAAATATTTATAATTCAAATATGCTTAAAATTAACTAAAAATACAGATTAATACAGCAATTTTATTGTAAAGTCTGATCATATACAAGGTTATTTTTCTTAAAAACTGAATGTTACTATTATATATTATATGTATATTTCTCTTCTATTTGCTATATCTGACTATAGCTTATATTCTACTTAGAGATCGTGTCATTATGTCAAATTTTGCGAGAACATTGCGTGTCCGAGCATATACAATTTAATTCTACTTATAGCATGTCTAAATAGACAAGCTTTCTAATTTTATCCCGTTTTATTTCTATTCAATTTAACGAATATTTATAATAAAAGTGAAATAACTGGTGCTTGACGTATCTGACTCATGTGATCGGTTCAAACATTGAGATTCATATGGTAACATTTATATTGTAAACATTGAGATGTTGTTTTATTAGCTAAAACATTTTCCATAGTTGGACAAGGTTACAATATTTTTTTATTTTTTTTTTTTTTTTTTACATTTTATGACATTTTTCTCCTAGTTCTGACAGAAAGAATGATATTCTATGATTTTGACTAGGATCTTAAATTACCCGCTTCGTGTGGATGCATGTTTTAAAAAGGATTATGAAAAATGCCTTGAATAAAAAAAAAGAAAAAGGAAAAATAGGGAAAAAGCAGATATCGCGCTTTTCTATTGGATATTCAAGGGGATGCGGATGAAGAAGTGCGGGATGCTGGTCAGGACGTGCTGTAAATAAATCCATACCTGTGCAATATCGTTTCTTGCAGCGGCGACCTCGTTAAACGCGTAATGGATAACCAATAGCAGTCGGTAGATTAAAGGACTGATTCGAAATTGCGATCGTTGATCAGCTTAACGAGTCACGACATGCGAGAGGTCTCAAAGGCGTCTATCCATGGAATTGGCAAACGTTCTCTGTTTCCTTTCAGATATTTCTAAAAATATCCTGACCTGTATAGGTCTTTGCAAATTGCAAAAAGGAAAAAAAACTGTACTTGGAAAGCAGAACTTTTTTCAAGGCCACTATCCATGAAGGAACTCTTGATATTCCTTTGAGAAATTTTTAAATTTATTTATAGAAACGAAAAATTTATAGAAACTGATTTGATATAAAAATCAAAATTATTTAACATTGATAATTCATTTAAAATCAAAATTGATTTGATACATAAATGAAAAGTATATAGCTAATTCATTAATAATTACTTGATTCCATAATGCAGTTTACTTTTTCAGCTAAAAATTTGTACACTATTACGTTACTACGAATTAAAAGGAAAATTGCTAATTATTCGAACTTTAGAAAATGAGAAAAATTAAAGAAATTGCTCAGATGTGAAAAGAGCTTTATACTTCCAGAGTTACCAATAAGAAGAATGATTTTTTAAAAATTCTGTTCCATTGTGACTCCCCTTCTGTAATAAACCATGGACGTATTTAAAATTAATAGAATGGAAAGTGGAATAACAATCAGTATTGCTTTGGGTTATGGGTACTGCGAAAAAGAGACCCGAATAGGGAATTCCTTTGTCCCGGTTGTGCTGGAAGATGGAGGCCATGATTGGCCGACCGGTAGTGAAGCACTTTCTTCAAAGAAACGTTCAGGTTCTGCTGAGTTAATTGTCCTCGAGCAGTTTCTCTACATCATTGGCCCGGCATCGGTGCCACTAGGTCATTTCACGGTTCGATTTCTCAAGGAAACGCCTTATGGTACTGTCAGCACTTCTATCGTCTGATCTACTGATTTCTGACTAGGGAATTTTATTCATGGCACGCATTGATGCATTGAAATTGGAATTCGATAAAATTTACAGATCTTTTTTCTTACATAAAAATTAAAAAAAAAGAAAGAGAGGGAAAATTTATTTTCTGGAGCAAGTAGAAAAATACCAGACAAATGATTCATACGACGAAAAAATAGCGTAGATACATCGACAAAAGGGATTCGATCAATCACACTAGGTTCTATTTGACAGGAACCAGTTACCACTTTCAGCGGACTGTAAAAATATCCACGGGTCATCTATGTCCATTTTCATGCCTTAAAATACAGTGAGTAAATCAATGGATGGGCGCAACGAAGCGTAAACGAGTTTCCATCGAACGAGATTTCATTCGCCTGTTGTTCTCAATCTGTCACGTGATTTATCTGTAGCAGTGGCGGCAGCAAAGTTAACACCATTGGTAGTAACAAAATTTTAATTTGATAACTTCAAATTAGGCAACTTCACGCCTCTGCTTAAATAAAGTTCCTAGAGAGCCGCTAAAAAAATGTATCCTTCACCTTGAATAAAAATCTCACTCTTACAAATATATTGAAAATTTCGCTACTTCACGGATAGATTATGTACAAACTAATCTTCACGGATCGGTTCATGACTGAGGAACGTCTGAGGCAAACACGTCTGGAACGATGATATAATTAGCGGTGAAACTGAAGCACACATTTTTGACGACAGACAAAGTTGAAGTCTACCTGGCTGTCTAATTATAACCTCGCGTATTTCGCTTTTTGTTTTTGTTTTCCCATTTTCTCTCGTTTTCCTTCTTTTATGGCCGCATTACTTCTTCTAATTGCTTCGCTGCTTATTACCTTCGGTGTTTCTTCTACCCTGTCCACGGTCTTAGTCGTTCTTGCTTCTGGTTGTTTCCTAAACAATTATCGTTTGAGGTTAGAGTTAACCTAACATTCACAATTCACGAAACATCGTAATTTTGTTTCGTTTGGACTCGGCTCTTTCCCGGGAGCCTGTTCGACGAAATAGTGTTAAACACAACATTGTTAAGCGTGTAACAGGCTAAAATGTGATATCCTGAGCCGTGAAAGACTGTAACCTAACCTTGTTTTCCTCACTATACAAGGTATTTCAAAAATTGTGATACGAATAGGAAGTGGGTGGTAATGTATGACAAAATAAAACAAAATTAAGTTGAAAACTGAAGGTATTGCACGTAAAGATACCGTTTTCAGTTAAGCAAGATAGGAAATTTAGTCTCCCTAAATTTTTTTCTATAATTTGATTTTATTTGTTAAAAAAAAAGCATACTCTTTCCAATTGGATTACTATTTCTAGGACATTCTGTATAATTCGAAGTGTAGGGTAATTTTATGCAAACTGTGAATGTTACAAAACTTTGGATGTTATTGTAGGTTAGGTTTTCTCGTTAAAAATCTGGAAGTGTTGAACGAAGCCACGTTGAGCAGCTTATTTCTGATTAACCATCGCGATTCTCCCTTAATTACGAATTAAAAACGAGCAGAAAAAGAGTAGAATAGAGGAGAATGCAATTTTCTGAAAGTTTCGCAGAAGGTTTTCTTGGAGGGACACCTGTTCTCGTTCGAAAGAACTTAGAACCTCGTTAGGAATTAATGTGAGAACTTGGAAGTTTTTCATCTATCATATTCATCCGGTAGCACCTTAGTTGGCTTCTTTCATAAGTACCCTTCTTCGACAAAGTTGATATTCTGATGCAATCTTTAGGTTAAAACTAAACTAACCTAATTTATATATTATTAACTTTGCTTTTTAGCTGATATCAACCTTACCAATCAAATTATTTTTTAATATTACGACTATTTATATAATATTTTTCTCTGCAAATTTGTTGCGAGTATATCCACCGGAAGTCTCGCAAATCTTCAAAAGATATTTACATCGTTTTGGAGCAAAAAAATAAGTGCGTTTCATCTTGGCAAGCTCTTGGCGAACGTCTAGGTTAGGTCGTATCGCGCTTCTTCATGCAGAAAGCAGTTTAGTAGCCGGCGGCCCCGTTTATCGCCCGTTGCGGATGCACCCCAGCCATAAATAAACAAATGAATTGCGCTTCATAAATTTCCTCGGTGCACGAATCCACCATCAAAGTTTGGTAAAAGGGTAGAATTCTCGCTTCTATGCCTTTTGAAATGAATGGCTTTGGACGAGCCTCCTTTTGAACCATTAAAAGTTCGAAAAAGAGCTTTAGAAGACCTTATGGCGAGTTTGGCATTAGTCTTGTATCATTTGACACATTTGTTGCTATGAAAATAGCCAAGGAGGTGATACTATGTGAAAAAATATATCGGAAATATAGAATGAGATTTTTCTATCGCCTCTTCATGCTGCACATATCTAAGCCAGGTTCTCATTAATTGTGAGCGAGGTTTCTCCGAGAATATGCACTAAATTAGATTTTCGTCGAGAGCTTGGAGAACTTGTTTGATCGTGGTACTTCCAAGTTAACCTCTTTCAAACTTTTCACTGGGGTGGTTAATGTGCTGTCTGACGCCATGTTTGAAATTATTCAACAGGAGCGAATTATTCAGGGCAAATCAGTTAGTGCCAGACAATAGATGTTCGCGAAAAAAGATCTAAAGGAACATCGTAATCTATTTTGAACGTTTCGAAGTTCGTTCCACAAAGGAGGATGGAACCTTTTGCAGATACCGAGTTAACCCTTAAAAAAGTTCCTCCAAAGTGTGTAGTTTTACGAGAGTGTACATGAGATAAGAGGTGGGATTCGTAATTTTGGAGGTGCAAAAAATTCACAGTGGTAGGAAAATAAAATTTGCGTGGCATTGAGAAACCTCTGAACAAGTTTTCTACCTAGTAATCTTCGAAACTACTTGCCAAAATTTTCTTCTCTAAATATCGAAATTGCAATTTCTCTGTAACGTTCTTAATTTTAATTTGTATTATACACTTTACGCCACTACGGTTTTTATCGAGTTAAATGTGAGGTTAAATTTGGGGAAGGTTAGGTTACAGTTGAATTGGATTTGGGTGAAATTTGGGTTAAATTACAGTTTAGGTTGCTTTACGTTGTTACTTAATTTTAATTTACTTGGTACTTGGTTATCTAATTTTAATTTATATCGTGCACGAGAATAACCACTAATGGCTTTCATCACGTTAAATATGAAATATCAAATAAAATTGTTGTGGTCAGCTATGATCCATGCCAGGATTAATAAAGCTTGATAAATTGCGGCAAGGTATACGCTTGGTAGTTTGACGTCAGAAGGCTATCTAACTCAGGGAGTTGAACGATATGGATAGTGATACAATTAACAACAATATACTGCAGTTTGGAATTTCAGACTCAAAGAGATAACGCAGATGGAAGAGATAACATGCACTGCACGCATCAGTCGCCAACAAACAATCGCGTACAAGCTTATCTCTTTGAAAGACCCGACTTCCAGGATTTAGACTGCATCGTGGAAATGCCACCTCAGAGACATTCCGTTATTATTCACAAAAATTTCCTAATCTGTGATGTGCATCTTCCTTTTGGAAGATATGAGAATGAGCATAATATTGAAAGTAAAATTTCGGTATAAAGTATTACTTTAGAGGTTAGAAATCGTTTACGAATAACGATTAACCAACGAGCCTTAAAAATTATATATGGTATATTCTGTTCTCACAAGAACCCTTATTCCTTGTTTATTCTAGTCTACGATGTTTCCTAATCTCTCTATAAGCTTCTATAAGCCTTTTCTTGCTGGAACTATGAGCATGAATATTTTAGAAATCATTTAGAAGATTAAATATCAATACGAAATGTTGTTCTAGAGATTCGGAATCGTTCATAAGTAATAATCGACATATTTTGTCCTCGCAAGAATTCGTTTTGGTTTCCTTGCTAACCTTTAAACTATGTTTTCGTATAAAAATTTCAAGAACGATTCTTTTTGGACGCCATTTTCTATCTTTGAGCGAGCATTTACGTGTAAGCGAAACGTACTCGGTCATAAGTTTTATTGAAGCAAAATAAAAATGTAAAATAGACAGAGAGAGGTTAGGTTAGAAGTTTCATGATAGAAAAATCGCGTAAAGCTTTCGAAAAACTAGTCTGAATCGTACGGAACCGCGTACGTGTCCGTTATGACGGGAAATGCCGCGTCGCATACCAACAAACCACTTTTGTGGCTCGTTACCAAGTAACCGGAAAAATCGCGTCCCGCCCCCATTGCGCGGGGGTAGCTGAAAGCTCGCGATTATTTCTTGCACGCTCGTGTGCATGAACGTCATCCGTGAAATTGCGAAACTTCCATCCGCTATTCTATCGTGCCGCCATCTCGCCTTTAATTGGCATTTTCATTTTGCGTGCATCCTACCTCCGCGATGGAAACGCACCAGGAACAACCGCTATAAAAACTTGCTCGACGGAGAAATTCCAAAACTAGTTTTGATACTTAGAAAGTAAATTGCCAACTTAAACTTGATGCGATTTAACTGAAACTTAACCCCAATGTAACTGAAAATTGACCCAGATCTAATTCAATTTTAACCTAGCTTTTCCCAAATTTCGTTCAACCTAACATAAACCTAAATTATTCTCAAGTTTACCCAAATATATAGTATAAATATAACCTTAACGCTAATCTATAGACGTGGTCACCACGATCCAATTATTTTAAATGAAATTTTACTTTTACTCAAATATAGCCTAGATATAATCTAACCTAATTCAAACCTAACCTATAGCTGTGACCACCATGGCCCAATTATTTGAAATAAATTTCTGGATTCTCTCGTATATTTAGATACCATTTTAATATACAGATAAATCATTTATCATCAAATATTCAGCTGTACGGATTAAGGCAGTTGTCGAATTAAAAAACTGTCAGAGAGCTTAATTTAAAACGGGCAGGATTTGGATGCAGTAGAATGGATCTGTGAGCGATCGGACAACGTTCAGGAATTCCATTAGCATCGCTGAACGCAAGGGGCATTTTCATAGACGCCACTTTCGGAGCGTGCCTTGAATAATTTATCTGCAAGTACCTTTCACTGAGTGCACCTTTTTTTTCCCCTGAACGATTATCCTTCCTGTTTACACCCTTGCACAATACTTCTTTTCTCTATTGCGTCCATGCTACTCTCTGGAACTACAGTGGCGTCTTTCACTCTATTTTCAGTCCACTGTCTTTTTCTCCTTGAAAATAGCACCTCCCTAAATGGAACAGTCTGTTCTTAAAATTCTTTATTTAACTTTTAGTATTCACTTTCGAAATATCTCAATATTCTCTCTTCTTTTATCATTTCTAATTAACTTCTCCGTTGCACAAGATATTTCTTCAATCTAAAGTTCTGATTTTGAACAATTACTTACAAAATATTTCGATATTTGTCTATCTGTTTCGTCTATTTTTTATTTTATTACTCTTATAGACAATGTTGTCGTAGTTTTAAGAAATGAATTTTTGGTTTCGTACAAAATTAAGATAAACGTTTGAAAATGGCATCTGTGTGGTGAAAAGTTGCTAGAAATAAATGTTGATACGCTAGAATGTCCTGGTCGCGTGTTGGATAGGTGGTTTTCTGTTTGGCCGTGGTTTCCCCGGGGCAATATGGTTCCTAGCAAGTGACTAAGAGTGATGAGGTCGCGGGACGTAATTTTCTTCTTTCGCATGGTTCTTTCTTTCCAGGGATATTGTGGAAGGACAAAAGACGCACGCTGCGCAGACGACGTCAGACGTCGCTGGATAATAAATCGATAATTCGCCTGTGCAACTTCCTAACCTTTCGAAAATCTATGAGGGACACTATCGAACCCATCCGCGAATCTTCATGTCAAATTTTAATTCGTATCCAATTAGTCGATTCTAGGGATTTTTTTTCTTAAATTTGACATTCTCATTTTTCTGCTGACTTTTCTCAATTTTGTATACTAGACCTCAATTTTTCTTTATGAAATAAGGAAATATAATTAAAAAAATTGATCTTTTCTTAATGAAACAATAAAAAGTGCAGTGATTTGTCGAGATAGTGAGAAACTAAACTTTTCAAGTAAAAAATCTCGAGTCAAATAGCTAAAACTGGAAAATGTTTGCAAACTTGACTAAACGTGAATAAATTTAATTTTGTAAAATAGAAAGTAAAGGAGGGACACTGAAGTGCAGGCATTTGTTAATTAGACGAAGAATAGGGAGTTTCGGAATGATGAATGTTGCCATTAAAGTATCCCTGGTAGAAAGAAAAGTTGACACCGTGAAATTCAATTAGACTAAAACTTTGTGAGGTTGATTTAAAATTTTGTCGAGAGATTTCGACTATTAGCCTTAACATTTATTTTCATTTTCAAATTTCAAGTGAAAGATGATCCTGTTTGTTATTTGTTAAATATTTTGACGGCATTTGGTTGCAGGAAAAATGAAGCTCGAATTGATGAACCGAGAAAAGGGCCTGGAGCTCTTCGGGAAATTTATACGAACGAAGAATGTAGACAGTCTTCAGGGTGACCAGAGGAAAACTGGACCGGAGCCACTGCATCCGACCGATTCCAAGCAGAAATTACAGGCAAGTATCTTCTCATACTAAATCTCCATTCTCTTTTGAACTTTTTCAAACATAACCTCAAATAATCCAACTGAAAACAGGTTCAATTCTGCCTCTTAAATTTTTGATATTGTAAACAACGATCCTAATTTTTCAGTAATTTCAATTATCTTAGCCCTCAAAAATATACGAAAAAAAATTTAAAGACGAACCTTGTATGGAACTAATATTAATTTATCCTACGATTCTTCTTTTTCCATAAAATAATCCTAATTGCTCTTTAAAATTATATAATCGAATATTTTAATAGCTTTATGGAAGATTTTACCAAATATTAGTAGAAAGATACAAAGTGCCAATTTGTCTCATAGGGACTTTTTATTTTCCCTAGAAGTACGATTCTTTCTGAAAGATTTCCCACTTGCACGGTTTGATACGATCCTCCAGCGAATCAGAAACTTTATTTATCTCATCGAATGGATGTTGGTTCGCGTAGGTAGGTACGCTCCGATAATAGACAAGGTGAAATAGAGTCGTGGAACAAATTTAACTCTCCTTTTTGTGCCGGGGAGCAATCTCCATGTTTCTTTCGACGACAAGCCGGCTGACATTAAGATTCTGGATTCTTGAGAGGAAGAAGCATCTGTGTACGTGTTATCCACCTGCACGTATCGATCCCTAGCTATTTTTAACAGGATTTTACAAGCCCTTGCGCTCGACTCCTACGCTACTTCAGATCTCCTGTTCTAGCTAGGTGATCAATCATCGCGATGATAGACCATGGGGAATTAATTTCTTTTCGCAATATGTTATGTCTTCGCTCCTACACATCATCTTTCTTGTCTGGCAAAATAGGGAAGCAGATTAGTGTCTTTGTATATTAGGACGTTCAGAAATTGTTTCCCTCGATTCAGTTATTTTCTTTTCAGTGGAAGTTTGTGTCTGTTACTTGATTTTCTTTTTTTTTTTTTTTTACTTGAAAAATTGGGAAAGAGATTATTCTCTTCACGAGTTGGGATTGTTTGAAATTATTTTCTGCGATTTAGTGAATTTTGTTTTTCTTTATCACCAGATATGGTGAGAAGACTTGTAAAAATCCTCTAGATATCTTTTAGAGTGGGGAAAAATGTTTTCTTTTATATTTTGAAGTTTCTTGCGGTCACTAGAATTTGATGAAAAGATTCTTGGATATCTATCAGTATATTTTTCTCTTTTTTTAAGAAATTCAACAGACAATTTTTTAATGCTAATGACATAATTCTTCTACAGAGGACTAAATATATTACTGAATATTATATGTATATATAATATTGCATTAAATATTGAAAATAATATGAGATACAATGTTCTATTAAATACTATATTAAAGGAAAATTATAAAACAAATTGTTAAACGAAAGTTTCTGTGTTACAGAAGTGCCTGACGACTCTGGACCTGACGTCCTTGGGGGTTGGCTCCTGCGTCGGGACAGGGATGTATCTAGTCGCGGGGATGGTGGCGCGCAGCGTCGCCGGGCCAGGCGTCGTCATCTCCTTTATAATCGCGGCTATTGCTTCCATCTTTTCCGGTAAGTCGGTTTACAAGAATTTGCAAAATTTATGCGAAATAGTAGAAGCCAAAAACTTAAACGTCAAAAAGAAAAGAAAATGAATATGAAACCGTAAATTGCAAAAAGGTACAATTCCACCAATCAGTATTTCGACAAAATCAGTTATTTTTAATTCGTTATTAAGCTCGCTCATTTTTTCTTAATATTTTAAAATATGGACGATCTCACTTGCTTCTACCAATGACAAAAGCATCTTGCAAAATTTCCGATATCTCGTTATTCTAAGTACAATTGTAAATACTGAAAAATGTAGCCAACATCCAGAAACAAAATATTGAAAATAAAATGAAATATTGTAAGATAAATATCGGCCTGTAATAACAAGTCCAAGGATTATGTGTTTTTCCCTCGAGATGAAGGATATTTTAACCCTCTTGTGTGTTAGAGAAACATTTGGGAAAAGTATAGTATACGCAGCTGTGGGAGCAGTATGTCTTCATGGGAAGCGTTGTTTTACCATCGCTGCCGGCGAGAATTCTCGACCGTATTTATCGTCGGCTAGATACGCGGTCGGATTAGATTTACGGTGTTTGTGTGGCGGAAACCGTTGAGAACGGTCCAAGGCGGTAAAACATCACGTGATCCAATTCTGTTTCCACTTGGAAAGATTTTAAAGTGGCTCACGCCGATCGTACACGCAGTTCATCGTTGCCTTAGGGCGCGTTTACACCAGACGAATGAATGCTCGATCGCTCCCCACTCTAATGAAATTATCCTCGTTTGAACGAGGACTCGGGACAAAGATCAACAAACGCATATAATTCCTAATATATAATTTTTCTGAAAATCGATATCAGATGATTTGACGTGTTTGGAAGCCTGTTTATCAAATCTTTATAAAGAAATAAAATTAATAAGAAATAAAACGAATGAAATTATCTTTCCGCATGTACAGATGATCTTTATCGTATAAATGGTCGGGAAATCGCATATCATCGTTTCATTTTTATCATTTAGAATTAATCAAACATTTGCAAGCATACGACATAAAAACATTCTTTCTCATTGCTCATCCTTTCTGTGACGAGAACAATCGATGCCGTTTTCAAGCATTCGTAGAACATTTACAAGAATGCTCATTTTAAATCATAAAGTGGATTTTAGTCGATGACGCTATTAGACAAAATTTTTTGATGCGCGACTATAATATACGCGAAGATAATTAAAAGATAACCGCCTTCCTTACGGGAATTTTATTTCGATGTCTGACCAAGTACGTAGTTACTCTTCTTAGAATTTGGCTGTCACGTATAATTCTGTTCTACTTGCTTCTGTCCGATTACAGTCGATTATAGTCTACTTGGAACGCTGTATTCCGCTTAGAGAATTCGTAAAATAGAATTTAGGCCACATCCATGCCAGAAACAATTTTTGTAATGTACAATACATGAAGTATATCTTCATACGTACGACATACTCGACTTCATACGAATACAAATGAATTCTTCCATTGTCCTGTTTAGTATAATTGTATTTTATGGTCTGTCTGTATGTGAAGTTACTCCCCTTAACATCTTGTTTCACTCGCCCATCTGATCACAATTGGTGATATTCTACTTGGAACACTGTGTTGTTATTATCAAAATCTTGAAACAAATTTTCAACAGAAATAATTGCAATTAAAACGCACGTGTTAAGTTAATGAAAAATACAAATTATTATAATATTCTGCTTACTGCAATTTTATTCTAAAGTCTGATTATACACAAGGTTATTCTTCTTAAAAACAGAATGTTACGTGTAATTCTATTCTACTTGCTATACTCGGGATATAGCTTATATTCTACTTACAAATCGTGTTATCATGTCACATCTTAAAAGACTTACAAATGTCTGACAATGTACAGTCTGCTTCTACTTATAGGCTGTCTAGACAGATATAGCCTGGCTACACTTTCCTTTGTCCGGCCGGTGTATATCATGGGATACTTTTTAACAATTGTCTTATTAGTTATAGGAATCGTTGTTTCTTTACAATATAAAACAGAATCAACTAAAATCCTGTTTTTTAATTATTTCATTTGAATTATTCTTTTTGAGTTTTCCTAATGTATTGAAATAAAATTTCCACAGAAATATATCAAAATGAAGGCATGTGAAAACGACTAATTGAACAAATATTCGAAAATTTCAACGTTGTGGCATAGTGCTCTGATTCGTTCCATAAATTTTGCAAAATCAAACTTCACAGAGCTTTTAAACTTATTTTTCACTTTGATGCCATATCATAAAAAGTGTACTGACCTTGAAACCTTTACGATATTCTCACTCGTAAATAGTCAGTCTAAGCAATTTCATTTTATCTGATAAAATCTTTTACCACTTTCGTTGCAAAACTATTTTCTCAAAATTACAGTTACATGACACGTGGTATATAATTGTATTATCCATTTTCTCATCTAACTTGTTTCATCAAACCTTCCTTTGCCGCTGGAAAAACTCGTTTTCCTATTTTCCCTATATCAGGCCACCGGCCACGAATATAGTCCATGATCACCATGGTGCACGTGCTTCCATACATCTCTGTTTGCTGACACATATACGGCAGGACAGCTGCTACGGCTCGAGGCGAGTGGAAAAGAATGTCGGATTAGATTTACGGGCTGCACATCAGCCTTGCTTCCCTGTAACCAGACACGTGAATCCTATAACTGTACGTGGATTGCTACGTGGCGATTTTACATAATACGTTTGTCTCTCAATTCTCTATGATATACAATAATAATGTATTATAAAAAGACATGTACAATACATTGTATTATCTTTAAAATAGAAATATTTTCTATATGAAATATATTCTTTTTGAATGAATGATAAAGAAGATGCTTAGTGCTGCATCGATTAATTTTCATTTTCAATTTGTCAAAGTAAAAATATGAAATATGTTCAATTAATGGAAATACATTGTATATAAAATATATTGATTGATAAAATATGTTACAACAACACACAACACATTGTATTAATAAATGTTTATTTCCAACCTGTGAAAGTTAAGATATTTTCTATCTAAAATATGTTATTTTATAAAATATTATATATAATATATAATATTCTTTTTAAAATATGTTAGTATCCTTTTCGAGGTAAAATATATTGTATCTTTTTTTCTTTTTTTGCATTAAAGAGAATATTTAGAGAAGATTTTTGAGTTTAAAGAAAACATACGATATGTTTTCTTCTTATATCGAAGAGAACGCTAACATAATTTTACACAGAAAATATTTTTGCTTCCATAGATTTCCCACAAGTTAAACAAAAACACAAGCTAATTATTCATTCGTTATTCTTGCTATCACAGTGTTATTTTGTCCGGATATTTGCCGAGTTAAAAACCAGTTACCAGACCAAAGCTCCTACATCTGTGCCGATAGCGTAAATACAAAATACAACGAAAATTGCACGTTGATATCCTCGCGAAATACGCTAGTTGCATAAATAAACGAATTAAACAAACACGTCGTAAGCGTGCTTAATTAACATGTCTGAAAATTATCCGTCGAACATTTTAATATTTATTCGAGCGAGGTACGTGTCACGGTCAATGAAATAAAAAAAAAAAAGAAAAGAAGAAAGTGAAAAATCGGGAAGGAAATTGATGCCGTGAGGCTAATTAATTTAAATCATTGCAGGTCGTACTCGCGCATCAATTAGCGGCCTTTAAACGCGTGAAGCTTTAATCAGTTGTTACATCAGAACGTGGCTGGTTGTCCGGTCGAATCAACCAACGGATTAAAACGTCGATAACTGATGTACGCCGGTGCCGACTGCTAATTTATCATGTCATATCGTTAATCGCCGCCTCTGCCTCATTATTCTGTTGACGTTTCTCTGGCTACTATCCATCGATTTTTTCCGAACGCGAATCACACGTTTCAGGAATTTTTTGCTATTTTGGTGAAACAATAATTTGACAAAGCTTGTTGATATTAATGAAAAAGGGCGAAATGGCTTTGAGAGCTTTTGTGATATTTTTCATTGGGAAATGTTGTCAGAGGAATTTTCAATATGGTATGAAACTTTTAAAACTATTGAAAATGCAAATTTCTTGGTTGGTTTACTTATGAGTATTTTCAGAACTTTCTTATATTTAGTTGAGATTAAGGTTGGGCAAATTTTGTGATATTGGTGAAAAAAGAAAGAAAGAAAGAAAAAAGGAGTTTGGGAATTTGCGTGGTGCTTTTAATTTGGAAGAATTTTCACAATATTTTTCATATTGCATTGTGAAAAATATTCTGGCTACTTTTTGTTCATTCTATGTAGAAATAATTCTAAGAAATTTTCTGGTATTTCGCTAAAATGTTGGTTTGAACATTTTTTTTTTTTTTTTTTTTTTTTTTGATATTATGGCAAAAAGGGTTTTGGAAATTTTATACATATCTTTAATTAGCAAGCAGTCAGAGAATGTTTTTTTTTTATTATATCTGCAAGAATTTTGGAAACTTTTTAGGTATTTTAGAGATAACTCGTACTGAGAAATTTGTCTATGTTATAGGAAAAAAAAGCATTTTGATAATTTTTGGGTATTTTATCAACAATTCATATTGAGAAATGTACGTCTCAGCGAAAATGTGTTTGGGAATGAATAAATTTTTTCCCGGGATGAGATTCCGAGTATGTTTGTTATATTGTAATACAAAATATTTTTAGAAACTTTCCAAATATTTTACCAACAGCTTTTTACAAATTTTGTTATATCACATCAAAGAAAGTTTCGAGAATTTTTCTCATATTCTCTATCGTGTTATCGTGGACAGAAATCGAAATCGTGTGACTATGCATTTGATTGGCCAGAAAAGTTCAGTCAGTTTTTTATACGATAGCGTCCTTTTACCAAACACAAAGAATTTTACTAAGAAATGTACGAACCAAGTTAGATTGCAACCTTTGAAATTCTACGTTACTTTCTGTCCCAACTGTTCCTGTTGAAAATGACAACGTGAGTTCACGCTCGCCATCTATATGCAGACGCACTAGTTACAATAAATAGTAACTAGAAGATAGTTCTAGATACAATCGATAAATTTAATCGATAGGTCTAAGATATTCTTTCGCTTTTTATCCCTAGTCCATATAAGGAAGTGCAATAAAGGTTTCTCGGCTCAGAACGGTGTGATAGATTTATTCAAAGAATAAAATAATAGCTTCTGTGATTGTACCTCTAAATACAGAAATAACAACAGGTTATACGCCCAGGTTTAATAATTAGTTATTATTTTATTGAAAATATTAATAATAATAATAATAATAATAATATCGAGGAGCGCACTAGATAACCTAAAAACAAAAAAAAGTGCGCGATCGATGATTCAGTGTTGAATATCATAAAGGCGCTTTATCGAATATATAATAAACGCTTACGTGATAATACAGTTATCAAAAGAATAATCCTGAAATGTGACAGCAAGAAAAATTAGCCAAAAAAATAACACCAACTCCTTTGAATTTTATTTGACTGAACATGATGTTTCGTGTTGATGTTACAGGAGCATGTTACGCCGAGTTTGGAGTACGAGTGCCTCACACAACTGGCAGCGCTTACATGTACAGTTACGTGACTGTAGGCGAATTAATAGCATTCATTATTGGATGGAACATGATACTGGAGTACCTTATAGGTACGAGCGCGTGTGCCTGCGCTCTTAGCGCCTGCCTGGATGCTCTTACGAATGGAGCCGTTTCCGGAGCGATAGCCAACAGCGTGGGAACCATTTTCGGTGAGCTACTACTTCATTCAATCGTTTTGCTTTTAGAAACAACGTTGAATCTATTTGAAAAACTTATCAACAAGTCGTGTGTCGGCTGTTTGCCATTATTAGCTCCTGAATATGCATAATTCTCACAAGGATAATGTTTTTCGAACATTCCAACGACGCGTACTATCCGTGTTTGTTCCTGGTCATTTCATATTTCGAGAAGTATATTTCGAAAAAATAAAGGCTATACGATCTATTTACGTATTTTCGAAGAATTTTTGCCGAATTCACGAGAACCTATTTTTGAGTTTACGTACTCGTTGAAAACTTACAAGAAAGAAAAATAAATAAAAATGATAATGGGTACCGCTGTTAATTATCATGTGGTGATCCTTTACGACAAATTTCAAAATGAAATTTCCCCTCTGGGAAAAACGGTAAAGGCTGCAATTATGACTAATTGAAAAATAGTTTCACGTGAAAAGATGTTTAAAAGATACTATATTATACATTACTTGGCAAAAAGCGTTTCTTAAAGGAAACGGTTAGGAGATGGCATTATGACTCGCTGAAAAATTGCACCTGCGCTAAAAAGTACTAAGAGGTGGTACACTGTCGCCTCTAGGTAAAATAGTAAAAAGGTAGCCACAGCACTTTTATACAACCGGTGCGACAATTTTTTTCGTGATCCATCAAAGGAGCTGAAATACACAGGCGAAAATGCATCTGAAGAGAATTTACATCGCGTACCAGCTCAAAGAAACTTCATTTGATAGTCTGTTTCTTTTACTCACGCTCGTCGTGGTCGTTAATACGATGTTTCACAAGTGGCAGTGCTGCGAAGAGATTTCATGGCTGATCCCATAAATCGTTGGCTTATACTACTTGCACATGTACAGGATGTCCAGAAATCATGATACAATAGAAAGGAGAGTAATTGTACGTTAAAAAGTAAATTGGAAATGTAGAATAAAGTTTTTTCATATGACGCTTCGTTTTCCAGAAAATTGAATCTGAAAATTTGTCGGGTATACTCAAACTTGACTAATTTTCGATTGAACAGGATAAAATCATCGGCAGGAGGTTATCGTACGTGTGGAAATATGTCGAAAACGTAGAATGAAATTTTTTCGTATGACGTTTCGATTTTGAGAAAATCGAATTTGAAATTTTGTCAAATATATTCGAATTTGGTCAGATCCGGATTGGACAGTAGAGAAGAGTCGGCGGAACGTTATTCTACGTGTGAAAATTGATCGAAAATGTAGAATACAGTTTTTTCACAGGATACTCTATTTCCGAGAAAATCAAATTTGAAAATTTACTTTCTTTTACAGAATACGTTTTCAAATTTTATTTTCCTGAAAACGAGGCCTTTTACGCGGAAAATCTTATTCCATATATTTCACTTATTTTCGTTTCAAACCACTAACTGTTTTTCTCGTATTCGCAGTCAGCAATTAACCAAGTTTAAATATAAAGGATTCACGAGGAAAAAGGGAAATGTCAATTTTAACGAATTTTGAATTTTACATTTTTCCTACTGTGTTATGCTACCGTGTGTGCTCATTATCACGGGCTACGTCGTATAAATTTGAATGAAAATTTCCTGCAATTTCATGGTAATTACAAGAAATTGTGGTGTAGTTTTCATTTTTCACAGTCTAATTTAACGCATTATATAATACTTCATATCACAAGGGAAAGTTAAAAATGGTGCAAAATAAAACGATGAATAAAATATCTCATTCTTATATAATACCCATGAGAGAATATAAAATTGTGACATGATACAACGAGAAATAAGTGTTCGTTTTCTCAGAAACGCTAAAATCTTCCATTTTTCTTTTTTATTATGATACTCCATATATTTTGCATATTTCCCATTTATTTTTTCACGTAGAAATACTCTCTTTGTCGTCTATATCAAAATTGTTAGGACACCCTATGTCTCCGGACTTGTGCTAGGATTATTCTACTGCATCCGATTATTACGTGGTATGAACACGGGTTGATGAAACAACAAAGAGGAACCCGAGTAACTGGATATCCGGTCTCCCTGTTACGAGTTACATTTCTGGATGTCTGGCTACTCACGCGGCGCTTCTACCGGCGAACGCGAAAGTGGAACATTCTATTCGCGGTGGATCGATCGCGTACAAGGATCATTCTACTCGAGTGTCTCACCAGTGGCGGATTGTTCTACTTGAGAGTATTGGTTATGCGTCTGGTATTTGGCTCGTGACACTTTGATGTCTGTATGAGTATGGGATTGTTCCACCGATACCGAGGCCTGTGTAAATGCATTCTTTCAGGACAGTCAGACTTTAAATAATTTATAGAACATTTATTTAGCAAATGTTTAATAATTCATACGTTCAATGTAGTTACTTCAATGTACAATTTATCATTATTTTATATTATTTTTAGTGTTATTTATAGTTAAGAAAATCATGAAGTGTGTGCTCTTGTACGGATCGTTTAAAGCAATTAGCTTAGGCCATTGGTTATCTGCAACGAAAAGGCAACAGTGATGAATTACAGGAACGAAAAATCCCGATTGCAAAAGGGAATGGCAAAACAAACTTTATGTTGTAAAAAGTAGAATTTGTAATCTCTTTCATTATCTTATCATTATTTCTTATCTTATTAGACGGGGAGATAGTGATGAATTTTCCTATAAAAATAATCTTACTGCAAAGGTTAATAAAACTCATGAATATCGCGGAATATTATTAAATCTCCTAAAATTATTCAATTTATTAGTATTATTTAAAATACTTTATAATTTGTTTTATTGATACTATACTTGATTTTCTCACAGAGAGACTCGTGTTATGTAAAGAAAAAAGAAAGTAGAAAAAGACTGCTGATCCGCCCATTTTCTCACTACTATCATTAGGAAAGCAAGTGAAGCAACGAGAGTTGAGTTTGCAAAATTAATTTCATGAGATCGAGTCGACCCTTCGCACCCAAAGGTTTGTTCTTTACTCCGCGACAAATACGTTGGTAATCTGATTATCAGATTTCTCTAGCACGAGAAAAGATTCTACGAATCCAGTTCGGATCTTCACTCGAACAATGGGGTTCATTCCGCAATTTCTAACAAGCCCTGATTACGTCTAAATGCATGAGTGTCTTCCGTGTAAAGGTAATTGTGTAACATAATATCAAAAGAGTAAATTTGTTTGTGAAGATAGATTTTTGAACATATGTTTGCATAAATCTTTTTCATTCTTATTTGTCGTACAACCAACTTCCAAAGTTAGTTTCGTATGTTCTATTATACCCTGTATAATTTCAAAATAAAATCTAATTTCTTAATCAATTGAACAATCGTTCTTCCAAATGTTTCATATAAGCTGTCCACAGGTGTTCCATTACTTTTACGATCCACTATATCCAAATATATTAGTTGAAAACGTTGGCAATCTTGATTCAGCGAAACTTTTTTATGAGAATTCTGCTTTGTGGGTTGTGGAGAGTGTGGTTGAGGAGTTAGGGAAGTTTATGGTCAGACAGTTCGGACAGTAGTACGTATGGTGGAACGCGATGCAAGTGGCATGGATACGACCCTAGTCAGACCTGCGGTTTAAGTAGCAAGTTTCAGATAGTCGGACTTACAGTTGCTAAAGTCGATATAGCGTGCTCGTAAAATCAATGGGGCGTTAAAGTTGACGCGTTTCAAGTGACGAAACTGTCATTTCATAGGCAAATAAAAATCTTTCTATTACGAGCTTATACCGTGTCCATTCCTAATCTTCTTCTTTTGTAATCGTTAACCTAATATATTGTAGGAAAATTTGGAAAAGACGCGATTTAGGAAATAGATTCTACAGATATGTAATTTAATATTTTTCAGAACTTAAAAATGTCATAACGTTAGATGTTATAACTTTTGTATTTGAATTTTTAATTTTATATTTTTCCTTTTTCTTCTCAGTTGTAACTTATTATTTATATTTTATTTCTATCATCTTGTGTTGTAATATTTTTTTTTTACACTTCTCCTACATTGTCTTCTTTTTCACTAAAAAAGCTTTCCTCCCCAGTCAAAGTACCAATAAATAATAATATTCGGAAAATCTAATCTTCAACTGATTAACGAAAAAAACTGGCTTGCCATTACTTTTAATTTTAAGTTTAATTTCAGCTAGTTTCAGGGTGAATTCTGAATGAAATATACTGAAATTGTAAATTTATAACACGATCGTTTAATTGATTTACCTTGAATTTAATTCCAGGCAAAGAGTTGATGAAAATTTAGAATTCAAAAATGACTTTCTCGTTCAAAGAATCTACACGTCAGAAACTGTATAACATAGCATACTGAAATGATTTAAAACATATTAAAACGATACGTTCCAGTTTCAATTCGCGTTACAAAAGATCGATTAAAAAATTAATTATCGGCAAAAAGGTAAGAAAAAAGAAGGGAAAATTTGGAAAGTGGATTGCGTATATGATTTTGTAGGATAGAATACTACAGAGATCGTTTAAAAATCCTCTACGGAAATAGAAAGAGACGAAGAGAATAAGAGATGAAAAAACAGACAACGCGTTTCAGTTCAATATTCCTGGCCACCATTTGTCTCTTTGTGAAACAAGCTTGAATTCCTTTCTTCCTTTCTTTGTTTCACTGTTTTTTCCCTTCTACCATTTGCGGAGCCATCTGTTTCCAAATCGACCCACGAGTACAAAAGTTCCAGCCATATTTTGCCTGTGTTCCAAATCCTTTTTAATCCCTTTTCCTTTTATTTTTATTTATTCGCGACGATGATCAAAAATCTCTTGCCTTGCAGACTAGTGTTTTTATATGTTGAAAATGACAACGTGAGTTCATGCTCGCCATCCATACGCAGATGCACTAGTTACAATAAATAGTAACTAGAAGATAGGTTTAAGATGTTCTTTTGTTTTTATCCCTAGTAAGAAAGTGCAATAAAGCTTTTCGGCTCAGAACGGTGTGATAGATTTATCCAGAGAATAAGATAATAGCTAATATGATGCTACCTCTGAATACAGAAATAACAACATTATATATAGCACATATTATAACATTCTAATAAAATAATTCAATAAATTACTTTTTCTATATCTTCTTGGAAATTTTCAACAAACGTTATTGTAAAAAGTTGCTGAGCTGTACATTGAAACTTCTATTAAATAGTTAATAAATGTATATATAGATATATAGAAATATGTAATATAAAATATAACCTAAAAGATCGAAGAATTACCATCATTCAGCCATCGTTGATCACAGGTTAGTTGTTCGCGAGACAAATAAGATAGGAAATTTCTCTATCTGAGAAAAGACGAGAGAAATATTGGAATTTCCCTTTTATCGGATCGTTCTCAGGAAAACTCGTGGTAGAAGAAACAATGGAAGACATCGGCATGGCGATTGAGCTAATCGAACATCGTAGTTTGATCTTCGTTAACGATGTTTTAGTTTGAAACAACATAACCGTAGAAACAACGATATAAAGACCGGAAATTAGAAACGGGATGCGATGAAAATATGAAATGTAGAAAGAGAGAAGGGGAAATGAAAGGAAACGGGAAGAGGTTTGCGCATAAATTAGTCGGACATTTCCATTACTTGTAATAAATTAAGTATACCGGAATGCAATAAGTAACGATTAATAATAGCAGATTTATCAGTATATTCGATATGCAAAGTGTTCTGTTTTAATATTTCACAATTTTTCACTCGTTCATGGAGGTTTAATAAGAGAAGTTATTTGTTCATCAAAATTTATTTATGTAAATTAAGCTATGTTTGTTTAATAAAGGTTGGTTATTTGATATTTATAGCTATGGATCTTTTTCTAGTAAAATATGGAAAAGAATGTTTGAGATTTTATGAACTACGCTTTTTACGTGGAAAACAACTTTATTGTATTTATAATTTACTTCTAAAGAGTTTCCTTTGAATTTTAATTTAGAAGCTTAATAAAAATCTTATATTCTCTTAAATCCTGATATAAAATATTTGACGTATAATATTCTTGGATACTTTATACTTCCTAAATCATAATAATGTAATAATACTCGAACTACGCCTCTTTAATAAGGACTAGTAATATCGTATCTATTTTTTAAGTAGGGAATTTTCTTCAATAGGTTCAGGTTATTCAAACATGGCGGACAATAAACTGTCCCGCATATAAAAATAACCTAAAAATTGATACTTCGTTAGCTCGACGATTATCAAGTTAAAGCTCTCGAGTGCACGAGGCCAAAGGAATATTTCCTGGCAAACAATAAAACTCTTCTTTGTTTCCTGCCTTGTTTGTACGGAGAAAAAGTTTAACGAGTCACGAAGACCTGCGATTTGTCGATAGGGCACGTTTTCTCGCTTTTTAATCGTCGGGGCTCGGTTTCATCGTCCAAGAAATACAGTTCTTAGCAAAATTTTAATGTCGTTGCAAATTTTTGACTACACTTTACGTTGCCACACGATAATTTCAATGTTTATGTCATGAGGCTATTGGGAAACTTGGTGGAAAAGCTAGGTTAGGTTATCTGTAATAAGTGGTAAATCTAAGTTTATGGGAAATTAGAATTATGTAAACTTAATCTACGTAATCTCAAAGTATTCAGATTCGTTTATTTTCACCAAGAAGTATTTCAAAATATGGGTAAATTACAATTCTTCATTAACTGCAGTTTATTTCTCATAATCTTTGTGGCTATGTATAATAGAATATCGCCAAGTGTTTACTTAGAATTCAACTTTAAGGTTATGTACGATCAAAAAGCATTTTTCTATGATTTACCATCCAATTTTCTTCTTAAATCTTCAAATATATTTAAACATGTCAAATATGTTATTTGATCTTTCAAGTTATGTCTGTCTGAAGCAATACTAATATCTGAACTATCTGACGAACTTCCACGCGAAATATGTAGAAGTGTCTCTGTTCGCCAAGGGTTGCTTTGACCAAAGCATTGAAAAATCTAGCGAGAACATGGAAAAGCGACATTTTGTGTATATTTCCAGCTGGCTGGTGAAGGGTCCCTGCCCGATGATCCTTGAATGAATTTCCTTAACGTCTTCACCTTTGCCATTTCATCGTCCCAACAGATGGTAACGGTTCAACCAGCTTTCTCAACGAAGCGTGCGTCCGCCATTATTCGAATGCACCACGTACACTTCGCTTCCTAGGTACTTTGCAGCTAGGTCGTACTTAGGAGTCCCATCGGAGAACAAAGGAAGAAGTGCCAACTTATTTTCCTCGATTTTCATTTTTTCAAATTAGTTTTAGAACAAATTTAAGTTAGTTTGAAGAAGATTTATTCTGTAACGAGTTGAAATAGAATATAATCTATATTTTATAAGGCTTCAATTTGGACTTAGAATGATCTTAGAATAATCTTAAAATGACTTTTCTTTCAGTATTAATAAATTCCAAATGTTACCAAAAATCCATTGAAGTCTCAGGTTATTCAAATAAGGTGCAACAAGTCGAAGTAAAAGTTAACCTATTGTTAACAGGATTCAATTTAGACTTAAAATCGCTTTAGAATGTTCTTCGAAGTTGATAAAAAGACTTTCGATGCTAGTACAACAATGATATTTAAACAGCAAATATATATGTAGTAGTACGTACATTGTTACATTTTTAATAGTTACATTATATTCTAGTGACTCGATACGAACTGTAGTGCTACTATAATTTGTCATGAAATTTGTATACTCTGAGAAAATACACATACTGTTTTTACAGGCGAAATATCCTGGTATATTTATGAGTGACAGTGTATATATATTCAACCAAATCCAATTTATTCCCGAAGAAAAATAAGTCCTACTAACCTTAACTTAATTATAAGCAGCCATATTTCAAGGATCCCTACAGAATTGTATCCAAAGGAATAAATTGAGTTTAGAAATCAGATCTGTCAACTGCAGTGTTAGAGGTTAGAAAGAGATCAAAGGATCGATTTACAATAAGGGAGAAGACGAAGAATCCGACATCCGCAGGATGAAGAGAATAAGAATGGAGGAAGTAGGTTCAGGTGGGCAGGTTAAAGAGCATCGAAGTGCTCGGCTTCGTTTCGGATCGATGAGGTCCACAGGTGCTAGACTTGATCCGCGCAAGCGCCCCTCTCGCACCCCTTTTTGTTATCCCCGGGTTCCCTTCTTCCTCTGGGCGACCCTTCGCCGCTTTTTCCCCTCGTTTCGCAACGAAGGATACACTGGGTGATCCGTGATTCACGTATCCAACACGTACACGCTATTCGAACTTAATATTCATGAGGACAAGCCTTAAAGAGAGGCTGGATAACGTGAACTAAGGTATGCTAGGATGAAGAAGGGCTTTTGTAGTTTTCGCTGATTTCTCACATTTTTCTTTTCATTCGTTTTTGAGGTTACGTTTCATTTGTTCAATATTTCAGTAGAAAATGGAAAATCTGTTTGATCGGTGAAGAGGAATTTTGATCGATGATTGACGAGGAATCTATAGGTTAAGCTATATCAATCTCCTATTTTGAACATATTTCTTTATCCAAATTAGGTTATATTAATCTTCCTTTTTAAACATCCTTCCTTTCCATTTTCCTCTAACCCTGATAAATTAACTTCTGAAAAATTTAGCCACGAACTAGGATAAAAATGCTTTTTACTTCAATACTTAATAAATATATACTTTTCTAACCTTAATCTTAAGTCTTAATAAATTCATCCCTAAAGGGACTAGGTATAAAATTTTAGGCTAGGTAGCCTTTGCTTCAGATGGAGAAATAAATCCTTAATGTTACCAAAATAACAATATTGATAAAATTCAGATTATGAAATAGATTCTCAATCAACTCGTAAAATGTGCAATTCCTAACTTCCAAAATACCACAGGTTCAATTCAAAGCCCACCGATGTTAGATTTAATCCATGTTTGCAATAATGCCGAAAACTTTCACATTATTAAGTCTTCAGTTCCTCGAACGAGTACAATGGAGCACACTGATGATCGATTCGATTGGAACCTAGGAGATTCCCTCTGAGAATTGTCTTCTTTGTTCTATCAAGCGGACCAATACGCCATTCGACGATATATTGTTCGATCAAACAGACTTCCAGTTCCGCAGGACGAACTTCCTAAGCTCTGCCAGGCGTTGCCATTATCATTGTTCGCCCAAGATGATCCTCTCCCTAACTTCGACATTTTCGCTTCTCCATCATATACATCGATTTTCTATATTTTTTTTCTTTCATGTCCCGGTAGCTCGAGTAACTCGATAGCTTTTCCACAATTCTTTTTCTGGTTTCTATAGGGTATGTGAAACCAGTGAAAAACATATTGTTTTCAATATTGCACATCAAATCTAATAACAATCAGCCTTTAGATAATTATTAGAATATATTAATTTTGGATAATTGTTTAAGGGGTTGAGAATCATAGTGGTGTAAATCAGTCCACTAGCATTTCTCGTAAGTTGTAATTAAATGAACGATTAATTTCGATAGTGTTCTGACAGAGAATTTCATTTGTTAGAAATTTCATTTTATCTTTCTGAAAAAAGAAAAATAAGCAGGAAAAGATAAAGAGAAGAAGGAAAAGTAATTTTACCAACAAGGGTCACAATGTTTCGACCTCGAGAAAAGAACTAAGAAAAAAGAGGGAAGAGAAGAATAATTGAAAATAAAAAATGAAAAAAGAATATAGCGAATCGAAGTTAATGTCTCGGTGGAAAACGGACGAGAAATAGAGCATAGTAAAATTCATATCCAACGAATGGATGCAAAATCGACAATAGTGGTGTGGATGTAGGCGGGGAAGGGGGGGGGTGTAGAGGAAAGGAACTGGTGAAATAAATAAAACAACGATCAAAGGATGAAGACGGTCAACCACTGCAGGGGATGAAGATACTGGACGATTGAAATGCAGAAATTGATTTTCTACAGAAGTCCCGACGATGAGGGAACACGTAAAGGAAACAATTCGGTATTAAAGCCGCTACGACGGAAATTGAGATCCCTTCGACGCGTTTCCATCAATGCAATGACTTTGCCTCGTTTCGTTCTCTCGAAAATTGTTTCTGTCGCGATTCTTCTACTCTATTTTTATATCGTTAAATTGTTGGAGAATCTTTCGAAGAGTATTGCCGTTGTTTCTGTTATTATGATAACGCTTCGTATAAATTAGATTCTAGGGACTTCTTCAGCTTTAGGGACTTCTCGAGAAACAAGTTGTTATATTTAGTATTATGTATCATGATTTCCAACTACTTAAATTCCAAGATCCCTTCTAACAGAATATCTTTTTAAAATCGTAAAAATTGAAAAATTGTTTGGATATTATTGAAATTGAACAAATTCTATCATATTGTACAGGGTGTCTCAATAATCATGGTAGAATCGGTGAGAATGTGATGCTACCTGAAAAGATTTTTCCACTTGAATGAGGACTAGGAGCAAAAATCAAAATTCGCAATCCAGAACTCGGGACAAAGATACAAAATTGCACATAACCTGTATTTTTCCTGATCAATTTTCAAATTTCATTCTCTCGGAAACAAAGCGCTCTGCGAAAAAATTGTACTCGACATATCCCATTTATTTTCTCACGAAGAATCATCGTCTTATCGATCATACCATATTTATTACTATTATTACGACGCCCTATGGAATATCTATCTAATATTTCGTAAAGTATGGAAAGTATGTGGGAAGTACGTGGTTGTGCATAGGAATGTTTCAAATTGAAAGCGATCGACTCTCAAAAAGTCAGAAGATTTCCAGCTATCGAGAATGGTTACAGAGACGACGTGAACCGGAAACGTTCCACTAAGTCCGATATCCCTGGTCTCGTTAGTCGATGGCACAAATTGGGTTCCGTTAATTAGCATGACACTTTTCAATCGCATATACTCCAAGCTTAATAAAGATGTAAAAAAATTAACAAAAATTTCATTTCGATACCACGGACTTTCCTATTTTAACATTAATTAAGTTATAACAATGATCTTTATGGTTTACGTATATACGCAACCAATTATTTTTGGGAAGAATTCGTTTGATTCAATGTGAAAAGAGTATAAACGACGACGAATGAGATGATCTTGGTTTGTTGAAGGTCGACCGCCCGATTTCCTCGCGTTCGTCATCACCCTACTGATGATGCTGCTAATGGCCGCAGGCGTGAAGAAATCATTGGTGTTCAATAACGTATTAAACGCCATCAATCTCGCCGTTTGGGTGTTCATTATGACGGCGGGGATGTACTACGTGGATACCGATAACTGGAACGAGCACGACGGCTTCTTTCCGTATGACTGGAGTGGTGTAAGTATTTTTAAAAGCATATACAAGGGTGTCTCAATTAAACGAGATCAACTAAATACCTGTGGTATTTGCGATTGTATGAAAAGGCTTCTCAGGACAAAGTTAGACTGTTACAAGAAGTACATGTAACGATGGAAAAAATTTTCTTTGAGTTCATCTTGTTAAGGAGATTTTAAGGCGGTACTCTTTAAAATAAAACTCTAAATTTTTTATTGTATGTACAAAAAGCTATTAAGACATTTATTCGGCTTGTAATTTCGTAAAATGTAATGCATAGAAGACAAGGTAAATATAAACTTCTTTGAACTTACTATATATGATACTATAAAGAGTCTTAGCCGAATTGAATCCAAATCTAAATAAAATTGCACCAAAAACTAATTTCAATTTAAACTAAACTTAACGCATACTTGGTCAAACCTCAATAAATCTAATCCTTTTTGTGTCAAATTTAACTGAAATGCTACTAGGACTTTATTTAAATATGACACAAACTTAATACAAACGAAATCAAACCTAACCTAAAGCTAATCACAATTTTAGTTAATTTAAAATTTCAACACAAAAGTCCAATTTTCATGCAAATCTAATTATAAATCAAGTCAAACTTAATGTGGATTGTACCAAACCTAAACCAGTTCCTGCACATACTAGTACTAACCTAATCTACGAAGCTAATTTAACCTAATTCGATAGAAATTTATTCAGACCTAACTCCTATTAACTTCATCCACCAATTAATTCAATCAGAAAAGAATATGGAAGCATCTTCTCTAAATGCTTGAATACCTTCAGAGATTAATCTTCCATAAATAAGAAAGTCGATATGTATTCGATTTCTTAAATCACTCCTAACCTATACAAAATCAATACAAAGTCTGCACACCTTTCAATTGAAATCCTCTATATCCTTGAATGCTTTCAGAGATTAATCTTCCATAAATGAAAAAGTCAATATAAATTCGATTCCCAAAAATTCGTGCTAGGAATTTTAAACAAAATATTATATTAACAAAAATTTTAAAAACAAGAGATATAACAATGCATGTACAATTTTCAATTAAATTTTGAAACCGGCCATGTGATCCCGTAAAGTTAGTGTTAAATATCGAGAAATCTACGCGATTCTGCCACCAAATTGAATAGCTTCAGCATCTTCTGTCTCAGCGAGAGACAAAAGAAAAAATGTGGGAAAGCGCGAGGTGTTTGGAAGGAAGCAGAGTTGCCGGTCCATTTCCGCCAGCTTTTCACTCGTGGTTCACGGAACAATGGCAAACTTGTTGCGTCGAAAGGGTTTCAACGAAACCGGTGAAACCGTACAGTGCATCAGGTGGACAAACGGAGAAAGGGAATTCGGATTCACGGCTCGCGAGGAATCCACGCTAGCCGGGAACCGTGTGATCCGTACGGATGGAATTGGATTTAGCAAGGGGATGCATTATTTAGGTTTCAACTGGATATTGTTCGTTAAGTAGTCGTTTCTCGAAAATCATTAGTAATCCTCTCATTTGCCAGGCGAGATATCTATCGAATCAAAGATTTCTTTAAATATTCATCTTATGTGATATTAATTAATCTGTCCCACAGAATTTATAGTATTTTTCATCTCGTCTCGATTTATAATATAATTACTATTTCATTTTTCTTTATGTTATTTCTAATGAATTCCCCTTAGCCAGTAAAATCTTGAATTTTGTCAATCTTTCATCTTAATTTGTTTTATAGAATTTCTAGTATTTATTAGTTTTATTTTATGCTATCTATAATCAATTCCTCTCAATTCAATAAGATTTTAATTAAACAATATATCTAATCTAATAAGATCATCAATTTACAAATAGATATATAAATATTATTACATCTCACAGAAAATAATTCTTTTAATATGAGGTATTTCTTCATAGAAGTGAATCACACTTAAACCATTCCATTTTCTTCAAACCACTCGACGACCATTCTTCCACTCGAACTTCCTGCAATTTTCAAGAACAAACTTTAGAAAAATTTTATTGTCCGATAACTCGATTATTTTACACGCATGGTTGCTCAAGTATGTGGCATGCAGAGTAGCATTTTCGTATGGGACGAAGAGGCAAATAGGAGACAAACGAAAAAAACACTATTCCGCGATATTAAATATCCCGTGGGTGCACCGGAGTTTCTTCATTCCGAAGGATTCGCGAAACGTTTATTCAAAGGACGTCGGAGGTGTTGAAACGGGTAAATATTAGAATATTCATCTCGTTGGAAAGCAGAATAAATAGAAGAGAATTGACAATGCCCGCATTTTATCATTTTCAGGTTTTTCTATCTTCGTGTTTCTCAATGAGACGTTTCCATCAAAGAAAAATATTAAAAAATGGCCAACTCTGGTACTGCCTGGAGTTGAGAAATTCACGCGGTATCTTCAAAGGTGTCTCCCAAGGAACAAAAGATGTCGCTTTCCGAAGAAACGATGGTAAAGTTGTGAAAAATGAATCGAAACATGTGGATATGATAGTGATGGAGCTCACCTAAGCGTTATATTTTGTCCTTTTGTTCAAGATACTAAATCGTCTTGAAAGTAGTTAGAATGGGAAAATTAGCAACTAAATCGATTGTGAACAATGTGAACAACGACTTTGCATCCATATGTGTTCGTAAGAATGTACTTGGGTTTTGCTCGATTCAAAACTTTAGTCATTTTATCATCGATAACTTTAGTCGATTTATCAACTGACTTTTCTCGTTCACCTTTTTGAAAATCGTTCAATATCTGAAAAAGAGCAAGATGAAATATAACGTTTAGGTAAGTACGATTACTGTCATATTCGCATATTTGGATTTAATTTTTAACAAGTTATCCATCGTTTCTCAGGGAAACAGGTAAGAACGTTTCTTCTTTCTTGGGGAGACACAGTCTTAAGGTTGTGCATGAATTTTTCAATTCAAGGCGATGTGAAAAATGGCGATTTTCTAACATTCTGTTTGCCCTCCCATTCACATTGTTTCAAAATAAAAATTAGATTGAACCGTGTTACGTGGCATACAGAATTTATGACTTCCTTACATGATATATGATGTTACTTTTTACGAGTAGTATCTAGAAATACTACTCGTTTCACATAAAGTGTAATATACAGTACAGTAAGCTATAATACATGCATTATTTTTAGAATAATGATCTTCAAGCCTTGAAAGTAATCTTTTCGCATTCTACACGTCGAAAATTATCCATACGTTATAAAAAAAAATATCACAAATTTGCGTACTTCAAAACGAAGTTCAGCCAAACGTTACGTATTTAGCGTCGGTCGTCAGCGATCCAAAGTGTCGACGGTCGTGAATTATTAATTAAAAAGAGAAAAAGTTTGCCTAGTTGTATTCTGGCATTTATGCACGCGATACTTTCCCTTTTCAACCCCCTCAGTAACCCCCATCGCGTGTTTATCGGCGATCCACGATGAATATTTCCGTCGCCGAGACCGTGTGTGTCCCCTTGAAAACGTGAATTTTTCATCGTCACGTTTCCAACTTGCGTTACTTTCCCTGAAAAGCTTGTTCGTGCCTTGGAAAAACCACCCCATACCACTTCATTATTCGCCCCTACCGAGAAAGCAACCTTTCATTGACCTGATTCTACCATTTCTTCGATAAATATTCGAAGTTAAAACTTGTTTGTATAAAATTTCGAAAATCTGACGAAAGTGAAGTTAACTTTGGCAAATATGCGTCCGTGCGGGTCGAAAATAAATTTTAGGGATAAAACGAACGGATATAGGTTATCCGTTATAATTCTGTTGTCTTTTTACGACGTATTTTCGAAGAAATCCAAACGAGTTTTTATTCCAATCCGTTAAATGTTCAATATCGTCGATATTATTAATATTGCTTGGCTTTGTTAAATTAACACTTTCACCTGCTAACGCAACGTATGCGTCATAGGTATTTTCTGTTAGGTGTTCAGTGACGTGACCTGTGCATCATAGGAATTTTCTACGGTGCGTCTAATGACGCAAACGATACACCATCGAGTTATTTTCGACAAAACTTCACACTGAGAGAAATATCTTCCAGATAAAGGGCGTTCATTATGTAATGATAATAATAACAATAATACCTATCATTATAGCGCAGTATTGTTCTTTCAAGCACAAAGCTGTATGCGCTTTAATGGCAGCAAAGGTATTAACTTATATGAAGGATTTTATAATAAACGTAACCTATAATAGTCTTAAAGTACTTAGAACCATAAACAAATATAAAAGAATACATATCGATATTTAATTAGAGAAATTAAAATCAGAAAGATAAATTAAGGAAGTTAACTTTTAATCCTGATTTATAAAAAAATTAAACTTTCTTGTCTCCTCTTTCAATGAAAATCCTCGAGATTCTCAAACATCCTTAAAGATTAATCTTTCAAGAACGAAAGGAGCTAGTATACGTACATATATATTCCATCTTCTGAATTTCTCCTAACCTATACAAAATTAAACTTTTCTTCGAGTTTCAATTAAAATCTCGTAGATTCCAGATTCTTCAATGCCTTCAGATATTAATCTTCGAGAAATGAAAGAGCCAAGGGTATGTACACACTAATTCGTTTCCCTAAATTATTCCTAACCTATTCAAAATCATGCTTCCTCCTCGCCTTTCCATGGAAATTCACCAAATTCTCAAATGCCTGGAGAAATCAACGTTCCAGAAACGGTTAATACGTGCATTCTATCTGACCTTAGGAGTATGCGTGGGTTTTCTGGGGGTGGCTTTTCAAATCTTTAGCGACCTCGTCCCTTCCTATTTCTCACCCCCACGCCGGAAATTGCTCGAGAGGTCACGGCAGACTGCTTGTGTCAACCTCTCGATTAATATTAATGCATGCGTTAACTACCTCCTCTCTCTTTGATCACATCTCTGAAACTACCCCTTTGTAAGGAGTGACTGTCGACCATTGAGCAATTTCGATTGATTATATTCCGTAATGTCCATCGAACAGTGACGCAGGAATTCTGTAGTTGTTTCTTGTTGTAACTTCCATCCCTGTTAAGGCCTCTTGGAAATACAACTGCGGATAAAGAGATGCGTTGTAGGTCAATAGCCATCCGAGGCGCTGTCATTAATTCGGAATAATAAGAATACGGACGAATCGCGATTCTTTAACGACCCAAAGGTACTTTGAAACTCCTCCATTCAGCGTTAGGCAAAATTTTATTTCCCTATTAAATAATAAATAGAAAGTCAAAATAATGTTTTAATTGTGAATAAGAATTAACTTTCTTATTGAAATAAAGATCGTTTTAACGATGTTAACAATAATTTATTTATTATTTATTATTTGCAAATGAAAATCTACTTTTTGTCAGGATTCAATTAGAAAATAAACGATAATATATAAATAGGTAGTTGTTGGTCTTTGTCTTATAATTTTGTACAATGAACGAATTGTGAAATTAATATGCTCACCCTTCAATAGGGTCAGATTGCAGTTGACGCTTGCTTTTAAAACTAATCGAATCCTCGAACAAGTTGCCCGCAAGTCTATTTAATTTTGACGTAAAAATTACAAATCTTAACTTACAGTCATTTTTCGGATTGAAATGTTACATTCGTGTAAAAATTAAAGTCTTCTTTAGGAATATTAACTTTTTGGAAGTGGCTACCTCTTGTCTTTAGCTTAGTATTCTGATCTCTTGTTTCGCTTAATTACTTCGTTCTCTAGCTGCTTAATGAGAATATATTTTTTTGATTCGTATTTTTTTTTTTTGTAATAAAGATATTTTTTACGATAAAGCAATGTTGTCTACTCTACTTAAAACTGATAACATCAAAAAATATATCTTTATACGATTTGATGTAACATTTTCGGCTAATTCAATAGAGTGTAATTATTTAGTAAAATTTACTCTATTACTTCCTTTAGTGATTCCTCCTTTGTTGTTTCGGGCCTTGAGGGGCTTTGGTTTTACATCCCTATATCTGCCAATTTACTCCGCTAAAAGCGAGCCATTTTGTTCGTTAACGTTCTCTTGTACGACGATGTATTTCATCGTGGTAACATTCGCTTCCAACATAACCTACAAATTTGCTCGTTTAGCTCCACGCAAAAAGCACGTAATAAATTTCAGAAATAAAACGAAGCATAAGAAAAAAGAACGAAGGCTACAGGGCGAATGGTTAGAGGGGGGTTACGCCCGTTTAAATTCAGATGTCTGTGTCTTTTTAACGAGGAAATGCATTCTCTGCTTGGAGGATTTCCACTCGAGGCTTTACGTGGGCGGTGCTTGGAATATGGGGGCGTGAGAGAACTGCGGAGGCGAAATACTACAGGGTCAAACGTGTATTCTCAAACATTCACGAGATTTTTCTCTTCCAAGAAAAGAAGTCATCCTATAGAGCCTGTTAACATTTCAACTTGTCAAGTTCGTTCCTCGATGAACACTTTGAACGAATAAACCTGTCCGTCTAAACTAGTTTCCCTCCTATCTTTTACTCCTTTTTATTTCACTCGATCGTTTGAGTCGACGAAACACGCGAAATGATCGTAGAAAATAGAATTCCGATCAGTTTTTAGGAATCCCCAATATTCTAGGGATTTTCACGGCGATTCGGTTAATAGGGAAAAGCTAGTTGCTCTCAATCTAGTTGTTCTGAATTACATTCCAATCTACTTCTATCCCCCTTCTATTCTTTCCGTCCTATCGGAGTAAAGAAATCCCCATAAAATATAATTTCGATCAATTCCTAGGGATTTAGTTTTTAGATCCGATTTTTAGTATTCCGTGAATTTTCACAGTGATCCAGTTGATCGTGGTATTTCGTCTTCGGATTTAGTTTCTCTGAATTGGATTTTGATCTATTCCTATTCCGTTTTCATCCTCTTTGATCGTTGGCATTTAAGGAACCAGCGAGAAATTTTTGTTGATCCATCTTCATATTCATTTTTCGTTCCAACATCTACACACTGGATCGTTCTCTTCTTGTTTAAGTCTCCCCTCCGTTAAAAAGATTAAAATAACATGTAGCAAAAAAAAAAAAGAAAAATACTATGCAGCAAATAAATACATAATATTCTGCAAATTTGAAAGAGTATTCAAGAATTTTGGAATTCGGATTTTCAAAGAAACCTATAAAAAAAATTATATGGACTTAAACGATCCAATGTGCAGACGACGTGATGTAAAGAGTAAAGATAAGGTTACAGACGGAGCGTTAAATATAATTTCTAGGATTGTAGAAAAGATCCCTAGTATTTTCAGAATAATTCGATCGATAGCGGTAGCCTTTTTTCACATTCAATCTGGTATCTAAGGTTGTAACATTATTCCAGTTTATGATTCATCACTTTTATGAAATAAAGATGGTCGTAATGCTCAGGTTTCGTTTCCTACGAGATTGAATTAAGTTTTCAATTTTATTCAGTTTCGTTGAAGCTGCCGACATCAGAATTCATAACGACATTAGGGGACCTTGAAAAATTTAATGGGCTACGGAGTATCCGCGTTGAAAGGAGGCCTGGAAGACTCTTCAGCTCTCAAAGAACGTTTTTATTAAGGTAGCAACTTAATTTGCCGATTTCTATCCTTCCCGTCCTAGGGATCTACTCTTCTCAAGTAACGAAATATCCTTTGCCATTGTTCCACTGATTTATTCATTCCAGTATCTGGCTATTTTAATCGCATAGTTATTTTATTCCTAAATAATTCTCTCACAGATTAATTACTAAATATTAGGTTGTTGGAAAATTCTTAAAAGAATCATTTCTTTTTATGAAGCATCAAGTGTTGAGTTAGCTCCTATGATTTTCAAAATTGGAAAATTTCAGTGAAACCATATTATATATCGTGCATACTATCGTACATTCATATTATGTATATTGGATTGTAGATCAAATTTGAATTCCTTGTAAAATTATGAACGATATTTCATTGTGAGTTAGATTTCAATTCGCTGTGAAATAAGTTTCAGCCAGAATTGCAGATTAAACGGTTGTGCAGAAAAGTTTCAACATGTTGAGGTCAGTAATGAAACGAATACAGCTTCTCGTTTGTCATTCTGCTCACCCGAACTCCAATCCTAACAGGCTGGAGAACATTTCTCATCCTCAATTATTGCCCCTTATTCACGATCGAGCTTCTCCCAGATTGTGATCAGTATCTTATTTCAACTTTTCAAATAAATTTCTCATCACGTTGCACGAAAGGATATAAATTTTCAATTCGATAAGATATTAATAACAAAATTCTGATGGAGAATTCTATGGATGAATCGCCTATTCCAGGATATTTATTCAATGGATAAATGCTGTTGTTACAGAACATTCTGTAGATAAAATGTTCTATTCGGTGACATAAAGTTTCTGTAGAATATTCTCTAAATAAATTCTCAAATAAAGAATGCGAGGTGCTTTTCACCTAGAAAATTCTAAGGCTAACCTTCTAAGTTAAAGAATATGAAACTCTTCAAGAATATTCCACGAATATTTTCATCATTGTAGAATGTGTCATTCTTCCAAAATGTTCTATGAATTATTTTCCAGACCAAGGGTACATGGAACTCTTTAAAAATTTATTCCATGGACAAATTCTCAACTTGAGGATATTGAAAGTATGAATTGCAAACTAGAACAAATCCATCAATAAATATTTTAAAAAGAAAAAACCAAACGATTCTTTGCTGTTGACACACACACACCTGAACAGGAATTCCTGACTTTAACCGTTCTATTAATAGGCAACATACTTGTTGCAGGTGTTCACCGGTGCAGCGACGTGTTTTTACGCGTTCATCGGCTTCGATATTATAGCGACCACCGGCGAAGAGGCGACAAATCCGAAGAGGAGCATCCCCCTCGCTATAGTAGCCTCGTTAATCATAATACTCACCGCTTATGTCACCACCAGCATGATGCTGACGCTGATTGGTAAGTACTTGTCCGGTTCTCTCTACTCTCTACTATTTTCAGTTGCGAACAGGACCAAACATAGGAAGCAAAAACAGAAAAGTAGAAGAGTTCTAATTGAAAGATTAAACTTAAATTCACCTTTTCGTGGAAAGAAGGAACATTTGGAATTATACAGCCTGTGTCTCCATAACAAATGACAAAACAATTGCCAATATGCATTATTATAATGAATATATATATATAATACTATTTTAGGGGGAATAAAGAAAAATGAAGAACGTATGGAAAATTTAATAAACATTAATCTCTTTCTTCTTTTGTACCTTAAATTATAGAAATGTGAATTGGATAAATATATTATGGCTTGCAATATGCTAAAGCAAGAATGTTAACATCATCTTAATTTAAACTTTAAGCGCTTACATTTAAACAAACGATATAAGTTCTAGAATGAAATATAATTGTGACAACAATAGTTTACAAGTGTAGCATATGCAGTAACCAAATATTTAATTATTTTATGAATTCAATCTCTTAGTTTTATTAACATTATTAACACAGAAGTTTGAAAATTATTCTAATCTCAATTTGAGGTTTGCCTTAATTTGCAACAAACAACAAAATAAATATAGCTACAAGAACAACATTCCATAGATGTTTTAGACTGAATAGTTGTTATTTAATGACGCTAGTTTAATTATTAACAGGCAAGTGATGGCATTTCCATAGATTATTCGCTTCAACTCTGTCATCCGTCGACCAAAAGGCCTTTGGCCATCCTTGACCTCCCTTCACGCATCTCTGGCCACCCTTCAACGACACGTGATCCTTCGCTTACCCTCGTCACACAGGCACGGTTCGTTATGCTTCTAAATAACGGACATAATTGATGCTTCTAAAAAACCAACCTTTACATTTTTCGAACACGAATACTTGCCAGTTCTCTTAACACAGTCTGCTGATGAAAGTCCTTAGAAAAACAGCCTGAAAAAGAAGAAGGGAAAAAGTAAGAAGAAGTAAGGAAAGTACTAGATGGGAAATTGATAAAATGTTCTACTTTCTTTTTTCAGTGCCATACGACGAGGTAGATCAAGATTCAGCATTGGTGGAGATGTTTGGTCAAGTTGGAGCATACAAGTGCAAATATATCGTGGCAGTTGGTGCGTTGGCTGGATTGACAGTCTCCATGTTTGGTAGCATGTTCCCCATGCCTAGGATAGTCTATGCTATGGCCCAGGATGGCCTTATATTCAGGTAAGTTTGACCTGACAGCATTGTCGATAAGATTCAACTCATTTGCGTTTTTAGATCTTCTTTTAAGTAAAATTGAATTACTATTAGTTAAAATAAATATTAATTGAAATTAACTAAATAAGATAAGAACAAAATGGATAATACATTTTCTACAGATGTTACAAATTTCTATTTGAAAATTTTCTATGTTCACTTCATTGAAATAAATATTACAATTTCTATATTATTTATATTTGTTTCATAAAAATTCCTTTTCGATCTTTGTATCTTTATTTCATTCATAAATATGTATTTTTGTATGGTCACTAGGACTCTGAGCCAAGTGTGGCCAGCAACAGGTACTCCAGTCATAGCAACACTGACTTCTGGTGTGTGTGCAGCCTTGGCTGCGCTGTTTATTCAATTAGAGGTGTTGGTAGAGATGATGTCTATCGGTGAGTCCCATGAAAAATCAGCTCTCCCTCTTTCTTCACATCGTAAAGAATTTTCTTCGAAGTAACCAGAACCAGTTAATTCTTTCAGCATTGAATCTTCTTTACGTCACGTGAAATATTTCTTTTCATCAGTTACTAACGATAGCGAGATGTATCTATCGTTATCTGGTTAATAGTTCGTTAAACTATAGTTAAAACACAGAGCGACTTTTTTCGCTTGAAGTTAGAAAAAGGAGAAGTTGCCCTTGAAGAGTTTAAAAGTAAGAACGGTTTCCAGTCATTCTTTAGGTCGAAACAATATCCAATCAGCAGCTTTTTCTTTGACGTCTTCAGCGAGATAATCACCTCGTATATAGTATCAAATACATAATTAAAATGTTCTTTGTTCTTGGATTTTTAGGTACTCTACTAGCGTACACTTTGGTGTCTACCTGTGTACTGATTCTCCGTTATCAACCTCACTCAACGAACCTTGTAGAGTTGCTACCACAGAGTTTAAGAACACCTTGCCGATCACCAACTAAAGAAAATCAGGGAAATGGTCAAGTGACTTATGGAAAGGAGCTGAGACCTGATCAGCTAACTACTGCACTGAATTCTGTCCAGGCTACACAATCAGATCTTGCTGCAGCGAACAGTGGCCAACGTATCATGGTAGAGTTGCAAGAATAATGAACACTATTGTGACAATAATGGTAAAAATGTTTATACGAATGAATAGTCAAAGACGAACTGCTTGTTCTTCAGGTAAGAAGAGTGAGGAGATGCAATAGTTCGTCGCCAGACTCGGACGACACTTATGGTGCAGAGGAGGACGAAGTTGGTTTGGGTAAAGATGATCAATATCTAGTCAGTGATAGAACTGAGAATAAATTCTACGGTAGTGTACATGCAGCTGCAGCTGCCTCCGGTTGTGGCAGTGCGCATCAGTATCCAGGAAATACGCCAATAATTGGACCACCTTTGAATTACCTCCAACGTCGATTGCAGGTATAGAATTTAGAAGCTTTGAAATGTTTCTTTCTTTCTCTAATTATAATTCTGGAATATTCTTTGCTTTCCTAATTATAACTCTGCAACATTCCTATTTTCCCTGATTATAACGTTATAGAATACTGTTTTATTCTTCTAGCTATAATTTTATTTACTTTTTGTTTTCTCGTTATATTCTATTAAAGTAATACATATTTTTATTACCAATTATAATTTTGTTCTAGATCTTCTTTCAGTATTTAATATTGAGTCTTCCCTTTTTTTTTCTTGAATTTAATAATGAAATATTTTTGTAGTATACAAAGTATATAGTATAAGTATAATAATTAATCTCTAATTATTTCGTTTTTAGAATTTAATTTGGAGTTTATTCTGATATCTAATATAAAATGTCTTGTTATCCTAGGCAGCACAATATCTCTGCCCTGCCATCTTCCCCTGGGTTGACAGAGGCCCAGCGACGGAGGCGTCTGGTCGCTACGTTATGAAATTAGTCGGCGTACTCTTTTTGCTGATCGTCATCTTCGATTTGATTATAGTTTGCGGCATGGGTGAGCCATAGAGAAATAAACCTTCAACCTTTCACCTTTCTTTCAACTTTCCGATCGATATCAATAATGTAATACTAACGTTATTCATTTTAGGAAATATGGGAACGTTTACAACGATAATGATGTTCGTGTTCCTCTTTGCCATAATTGGAGTGTTGCTTGCTATAAGTAGAAAGTCACAAAACAGGTAAATTTCAATTCGAAATAGACCTTTTACTTAAACTTTAACTAAATATTCTTTTACTCATTTATTGTGAAATTGGAACATTTTTAGAAGTAGCGTAATGTTTATGACACCGGGACTCCCATTCGTACCGGCGATTGCCATCACTGTGAACATATACCTCATCTTCAAGCTGAGCATCTTGACACTCGTCAGATTCACTGTCTGGATGATTCTCGGTAAACCTAACAAATTTCGTTTTTACTTTAATGCAATTTGAATCATGATTACTCCAAGAGATACTGCATCTTGTAAACACCTATCAACTAAACACTACCTTCACAATTAACCACAACATGTTATTTGAGTTCTGAAGAAGCTAGTGCAATGCTAATGCAAAATCCAAATATAATTTTTATTAGATATCTGGTTTACAACCTGAAGCTTCCAGAAGTAATAATTTATATAATATGTACAGTACTTTTGATATTATAGTACTTTGGATATTTCTTTATATTATTAACTGCTAATACATTTTTGTATCTTTCAATTTCCCATAAATGCACAGAAATATCAAATTCCTATTAATAATAATTCTACTTCTAATCTATTTTATCCTATTGATTACCCAGAATCACTAGTAAGAAGCATTTAAGGTATCCTAGCCTAAATATGTCCTAATAACATTTTAAAGTTTCTCAAGTTTCTAAAGTTCCAAATTAGAAAATCTAACATAACCTAATCTATAATCAATCCTAGGTTTCATCATGTACTTCTACTACGGTATCAAGCACAGTAGTCTGGAGGAGGGAAACGCTTCGGAGAATCTAGAGGAAAACGTGTCAGCCGGGAACATCGAATTGACAGTAACAGATACACAAAAGCAACAACCGCAACAACAACAAACGCATCCGTCATACACGACGACTGATCGCAGCATTTATGAGGGCCAGCAACTGGATGCATTTGGGCAGCCTGTGTTCGGTAGCACGAACTTCGGTGGGACACCAAGTCAGAGGCCAGAAACTGCTGGTCAATCATCGCTGTTCATCGACCACGAAAGCTTCCCCACCTGGGACGATTGAGCGGCTATCAGCGCCGATATAAATATATATATTTGATGATATCAAGATAAATTATTATGCGAGCCTGACCGGCGTCGAGCGTTCATCGGCGTAAAAAAACGACCCTTTCGGAGCTCGCGGTGTATAATGGCCTTTAAGAGTTTATGAGGCGAGGGGCTATGGAGTTGGTACTCGTGATGTTATTTATTTATAATTTTTAGTTAGCTAACACACAAGTTAAATATTTGGTAAGTGACATTATGTTTGAAAATGTTTCATTGGTTTTGAGGTTAGGATGGTTCACAGGAAGAAGTTGCGTAATTGTTTTTCAAGAAGGTTCTTTTAAGTTCATGTTATGATTAATGGAACTGTTTGAGATTATGATGATTAACAGAAATAGGTCGGATAGTTGCTTTTCAAAGAGATATTCCAATGTTAGGTTATGTTATAATTATTGGAGAATTGTTTGAGATTAGAATGATTGACATAAATAAGTTGGATAGCTTCTTCTGAAAGGTCTTTTACAGTTAGATTATGTTATACTTAATTGTGAACTGATGCATTTTGCTATTGAAAACTTAAAGTTTCATTGATTGTAAGATTATGGTGGTAGACAGATAAATTAGATAATTGGTTTTCAAAGAGATTTCTTTAATATTATAGTTTATATTATGATTAATGTAGAATATGCATTAATGTTTGATCTCGAATTGCTTTAAAACAATTTTGTTGATTTTAAAGTTAGGGTGCCCAATACAAATAAGTTGGGAGGTTATTATTTAAGATGGTTGAAAGAGAATCGATGCATATGCTTCTTCAGGTAAAGTGTAATGATTTAATCATTTGTTTCTTCTGTGAAGAATTAACGAAGGAATTTCACGAACTGGTTTTTTTTAAAAAAAAAGGATATAGAAACCCAGAATTTTTCTCGATAAGCGTTCGACGATTGTGCAGGAGGTGCTGCTTCGAAATTCTGAGCTTCCCTTACTAATTTCACTTCTCCACACTGAGAAATGTCAATTTCCAAATCCATCCTAATCGATCGTCGAGCATAATCCACCTTTTAATGATCATTCAAAAGAATCGAAAAAAGGTAAAGACGGAAACAAAAATAGCGGAACCGCGAGTCTCCGATGGGTGAATTTGTTGACTACTGTTTGGGACGAATGTAGCAAATAATTTTCGCGGCAATATTTATTATTCTAGTTGTATAAAAGTGAGAGAGAGAGAGAGAGAGAGAGAGAGAGCGCGCGAGAGAATGGGAGAGTCTGAGAGTGCGAGAGAATGAGAGGCAGAGCTGTCAGAGGCGAAATCATGAAGAAGAAAAAGAAGAAGAAATAGAAGTTAGGGAGAGAGACCATGGCTAAACTTTATTTTGGAGCATTCCGAATTTTTTACCTTTTTAATAATATGTGGTAGTTTTCGACGAATAAAATCCGAAAATATTGTATTTAAAACGCAGAAATTATTATCTTTAATGTTGTCTATACATAAATTTTCTGAATATTGGACAATTTATTTGGATACACATGTTTTATGGCTCTTTCGGATTGAGAGCTCGATTAACTGAATAAATTGATCTTTGTTTGAGTTAGGTGTAAGTTAGATTTAATTAATATTATTAAGAAACATGTTGTTCTTAGATAGATGCCAGCAAACTGAAAACCCGCAAAAGACGGGATGCGTTATAGAAGCCAATATGACAAAGACAACCTTACTGATCAAAGTCTAAACATCGTCCAAACAAACTGCGCAATGTGTTAGAACTTTATATACACGTAATATCTAAAATGATAATCCCTATCCATAAAAGTCATAGTTCTGCATTTTACTCCTCAAAAACTCTCATACGTTATAAAAATAAGTATAAATTTGGTATGCCCCAAAAAGAAGTTCAACTGCAACCATTACCATTCTTAGATGTAAAGCGACACTTGTGTTTTCCAAGAGAGCACTTTAACTGCTGAAAGATACGTGTAGACGTGCAGCTAATTGATGAAGAGAGAAGAATTAAAGAACAAGGCGATCGTAACAAAGAAACTTTGTTCCTGAGAGTTAAAGAAAACACGAGAGTAGAAGATGAAAATGGAAAAAAAGAAAATAGCGGAGAAAGTATGAAGAAAGAAAGAAACTGGATCTTGCCTAAATCTAGTCTTTCCCAATCTTGAAAAAAGCTTAGAATTATATGATTATAATCTTACAAGAGGAATTTTAATCTTATCTTGTACATTAAACTGGATTTGCGACGTGAAGTCGCGTTTCCATTGGACATATTCGATTAAAGATTGTTAGCCCCCTGCTAGACACTATAAATGGGGTTCTATGGGAGTTGCAGAGGGCTGGTATGAATCAACAAACAGACAAATTAAATAAATAAATAGAAAGAGAGAGAGAGAGAGAGGCAGAGAGAGAGAGAGAGAGAGAGAGCAATATGTAGATTTGAAATTACTGATATATTGAAATTGATAAAAATTCTCAGCTCTGGGGTGCCCTACTGTGGAGCACCATAAGAAAATGGTATCTATTATTTGATTATAAATGTTCTTCAGTAGAGAACATCCAGTTCTAATAATGACAAGTTCCTACAACGACTGTTGACCACTGAATTGTTATTATTTATAAATGGTTTTATGTATCTTACGTTCTAGAGTAGAGTTGTGATTGTTACTAGTGGATATATTACCGATAATCTTAGGTTCGTTTGTTTTTAAAATTAACAAAGAAGAGAATACTCTTGGAATATCATAAACGTCCATTCGATGATCGTATTTGTCACTTTGCTTTGGGAAACAAAGAAAAGAAATTGCAGTGAGGAAAATTGTGAGAACAAGGGAAGCTGGTATAATCGTACGAAATATAAGGATGAGGCTAAGGAAGATACTAACGAAATATAGAAAATATAAAAAAATTGGAAAATGAAGAGTAAAAGTTTTGGGAGGAAAGTTGGTAAGCGGAAAAATTGAGAAACTGAATAGAAGAGTTAAAAAATGAGAAAATTGGAAAAATGAGCAAGTGGAAAAGTGATAAGGCAAAAGAGAAAGAAGAAATTACAGCGGAAAGACAGCTACAGGGGGCAGCTTGGGAAATTTACGTCTCTCCATTTATTCTATTCTCGGATCTCCATATCGGATCTACATATCGATCAGTGATCTTTTCACATATCAGTCTGCACCTTTTGCAAGGGAAAAACCGTGAAATTCTGGTAGTAGAACGAATGATCAAAGAAGAGAGCGCAAGAGTGGGAGTAAATGTCGCGGAAGAATGAAAGATTGATCTGAACATTTATCTTTAAGTATTAATGCGTCTGTTAAAAAAATTTTTCTAATATATATATATATTATATTATATTATATTATATTATATTATATATATATGTATCATATATATATATATGACGAGATATACTTTCTATGCGCAATCATCGATCTATAGGTTCGATCGCGGATCGATCGATCTAAGAACGAGGCTGCTGTTTTAGGATTTTTTTAGTTTTCAGTTCCGACCCCTGTAACGTCGCTATTAGAAGCTTATCGGCGATGAAGAAGAGTAACAAACAGTATTTTCCAAATATAACTTTAACTACGATATCGATTTTGTTATGTTGACTAGGTTAGGTTAGGAAGATTCTAGAAAAATTTACTTGAAAACAAAGTACAACCATATCTCGATTAAGATAATCGAAAAAGAAAGATTGATTAAGGAAGACACGAGTCTTCAATGTGGACTAGTAACATAATTAGAGGAAAATGTCTTCTTCATCCTCTATATGCTTCGATCTAAGTTGAGCGGTGATCGCTGTTCCGAATATCCGCTTATTCAGCATTGATTAGCAATCTTTGAACATCCCTGACAGTTTTTGAACGAGTATCAATAACATCGAAACACTTTTAATCCCTGGAATAATATTTGAAAAGGGAATTCCCTAAGAAAAATTCTTTAGAAAGCTTAGCAATCAAGTTACTGGACATATTATTAACTTTATTCGTCTAAAAAAAACTTTAATATGCTCTAAATAGTTGATAACATTTGATTTAAATCCAAGTCGAACTATTTACAGGCTGGGTACATTTTCAGTTTGAGTTGTTATCTGAATACATATCACTATGAATAACGTCCTAATAGAAGAATGTTAGAAAAGAAAATGGTCAACGATTGTTGATACTCGTTGAAGAATAAAAGATTGAAAACCATAGCGTAATTATCGATCCACAAAACAAATTAGACCTTTGCGCCAGGGAAAAAGCCAGGTGCTGAAGTTGTTTGAAGATAAATGGTTCCATTTTGTGAAAGAACAGTGCCTGCACATCCACTTAAAAAATTCCTGGATCGTCAAACAAGGCTTAGAAATAACTCGAGCCCCCAAAAATAGAGAACTTTGATCTTTCTTTTTTCTTGTGGAATGTAACATTTCAAGAATCCCTTTTACAAACCAATGGAGAAGAATAACGATGGCAAAAGCGGAATCTCGACGCGGCACTTTGCTCTTTGCTTTTTTAGTTAGTCTTTCAAATTCTTAGATAGGAGGAAATGGCCTACTGCGACGTATGGCTGCTCGATGAACCTCTGACATCTTCCTACCAACGCGAATGAAATCTCAGAAACTCCCTAGAAAGAAGAAACTCTTATTTTTTGACAACATACATAAGAAGAGCATAAAATTACCAAAAATTCTTATCAAGTTGATTGACAATTTTTAAAAAGAAATGTTCTTGTGTGATTGTATAAGTATTGCAAACATAAGGCGATGTGTTGTTCAAATTTTTCTTCTACTCGTTCTCTCGTAAGGAAAACAGACGAGAAAGATGATTTTTCGAGTAGAATCGACTAACGTTAGGTTCATTCAGGCTCATCAAGCGCCATGCTCGAACAAAGCGTACTTCGAAATTGCGGTAAATTACTCCGGAACACCGAAAAGAGAGCGAAGTGGTGTTAGAAAAATAGTCACGTGTTCAGTGGCGCAACTTACGATGAGAATTATCTTCCAACGCGTTTGTCGAGCGAGAGGGATCGTGTGCGTCGATTTAAATAAACATTCGCTTCTTTTTCTCGTTTGCTGCAAACAGGGAAGTGACGCCAGTACGGGGAAGAAACTAGTTTTCTTCGTTTCCCGTTCGGTTTCTACCTCCAAGTGACCACAGAGTTCCCATTCAGATCCCTTTCTCTTCGTTCTCTACATATATGGATAAACTCATGAAATTTCGTTCGAAAACGAGGGTATCTCGATGGAAACTCGCTTTTCAGAGTTCTGATCGTGCATCTTCCACCGAAAGTGGGGAATTACCTCGTTTGGTACATCGTGTAGAGCGATGTTGGTCCTTCCACACATTGGGTTGGATGGTACATGGTCCACCCACGCTCTGGACGAAACAAGAAATCAGATTCATTATTTGTTCAACTTTTATTCGGTATATTTAATATTTTACAATATTATATATTTACAATTCTATATTTTTTTGAGGTTAGGATACGTTTCTTGTTACGGGAACGGATAAGGATTAAAACAAAGAACATTGCAAGGAAATAGATGAACGGACAAAGACATATCATTTGAGTATTATTTAGAGAGATCAATTTGATTGTTTTTGAATTGAATAATGTAGAAGCTTTTTGAATCGTCTTTAAAGTTAATTATTTTAGAAAAAATGTGAAAGTTGAGTAATATGTTCCAGTGTGGAGGAGTGAAAAAGGACAAAAGATAACGGAGTAAGAGAGGCAGGGAGTGAAAGGTTGAGCGTGAGAGGGAGAACTAGATCGGAGAATGTGTGAGTCGGTGTAATTATCGAAATACAAATTTTTTTTCTTCTCTCGGGGAAAATCGTGGTATCTTGGGAAGATATATGCGCACTAGGAGGACAGAATTTTCCATGTAATATATATACCCTTACGTAACTACGTTGTTTAATATTGATAAGGATCAAAAATAAAAGTGATTATTCAGAAAGTAACCAACTGTAGATTTATTTTCGAAAAATGAAATGTGTAACATTCCCGGAAGAATCTCAAAAAGTAACACAGCTTGACTTGGGTGTTGAATAGAGTCAATTATTATCATATGTAATAACTTTAGAAAAAGTACAGGCACAACGAGATTAGAACTCTGGTTTCGTGATGGTAGCCGACCACGTTACCGTCTTAGCCGCTGGTCTGCCAGGTTAATTCTCTTAATTAATTTTCTTTACAAATAAAAATTTATTTGATCTGTAGATATAGTGACTGTTTTCAGAGCTACACACACCGCCAATTTTAAGAAGCGCGGTTCAACAATTTCAGGCTAAAGAAGTTCCCTGTGTTATCACCAGCCAAAGAAATCTATGTTACCGATCAATGATAGTACCTTGTTGCATATTATTATCGACTGAAGATATAAAAGATTGTCACATACCTACCTGCCAAAAAATCAGAGTGTTTTTCTATACGAATTCGGCTAAAAATGTAGTTCATAGGAAAATTTAGTTTCGATTCAAACCGCTGCTCTACTGTCGATAACGTTGCACGCGATACAAAAATAATACGAGGTGTCAGGTGACTCCAAAAATGCAGGACATGAAAAAACATTGAACGTCACATCTATTCGGTGCCTCGGCAGTGACATTGTTATCATATCACATTTTACATATATTTCAATTATTTTAATTTGTTATCAACGTATTTCTTTTTGTAAATAACCAATTAGGGACAAGAGTTCGAAGCATGGAGACGTGCCGAGAAGGTACGGAAATTTTAACGAAGTTTATTATAGAGTTTAACTTCGATTTAGAAGATTGGATTAGGTTAAAGTGTTGAATAAATAAGCTAAGTTCCGCTTACGTAAAAATAAAGTGATTATTGTGCCCAAAGTGATTCTGAGCATTTGAAATAAGTCACAAGATCCTCACAGTGTCCATAAAGTGAGCAAGCTTTCATTAATAAAACAAAATTTAATTAAAAGGAGTAAATTCAGCTCTCTTTCTATATTTCTTTTAAATCACGAAATATCTGTATAAAAGTTTAATAATAAATTCTAATCAAAAGATCGAAGTAGTCATTTAAATAATATTTAATTTTTCACAAACTATTGTCAAACTATGAATCGAGATTGCACGTAGGCCTAATTGAAAGTATTTAAAAGGAAGCAGATTAGTTTGCTTAAATATTGTGGAATACGTAATTGATACAAATGGAGAAGACTGAATAATTTAATGAACACGTATAATATAACTTTTACTCATTCTAGGTCGAATTATCGAACATTATCATTTAATTCAATATCATAATTTGGCAATGTAAAATATGTGTATTCCTATAACTTATTCTGGCTCAAACATGTTATTCAGAATAATGGCAACAATCGACGGAGCAAAATAAAAATTTTCATTATAAATTTCACAAATATTAATCAATTAATAAAGATTAATTAATATTCGTTTTATTAATATTTTGTTTTATAACGATAATATTCTTTATTGTATATCAGATTTTACATCCATTAAGAGGAATTTTATTATAATAATTAATTACACATAATAATTTAAATGTATTTTAAATATTAATTTATATATATCATTATTAAAAGTTCATTGCCCGCTTCACTTTACGTAATATTAAAATACGTCAAAATTTAAATAGGAGATCTCAAAGTTATATTAGTTTTCCATATTGTTATCAATATTTATTATTTTATTTGAGTTACTAAAATAATCTATAGCGTCCGGAATTCTAACCATATATTCCATCATGGGTAAGGAAATGCAATAAAATTTCATATCAAGAGTCCCACGCATCTCGTTAATTTTTCAATTTGACTTCTCTCGTAAAAATAATGGTTAACCATACCATAAGGCGTAAACCAAAATCGATTTCACGTTATAACAACCATTGAACGCTACACAAAGGATCGTATCGAAACACTGCTGGGAACGAATTCTGCTCCGAGACCAAAGAGTCATGTAATTACTCGTTACAATGGCAATGGATGAAATGGTGCAAAGTCAATTCTTCCTCCTGCAAATTAACACGAAAAACTATTACTCAAATAAATTGGAAATATAGAAAAGAATAGAAATTAGTAAATTTAAAATAGAAAGTAGAAAAAATAAAAATCAAAGTGTACAAACGCATTCACCTAAGTGCAAAAGTAATTATCTCGCAAGAGTTTTATCTACCATAATTTTGATTTTGATAGAACACATAAAACATTTCCAGAAAAAAATGATACAGACAATGTAACTGTGTTTGCGATGAGATTATGAATACTCAATTTCGATGATTCATTTTCACATGAAAATGTAAAGGATACAAATCCTTTCGTGGAAGTACGCAGGAAAGAATAATACATATATAGAAGATATAGAAAAAAGCGGTGAATTTGCGCAACGTCGGACGATGTGTTAAGTTTCGCGGTTGGAGAAGCCTCAGGCGTCCAACCAGCAGAACCTTGACATTTTCTTCGATTTTTTCTACGTATCACTCGTCTACAAACCTTTTCTTCGATACATTAGACAAATAAGCTGTAAGATGGACAGACTCGGCTTGGAATGTTACTTTGCATTGCGAGTTCGAAGAAAGTGAGGTTAGAATGACATTATAGGCGCCGTTTTGAAGAACCAATATTTCAAATCGGAGGAAGAACTATTTCTGAATAAGAAAGATAATGCAATTGTACGAAAAAAATTAATTTATTCATACACATAGGTACGGACATTTTTTATTTTAATTGTATCCATAGATTGAGATATAAAAAATATAATTAAAAAAAATAATTACGCATTAGGTCATCGTTTCTATTTTGTAATATAGAAATACACCAAAATATTTCTCTATAGATATAATTTTTGAAAAATAAATGAAATGTACATAATGTATATAAATATATAAAATATCCAAAGTAAATGAAACAAATCTCAATTCTAGGTTCTATCCTTTTATTTGTGTTTCTAAAAATATATATTCGCAAAAATATTTGCAGTCAAATATGACTTTATCTAATTAAATATTATTGAATGAAGTATAAATATACAATGCACTACTAATATAAAATATTCTTACCCAATCTTTAATTTCTATTCAAATCCAAATTTCTATTATCTTCCCATAGTAATCTATTGTAAATCCAAATTCGTCTTATGCAACATAGTATCCCAAAATTTTGAGTGGTCCCAAAAAACGTACGAGGGAGGAGAAGATCGAGAAGGAGTCGGCATGCGTGGTGGTAGAGCGAAGATCATAAAAGCTCGTGAGCAGGAGGATTCAAATAGTTTTGGTTTCGGAAGTCGAGACAGCAGGAGCTCGAGATGACCATAACAACAACGACCGTTCGTTTGTTGATCGCCTGCGGCGTCCTCGGCTTCGCGAGCTGTGAGTACTGTGAGCAGTTGGAAAGTTTAGCGGGACGGCACAGGGGCAAGAGAGGGCCCTCTATGGCCCTTTTCACACACGATACGTGTATCACGAACTGCGTATTGCGATACACATTCGTTAATACACTTCTGGAAATGAAACATACAGTCTCATCTGTTCGTGTATAGGTTGCCTGTGTCTATCGCCTGTGTTGATCATTCTTTGATCTACCGACATTATACGAAAAGTATCGCCAGCGGCGGAGGTACTTGGGATACACGAAACCAGTATCGCTATACTATATGTCACGAAAATCGTCATGCGAACGCTTCCATTGGTATATACGTAGGGTAAGTGCTCCTAATATCGCCTAGGCCTAGCCCGTAATATCGCTCACCAGTAATATTTTGAGAAAAGAAAAGTAGGAAGGATTCGGCAACATAAGTTCTACACAAATATATATGTATAAAAAGACGTATTTTATATTTGTACATGAAACACAAATAGTATCTGTTCCGCTTGAGACCTTACCTCTTACTTGAAAACAACTAAAAATTTGGTAGGCGATATTGGGGGCACTTACCCTAGATACAGTATCTATCTGAAAGGAGGACTATCGCTCACTTATTCCGATATCCAATATTTCCATATATAGCGCTTTCAGCCAATACGCGTGTTCCTCTTTATGATTGTGTTACGTCTATTAGAAATAACCAACCAGACTCGCATTCCTTCCAGGAGGCTTCTTTTCAGCTCTCGTCTATACAAGATCGTATCTTCGAGAAAGCGAACGCCGTTCTCTTCATTTTGCAAAGCAAAATCAGTGACATTTCTTACGTCTTATAATATACGGCTTCTGAAGATATGTGTTCTCATCTGTGATTACTTATGAGAGACTCTTCCTTAGGAAGACTATCTTATTCATGACAGACTGCAAAATGAAAGATATTATTATCCCTTGCAATTTAAATTATTCAAAATATATCGTTTAACGAAGAATACGTTTTATTTGTTAAAAGGAAAATGTTATCGCTTGTAATTTGTTTGTTATGATGGAATTAATTAAGAATGGATGATTGATAAAAAAGAAATTGTGTAATCATAGAAAAAAATCTCTATTTTCAAGAATAACGTTTCTAATTTTCCAATCTTCTAATAAACTATAAAACTTTAATGAATATTTTTGATAAATATCATATTAATATCTGTCAAAGGTCCTCAATTAATGAAATGTTATTTAATTAAATGCAAATACTAAGATATTAATATACGATGTTCTTATTCAAGCTAGAAGAATATATACCAATTCTTAAAAATACCAATTCTTCATAGATAGATAAATATACAACTTCAAGTGTCACATGATAGAACACATATAATTAACAATTTTGTATTCAGTCAATGGAATCAAGTGATAAAACTTACAATATGATGATTATTGCAGTGATATCACTTCAGTGTAGTTTCTTTGTTAATGATCACGGTTATTGCGATAATAAGGATTCCAGAATCAGTGTGAGTACTAGTAATTGCAGTGAAGATAAAAATTGGTAGAGTACTTGCTGCAATGAAGTTTACAGCTTTTTAAAATCTGATCTTCTATAATATTGAATTCTATAATACACATATTAGATATCTTCTATCATAATATCCTATAAAACAAGACGTCTACAATAATGCTAATCTGTTATCAAATACTGTTATGTATAATACCACAGATTTAGAGAATATCATACAGAATATCCATAGAGCATATCCCATAATACTGATCTAACCGGTTCTTTCAAGAATCCAAGAACCACTGGTTCAGAGTGCATTACAAGATACTTCCACAGATTCTTCTGGTCATTATGTAGGTTCGTCAACTAGTGGAAACAGATTTTATCCCATCGATAAAAATAGTCGTGTTTGTTAAAATTCATTGACTGTCCCGGTAAACCATTCAGCTCTTCATCATCATGTTGCATCACCATGTCACGTTTTGCACGACCATTCTCCCACAATAATTTTCATTATCGCTATACGATCAAAATCACATCGCTTCTCATTAAGATCCTCGCTCGATTGCTAATCTGAGTGTTATTTATTATTCGCGCTACAAAAGAAATCAATTTTTTAATGCCAAAGATTTATCTAAAAGAAAGGAAACTTTTAGGTTTTAGTTCACTAATACCAAACACGTCAACTAAGAAGTTAAACATTTACAATATATTCTTACAATATTTTCTAATCGCGTAAACAAATGGAGAGTTCTAATAAAGCATAGATTTCTGATTTTGTAATACGTTACGTAAACTGAAGACGACGATCTCGACGCCTGAGGGAAGCTACAGCTTCCGCTAAGTGAAGGAGAGATACTTAATCCTGAACTGGCATTAAGTGGTAATTTAACAGTATCATCACGCTATACTTTCAGACTTTCATACCTTCCGTGATTTTTACGCGTTTTACATATACACATATGTGTAAGAAATTCTACAAAAGATCACTTAAGTACTTTCAAGCATATAGTTTGAATTCATAAAATTTAGATTTTCAAAAAGGTTAAACAGGGAAATCCTTTTATTTGCAACTATTTCATATCGCTAACTACTTTTCTAAAATACTTTTCTATAATTCCATAATAATTTTTAAATTCATACCAAACTCTGTATGTAAGTCGTTTTATGTACGATTTTTAACAACATTGCATTTACATAACTGTTACACATTATTTCACTCCTTAGTTGTTAGTCAGTGAACTGAGCTACTTATTTGCCAAATCGGTTAACTTCACAAATCGTAAAATAGAGGAAGTTAATGAAATTATGTAAGATAAGCGTCAATTAAATGCTTTTCCATCAAGAAATTTCAAAAATATCAAAAGATAAAATTAACCACTTCGATCTGTGAACGACTTGATTTAGTTTCAATTTCAATTTCGGCTAGTATAATTGAATAATATTCAGTGTAAGATGAAGATAGATGGAGAAGTGCGGAGGTCAAATCGCATCCTCGAACTTTCTCCGTTCGAGAATTCGATAGTGAGCGTGAATACGTGCGCGGTTTAGGGACCGGTTTCGTCTTCAAGGTGCTGCATTATGCAAGGGGCCAGGGTTTCCCAATCCGAAGGTCCGCGAAAAGAGCTCTGCAACTCGTTCATTAGCATCAGCATCTTCTGTGTTTGTTTAACTTATCGATAAAGAAATAGAATGATGTTAAGCGTAAAAGAGGAAGAAATTTTTTAAAAGCTCTTTGAGTATGTAAAACAGGAAAAAGTATATTACAGAACTGATAGTTAAGGTAGTGGGCAATTAGGGATATTTCTGATATTTGATAATAATTAATGAAAGAATTTGGAGAGAAGATTTTATGGGAAACTTGTGCAAAAAATTTTAAAATAAATTATGACAGATATATGAAAAGCAGCAGTGGATAAATTAAAACAATTAATATACGTATATACATAATCTTATATTGAGATTGACAAGTCGAAGAAGAACTAGACCAGATTTATAGAGAACAGATTATTAAATTTAGTAAAACTAAATCGAGTGGATAAAAATTGAATCAAAAATTCTTAATAAGCTGTGACGAGTTACTTTTATCTTTTAAAAAATAAGAAATCACAGAATTTCTTAAAATCTACTTTGAACTGATGGAAAATGAAAACATTTCGAAACATCTATTCCTGGAAGATCATCGTCGTGGATCACTTCAGAAATTATGATGTAAGAGGCACAGAACCAGTGCAAAATGATTCTGTAACAGAAGGTGAAATAACTCAGACGATTTCATAAAACTCTCGTCGAGAAACTCTGTCGTGAAATAATATCGGAACAGGTGTTTGACAAATGCACGTTGAAAAAGCTGGATTCTCCTAACAGCTTCATCTTCACGTTCCGTAACAGTTACTTGCAATCTCAAGAGAACGTTCTTCTGTTATACTGTGACTGCTTCATTATTTTCCCTGAAATTCAAATTTTCATTATTAATTTATTTCATTATTAAATATATAACATATATGATATATATATAATAAATATAACATATATTAAATTATTGTTAAACAATATTATTGTTCGCATTACATATAAACATATTTTTTAATATTACATAGGCAAACTGGATCATTTAATATGTTTAGAAGAATTTTCACCTATTACTTCAATTGAAAAATATGTTTGGGAATTGCAAAAATATTAACAAATATATATTGCAACATACCTACAGAAACAGTTGTATAGGCTGCTGTAAAAAAATTTCAAAAGGGAAACCTAAAAGAAGCATATGTTAAAATGAACTTATTATTTTCTGAACCAAATTGTCTCAAACGTTTTTCAATGTAACAATTCCTCTGGAAGAAAATGGAGGGTGGAATATTTACTGGATCATTAACAACCCAATTTTCTCACAGAGTATGGAAATAACATGATTCAAGATTAAATAGAGTTAGCAAGTAAAGAAAGCTGTTTGTCTTATTTTTACAGCGGCCAGCGTATTCAAAGATAGCTGTCCTGAAAAGAATGGTCGATTTTCTGTGCCATCCCAATGTGACGCTTACATCGAATGCATTGATGGTATCCCCGAACACAAATTATGTCCTGAAGGACTCTTATTCAATCCTAACGTGAGATTCGCCTATCCTTGTGAATATCCTGCGGGTGTGGATTGTGATGGAAGACCTAACCGACGTTAGTATCATATGAAAACAGTTTTTTCAAATTTGATCATTTTTTGTAAATTAACTTTACAATATTATGCTTACATTTTACAGGTATAGAATTTCATTGATATTATTCACGCTAGGAAAATTGTATATTTTAATCATTGAGAATATGTGAAGACAGAATTTATATGCTTGAAAAATAATTTTGTTGGCAATTAAATTAAAATAATAAAAATTAATTTTCAGAGACACCACAGCCAACGGATGACTGTCCCCATCAGTATGGTTTTTTTAAAATCGGAGATCAACACAATTGTGGTAAATTCATGTCCTGTGTAGAGGGGAGAGCACACGTTTTCCATTGTCCTGAAGGGTTGGCCTTCAACTCTGAATCTTATCGTTGCGACTGGCCTGATCAAGTACCAGACTGCGATGTTGAAGGTGAGCGGATTTTATATCTCCCCTTCTTTACATCTTTTAAACGTGTTTTTTATCTTCTCCTGTCACATCATAGCGTAAGGAATTTTTTACATGTTAATGTTTAAATGTTATTAAATATGTCTAATTAGGGCAAGAACATTTATACCAATAACTTACATAACATGGTAGCAAAAAGTGAAATTATTGTTGTTGTGTGATTCATGACTTCAATTATTCACTACACTATTTAATTTTTAATTACTGCTTTACTATTGTCAATGTAGCATTCTTAGGACTCCGGTGCCCAAATGATCCTAACGATGAAAATCGGCTATACAAATTTGAGTTCTACGCCAGCCCTTATGACTGTCAGCGTTATTTCGTGTGTGTGAATGGTCGGCCACGATTGCAGGTCTGCGAGGAAGGAAAGGCTTTCAGTCAGCTGGAAAACACATGTCTTCCCGCGCAAAACGTCAGTGGATGGTAAGCGGATTTCCAATAAATTTCAAATAAATCTCAAACAAGAGATGCAATACTGTCGATACTTCTTCACTCGCCTATTTGACTTATCAGTCTTACATGTACGAAGGGAACTAAACATTATATAATCTTATTAATTATAATTAGTGTGGAATTCATAATAATAACAATAATAATAATAGAAATTATAATTTTTTAATTCTCTAATAAATCTTTTTCACTATTTTGTATTGTTAAATATTAGTAATATAATTATCTTTCTACTTTAGTAATTAGTAAATTTTGTAATTGGAGCTTCTAGGTAATTGATCAACGAATAGAAACACAATGTTCCATTAAAGTCTTTCCTCTATAATTTAATATTACGTAATTCTTCCATAAAATTGTTCATTTTTTGTGTATTTTTATTTAATATACCCTTTTCATTTTCAGTGAACCACTCGGTTTGCCGCATGGGAAAAAGAAAGTTCCGTTAATAGGTACAGTTGTGGAGGGAGGATCATAGTGATGATTTTAATGTACAAATGAATGATTTGTGAAGATACACGTTCATTTGAAAGTAAAACCATCACGAGTTGCTTTCGAGACCATTTCTCGCAAATGGACACTACGTTGAGAGTGAATATCCGATTTGATAATGGCCAGCATAGTCGATCTTAACGCAATGTCCACGTGCAAGATATATCTCGAGAAAATAACACATGCAATTACTATCGTGTGCCACTGTAGAAACTACAAGGAAACGAGTAGAGTGTAACAATGTAAATACATGAATCATTGATAAGAACTATTGTAAAAATGATGTGTTTGTATTTAGCACAAAATTGTAGACCAAATAGTTTTCAAATAAAAAAATCTGTTAGGAAAATAACAAATAATGCATACATATTTTTCACATTATTTCAATTAATTATGAACTTTTACATCGAACATACATATATAAGAGCTTGGACTTGATCTCTAAAATAGAAAGCTATTGAGACAAAAGGTAGTATAAATGTTTCTAAATATGGTACAATCCAATGCAATTACGCATTTGTACTTTTTAACAGAAATAGTACTTTTCCATGATTTAATCAGGGAAAATATTGTATCTGCGACACTCTCATACACTGAAATATTTCATGTATTTAAAAAATTTACATATCACTTGTACTGAATCTGTTTATCAAGTCTTCATTTTAAAGTCCAGCTACTACGCTGATTTACTAATTATGATTCATTCGTAATATTGATATGTTCGTTCAATAACATTTTCCCAACGAATCTTCCTAGTAAAACAATAACAGCGAACAAGAAAGGAAACCAATAATTGACAATGAAATTGACACTCATTAATCGGAATGTCTCCATACATCTATGTTTAATTATGAACAGTCCAGATCGTGATAACGGATAATGAATTGAATAGATTTGAAATACAGATAGGCAATAAAGCACGTGGAAAATTTTCAACCGATCTCCTCGTGTTCGTAAGCTGAATTCATTGCAAGAACAACCCGAATACACACATACAAGTATACACAAGAATAAAAACATACATTTGTTTGCAATTGTACATCATAAATACATACGTCACTGACAATTATTCACATATCCTATGTACAAAGTGATAAACGATAAAGAACTACTATATTGACAGTTAATCCAGACTCATTAGGAACGGATATGGACATCATTCGATTTCAATCCATTCCATATTAGCAAAATACAAGTCTCGGGAAATCCACGTAACCCTGGTCAAATGAATTCTTTGCTGACACTAGTACTACCAACCTGAACTATTTCCTCAATCTTTTTATCCTGATAAGAAACAAGAGTAATTTTGTCAAACGTATGTTTTGTATCTTTCGCAAAACAATTAGTGGATGGTAGCTCTAGAGATAATGCGATATTCATAGATTAACGGTCGTTCACTTTGCTCGTAGATAGACTACACGAAAAAATAATTGAAGATGGATGTACAATATATAAAGCTAATACATATGTATATCCAACTCAAATTATTATATATCTATATCCGTTTACAGTCGGTTTCAACAGATCCTGATGCAGTGTATATAGCATCTACAGGTCAAAGGATAGAAGATCATGTATAAAAAAATAAACGTGTGTCTTTAAGTTTAAAATCTCCAGTTTACAATTTTAAAGAATCTGATATATATTATTATATAAAAAAATAGCTGCTGAAAAGCCTTGAAAAACATTTGTCATTATTAATTTATTATAAGTATATCCACACTGCAATGTTAAACGAGGGAAAATAGATTTATTAGCCAATAGTTTCTTATTTTCTAGTCGTACAATAAATACCCACCGACACATATGTATAGAAACACTTATTCTTTTTTACTTTTATAATATACAGCACTAACACAAACATCGTGAACATTTATTCTTGCAAAGCGATAAACGATAAAAAGGACTCATTGGGAATAAACCGACATAATTCGATTACAACTTGTCCCGCATGAATAACGTACAACTGCAAGGGAATTCGCGTTATTATGGTAGAAGGAATTCTTTGCTAATACGAAAATGGCCATCTTATACTATGTCGGAAGGATATATTATGTCTCAATAATAGACAGCCGTAATTACAGCGTTTTGCAGTATTCGCAGAACTATTGGTGAATAGTAATTTCAATGAAAATAGATGATAAATCATGATAGATGGAAGTGGACATATGATAAAATATTTAATATTGGATTGCTCAGAAAGTTAATGTATATCGTAATACGTAGATTAACGTTAAAAATTGCTACTTATTTCTTATTTTTCTCGCCGGTTTTCTTTACTGAAAATTCTACATTATTTGCACGCGACACGAAAAGCGTTTTTTCGAATATAGTTCCCGCGTATTATCAAAACGTTCAATCTAATATTTTTAAATTAATCAATACAAATGATATTAACATAGAACGAAATACGTTTTATAATTGTCAAGTATAAATTTTCTCGTCGTGATTTACTAAAGATTAACATAAAACACGACAGTTAATTGGTTTTTACACTTAAAAGTATTCTGACGTACCAGCAAATAAATCATCATAAAATTTTTGTAATTATATGATTCTTCGAATTCATTTTTTCCAAATATAAGTTTTCATATTATACATATAATTGAATTAACAATCTGTATATCATATAATAGTTTGGTTAGGTTACATTAATTTTTGTTAGTTTTATAGTTAGTTTCTTATTCGATAAACGCTGTTAGAGCTTGGTTACAAAAGCTTACAGTTAGCAATTTAAAGCAAAATGGCCATAGGAATACTGGCAAGTCAGTTATCACTGTTACAGTTCAGAGTTAAATTGTATTAATTACTCTACAGTGATAATACTTGTCAATTAAATTGTTTCGTAAATCACGCTATAGTAAGACTCAATGAAATCCTTTAGAAACCTTTGTATAACAATTATAACGCAAATATTATACGTTATAATTGTATTAAAAACATAGAAGTTTACTATTTCTTGGTAAAAAGATTTTGTTTCAGTAGTAACATCTACAAAAATAGAAATTTTGTAAGTCCATCTTCCCTCGTTTTGGCAACTTCATTATAAAAAATGTAGAGTAATACAAAAGCAGCAGAAGAAATGTGGATGTTGAATTATTCAAGACTTTTTAGCAGCGTTACGATTACAACAATTTTGGTGGACCGTTGATGGAATTACAGTCTTCATATGTTTTATAATAATCGTGTATAGTACACGTTCTTCCATTGAAAAAATGTTCTCATTACTTTTATTAGCTGTTTGCACGCAGAGTCTTAGTAGTAAACTGACTTAAATCTGATTACGGGTTTTATGAGGGCCCATGATGTAGATTATGTAGCTCATAGGCGAGATGACAACACTCTGAATCACTCCAATAATGCTGCTCTCGAATTCTATCTGTATTGAACCCTGTGCAAGGTGTTACTTCCGAAACCTAAAATAAAATCCAATCTTAGAACATAGATTTATTAATCCCTAGTTAGCTGAAAGTTCATGAAAAAATAAATTAGTTTCATTTAATATACTTTTAAATGTATTATTAAGTATTTAATTAATTAATTAATTAATTAAATTTAATTATATAAGTAAATAAACGCTTCAATATCTTTGAAATTTCTATGATACTTTCTGAGCGTAATATATTCGATTTATTATACAATTTTAAAAATCTACTTTATAAAATTGCTTTTTATACTTGATCATGCGAATAAAAAGGGTGTAACTCCATCACTTAGATGGGTGGAGAAAACTCTATACTTACGTTCGAGCAAAAGGAAAGTAACGATTGATCCGTGTATTTACTATAGAGGGGTGACGTGTGATTCGCCTGTTGATCCTGATTTCCCGGATATGCGCTCTGTCCGTTCCCTGCGATTTCCAAGTAACCTCTGCTGCTCGCTAAACTACCTCCTCGCGTGCCAATATCTGAGAGAATGAACAGTCACATTCCTTAACCCTTCGATACACTCTTCAATTCCATCAGAAATACATCAAATATAAAGAATCAGACCAATTTACATTGTAGCTCACGCAATTTTACAAACAGAATACTTTCAATGTTGACATAAACAAATATAGAATGGCAAATAAAATTGTTTAAAAACAGTTTGAGAATTTACAATTATTATCCCGTCTAAAACTTATTTTTGGGAGACGATATTATATATGGCAAGACAAAGAAGCAATTTTGCATGAAAGATTGAGGAGGCATCGGTAAATAAACGTGGAAAACATTGAAAGCGATATATTATACTATCTCTAAAATTTTAATATTCTTTCCACTTCGGGATGAAAAATATTAGAGATCTACAAGCAAGAGAGCAACTATTCTGTACAGAGATTTGCAAGAACAAATGCAGAAATTCGTTGTTTCTACTGAACCATAAATCAAAGAAAATGAAAAAAAGAAAAATAAATAAATGGAAAGAGGAACTGCATCATCATCATTCACGACAAATTATAGCAATACTAATGATTCTTATTAATGATTCTCGTTTTAATCACCAACTATTCTATAGATTCACTGTAGAATAAGAACCTATTTCTCAAGGTATTATAATTTAATACGGACTGATATCTGCCAAAAGTAATGAAATAACGATCAACTAGTCCATAATATCAGAACAAATGATCCGATCACGCATACCAATTTTTAATGTTGGTAGTAATCTTTCGTCATATTAAAATACATTAATTGATTAGAACATAACACAACATGCAGACTGGTGAAGATATGAAAATGAAATGTCAGAGACGGTGTTGAAAATGTAACAGCCAGCGGTATCGAGATAGCATTGAAGGCGTGCGTGAGAGAACGAAGGATTTGATAGGATAGAAAGGACACCTTGTGTACTCGCCATCGAGTGGGTTGAGCGTCGAGCTGTCCTGTCGTGAAGAAAACAGAGCCAAGGTTCTTTCCACCAACGTGGCCGCTTTGACCGTCTACCAAGTTTCGATGCATTACAACTGCACGTGCTGTTAGAGTGGGTGGATGGTCTTGAGTTCCACCTAGTACGAAAACGAGGCAATTTCTGGCTCCTAATCGCCTTGGTTACCTCGGTTCGCACCTCACCGTTCAGGAAACAATACAAAACGGCCACGAAAAAACCCTATTACCAAAAAGAGAACAAGAAATTTAATTAAGAACCATAATTATAATATCGTAATGAACAACTGACGAGGATGGAACTTTAAACCACAATGGAATGGAAAGAGCAGAAAGAATTGGACGTTGCAAATGAAGATATTATAAAATAGTGAAGTCGAAGAAAAGTGTGGAGACTCTCTAAGTCATATACCTGAAAAGAAGCGAACAGTTGGTCGCAGAAGAGCCACACAACTTCAACAGTCTCATCTACACCAATACTATAAGACATGCCTAAGAAAACGGTATAATGTACTCCAAAAAGTGGCACCAGGACCAATGTACTTTTCGCCCACCTTCTGCAAAGTAATTCAGAGTCTTTAACACGCGAAGAACAATCTGCACTCAAAGAGAATTGAAGCTACTCATCTTCTGGAACGAGGTAGCTTGTAGGAGTTCTCAGAGAACTAGGTTGTGTAAACAGGCGTATAACTCAAAGGACTTATTGGAAATTAGGTGGTGAAACTTACTTGTATCTTTGCGTCTCCTCCGATACTGTGGACTTGAGCTTCAACAGGAGCACTCTAACGATATTGACGAACAGTCCAAAATTGATCTGTGGAATTTGAAACCGGTGGTTCTCATATTCAAGTCTATCGAACTGATCAAAAAGTTTTAATGTGGAAAAAGTTATAAACGCTTTTCCCAAGTTGCGACAAGGAGAGTGAGATCCAAAGTTGAACAACGTGAATAGAATATAGAAGCTACACGATTATCTTGGAAAATTCCTTATATAGCCTTACGTAACTTACCAAAATCGACAGCATAGTGGGAACTCGAATGAGGAGGAAGAGATTGGAATTTTCATGAGTGGTCCAGCAGTACTTGTTATCAAGAGTCACTCTCGCCACTATCCAGCACGATACGAATACAGCTGGGAGACCTGAGAGCACAGGCACGTAGAGAAACTAATTTTGCTACTTTATATGATAATTTCACTAAAGCAGTTTAGGAAACTCTAAGCAACAACATAAGACAACACGAACGACAAGTTTACATCGCCAGTGCTATCTTTCACGATGCAAGTTCTTCTAAAATCGATATTTCTTATCACATTAATATTAAAAAAGAAAAAGGAAAGAACAAAAACAGAACTATGAATTAACTATATCATGTGAATGAACAATGTACTTGATAAGATTTAGAGGAGCTCAGAATTTTCAAGGAATTACTACATTAGTCAGAAAATAGCTATTGAGAGATGCTCACCCCATCCGAGGCAAACGTAGCCAATGATGCTTGAGTTTATATCGGTGAAGAGTGCTAGAAAGACTAAGTTGTGCAAGTAGAGACCCTCCATTAATATCCAAAAGTAGTTTGCAAGGATGAAGTATTGCCAGAAGCTGGTGAACACCTTGCACAGCCAGCTGTTTTCTTTCTCGTCTACTAGCCAATATGTGTTTCCATTTTTTATCATAACATCTGAGGCTAAGGCGATTCCAGAGACGAACAGTATGTCTTTCATCAGCGCCATAAACGCGCGGAGCATGAACGAGGCGAACAAATGCATGTGCAGCATATTCCGGGGGCACCTCAATTTCCTACGTCCAATTTGGGATAAACTTAAAGTAATGATACGGGATTTTAAAGATCAGATATTGAAACATGTTAGTTAAAATAAAATTAATAAGTTGTTCCATGTGTTTGTATTTCTAATTTTTCTTGCATGGAATTACAAACAATATTAGCATTAAAAGCGTCTGGTGGATGCAGATGATAAGAGAATTGCTGAATAAGAAAAAAAGAGGATCCGCCATCAAAAAAATATAATTTCTCTCTGACTGAATTCTCTTCTCTACTTGATGAAATTGCGACGGTCGGATTACTCGTATTTTGATTTATTCCCAAGAAATAAAATTAATTCAACGTTATACTTTGAAACGTATAATTTGTGAATTAATATATAGAAGTCAGTAATTATAAGTATTAGTACAAACTCATGTGACAACCTAATATAGTCAAAATGGAGGATTAGAAAAATTGAAATATTATAAGCTCTAACGCTAAATAATAAAAATACCTTTTACTATGAGCTACTTATTAAAAATTGAAAAACTGGAATAAAAAGTAATATCTCTGAGCTGATACTTACTTGATCACAACCAAAATTAAGAAAGCTATCACCAGAGTGAAGAGAGAGACGGTATATCCGACTTTCGAAATGGTCTTTACTATCGGAAAAAATTTCTGAAACATAAGTTACTGTTAATTAGAATGTTTATTAAATCTTGCAAAGGTAATTGGAGACATTATGAAGCACAGGGGAAATCAGTCTGCGTGAATTTGATCGATAAACCGCAGGTTTCAATCAAAGAGAGACCACCGATATGGTTCACATACTAATTTTGTTGCGAAAGCAAATTGGCCATGATACAACATTCTGTATCCCCGTTTTTCACAAAAGATTGTAACACTATCGAATTAATTACACGTAATGGGACTTCACGTCGTGCTAAGCAATTTTGAGAATTGTAACAGGAACGCAATAAATAGTCTCTATAATCATCGACTGCCTTTTGAAAAATGTTTGACCTCATTCGCGTAATTCCCATCGATTTCTATCTCCTCTGAACGAGTTTCTGATATTTCTGTTCCTTTTTCCACAGATTAGTTTTTTTCTCATGATCAATGAAGTCTTGAAGCTTCAAAGTCGTCAAGGTTTCTTCCAAGATGATAACAAAACTTCCAAGATGATAACAAAAAACTCAGAATCTGGTTCTACGGTAGTATTATTATTATATTTCCTAACGATCCATTCAATTAAATATGCTATCTGTGGATTCATTCTGGATAATTTCTTATTAATGTCGCTGATAAATTTAGTAGTGTTCACAAACATTTACTTTAATAAGAGTGCCGTTGTTCTTTTGACCACCGGGCAGTGCCATTACAACAGTCACCAATGAATTTCTGTAGCATTGACTGTAGTTGCTCCAAGTACTATTGGTGCTACTATTCCAAAACCACTGGCCATCTGACATACATTCTCTGGATGCATTCGCCTGAAAATTCAAATATATTCATTAGAACAGATCGCGAAGTACAAGTGAAACATATCATGAAAATTGGAATGGTTCAAATTCATTATTAAGGTGTTAATCTAGATTTCTTGGTAACTTCAAATTGTTGTGACCCCTAATGGTTCAATAATAGCAATACGACAATATAATAGGCAACAGTTTAGTAAGTTTTCATTAGAAATTCTAGGAATTGCAATTTTAATTATGATAATTACCTGAACATCAAATCCAGTGATATAAGATGGACAGGGCAGGATGGCCAACTCCCCAGGTGCCGTTGATTGCCAGCACAATATCTCATCCCAAACTTCCGGGCACCAGCCTGCACACCATGACATTCTTTATGTTTTTTGTTTTCATTTTTTACACGGCAGGAAAGCAATATATCACACTATGGTATCGCGTGTGCACGAAAGAAAAAAAGCTGACCGCGTGGTTTTCATTTGATATCACTCATGGGAAGGTATTGGATTAAGGAGCTTTTTATCATCATCTCACATTTACTCGGTTTCCAAAGTTCGTTCAATTTTGTTCTGATTTAGAAAACTCTTCATTTCGCCGAAACGTGACTCTACTCTCTCATTTTCGTCAGAGGTAAAAGCTTTCAACTTCAAAGCAATTCCTGTTACACATTTTATATAAAATTCTCTACAAATATTTTAAACAGTTTTATACACTTCTTTACAAATATATTTTATAATTAATCGTCTAGTGAAGTAGTGTAATTATAATTGTGTGTTAAATAAATTTGATGTCCGATCAAACATTTATAATTTACTCTTTAATTAAAATGTGCAACATTATAATTCCCCTGAAAATATTGTTGGCTATGCTAACAGATCGAGATCTGTAGAATTTTAACAAAGGCCCTTTGTCAAATATTTTGAACTTATTTCTTGATAAATATTTTCTAATTAAAATTCCGTAGCAACAAAATCTTAATAGATATCGTTAATTAAATTAGGAATCGAGTTTCTTGGAATTTCTTTCTGAGAATTTAAGAAAGAAGTTTTAATTTGTTTCTTGATAAATAAAACTCCATTGGTTCGAGCCAGTGATATCATGGACAAAAATAATTTTTCAATGAAAACGGTTGTCGAAACGAACCGAGATTTGCTCGGTGTATTTTTCGATGTATCGTACCGAAACATTGTGACAATTGAACCATCTTGACAGTTTTGTTTTTTCTTTTTTTTTTTTTTTCAATGAATTCTTTTATGGTCATGCGCGACGTCAAGCGAATGTTCTGATTTTACATCCAATATTGTCGTATTTTAATTTTACATATTTCCACTATCTCTTACTATATAATATTATTACTTTAAGTACAGCATTATGAGATATTCAACGAAATGGAAATACAGATCTGATGCAAACAACATTTTTTATCGCGTTAATCGATAACGCAGTCAACAAGTTCATCGTGTTTGCCGTTCCTAGAATAAATATTCTTCTGAGCAATTTTCTAAAAAATTACAAAAAGAACAAAACGCTACTGTATACGCGTAATAGTTTAATGAAATAAAATCGAAACAAAATTCTGTGTTTTCTCTTACTGGAACAAGGTAAGCTTTCCAATCTTGCTTCGATGAATCCAGCGTTTTTACAATTAATGTTAAATTAATTGTAGAATGAAATTAATAAAAAGTGCAGGATGACTAAAATTATAATTTCGCTGAAGTAGAAGTAGAGGAATTCGCTACTTTGACTTTTCGTGACTCGTAAAAAGCGATATTGCATTTCTGACTCATCTGTTTCCTGAGGCACGCGTGGCCCATTTCCGGTACACGCCCGGCGAAGCCACTGAATCGAAATTCTCCATGAGTTGTTATCACCCCATCGACAGCCTTGTAAATTATCTCGACGGCAAGATTGATTTATCGGGTTCGAAGTTTTCGAAAAAAGGGAAAGAAGCAGGAGCTGGAAACCGGAGTTAAAAGCAATACTTGCTATCCTGTTGGTATAAAATTTCACGAAGGAAATTTTGAAGGAAAAATCATCTAAATATGCCAAATTTTACGCCTTATGTGATTGGAGGAAAATATGATATAAACGAAATTTGTTTAATCTTTGACAATTTTTCAAAGAAAAAGTATAGCTTCCTTTTTGAGTAAGCTTTTTAGTTTTTTTTTCACATTTGTTACAAAGGAAGTTCAATATTTGCAGCTAAAATTTGTAATTATTGTATCGCTATCTAAGGTGAGAAAAAGTATAGGAAAAGAAGTTACACAATTTTTTCATACAATTTTTATGAAATTGCTTTAAAGATGTTAAAAGACATCTAATATTTCCTTTCAGATCTTTTGTTTGATGAAACAATGTCAAGTGATAATTAAAATGGAAATTAATTCGTGATGGGCGTTTACTATATTGCTTTTTAATAGGGAGATCCGAAAAGGCTCGTTAACAGAATAGCTTTGTCACGAATCGATTTTTCATTAAACGATTAGTATCAATATCAATATATGCTTCCTGTCACACGATACCTCGTAATTTAATTATTATATCAGTCTGGTCGTTTCCTTTTCTTTCAATCCATTATCTGCTCGCATTCTTTTACTTCTACGGAGCTTATTTTATTCAAGGACGAAGACATCCCTGTTAATTAATTAAACAGTCCGCGTAGTTCTTCGTTTGAATTAAAATGTAAAACATGATCAGCTAATAACTGTAAGAAAGAAATTCCAATCCAATTAATATTTCTTATTAAAATATATCATGTAGCATATATATAATATATATTATATATTAAATGAAGATATGCCTCCCACTACTTTAGACAAATTGCTCTACTCTTCATTATATAGTCTTTTTTAATATTCTTTAATGTCCACTTTCATAATTTGTGCTTACTGTTTTTATTTCTCTATATCTTTGATCTAAGTTAACAAAAACGTTCAATTGTACTATTTTTTTCTGTCTATGAAATAGCAATATGCTGCATAAAAATGAAGATGACAGTGACGCATGAAACAGTAACATTTTCGACATGCTTTTTCATAAAATGTATTTTTCTTCGAAATTTACTAATTTCAAAATATTTTGTCAATTGGAAATTATTACTCAATTTAATACGATTCGAAATATACCTTGTTCTACCATATTACATATTATATTCTTGTCACAATCTTTAATCCTGTGGCAACTGAGCAACCATTATTGACTCGTGAAAGAATATCATGCGTTGAATGGAGTCAATTTAATGGAGCTAAATCATCAATTTCCTTCAAATGCGTAAATTTAAAAACCGAAGTTTAGTGATTACAGGACGCGTTGAAAAAAGGAAGAAGAAGAAGAGAAACAATTTTCTAACAACAAGTACTATTTTTGCTCGCATCTGGGAGTGCGAAAGCCATAATTGGATGAGGCGGCAAAGCCTTCGACCGACACGAAAATCGTGATTTGAATCCAAGCTCCATTTTCCATTTCCTCGGCCGTTTTTACCTTGCTAAATTTTCCCCTGGCAACGGGAAACGACCCATGAATTTACCAAATCCTTTTACGATTCGAACGGCATTTAAATTCTCAGCATTTTTCACCAGCCTGTTCTCTCGAATTACATGCGGCACTAAACCGTGTGGGACAAATAGCCAGACTAGCACTAGAGAGTTGGGTGGTTTCATATTAAATTTCCACTTCTAGTACGTCTGTCGCGTTTCATAAATTTCTCGTTACAAACGGGTCATGGGAAATTCATGGAATGATCGTGAAATCCCCTAGCTCAAAGCCGATGAAGCAGTATATTTGTGTGTGTAACTCACGCTGAATGATTAATTGCAGGATTGGCGTTGGTACCTTCATTACCCAAACACGAAATTCAATGTTATACGAAATGTTATCTGCAGATGTTTAACAAATTCTGCATGTTTAATATTCGAATGTCAAAGGCAGCGTTATCGAAAGGAAAATACTTTTCACGCTAGATGAAAGAAAAATTCCATAAATTTTCGCGAGGGAAAAGATTGGAAGAAAAAGATGGTGTGAAGTTATGTTATTCGCTGTTATTTATTGTACGTAACTATTGTCTTCCGATTTTACATCTTCCTTTTATCCCATCTTCTTCGTTCATCGTACTTTATCTACGCTTTCATTCAAACTCCTATCATTTGCTTACAGACTAGTAGCGTGCTATTGTATTTGTGAGATTAATCGGATGGATCACACTGAGAAATGAGGAACGCACGGAAATAGTAAGAGCAACAACCGAAAAACGTGGCAACTGGTGAACTTCATAAAGAGAAGCATAAAGATTTCCGCATGGACAGATAGGCAAACCAAAGAAACACGAAGAGAAACGAAATTCCAAAGACTGACGTAGATGTATGTATGGCAATCTATACAACAGCTTAAGATAGATAGATATACTTAGAGGATTAAGATTTGGCTTTAAGGAATGAACTAAGAGTGCTCTTAGACGATTGACAATATTGTCAACAAATACAGATGATATTACATTGAAGATACATATTGATACTTCTAGTTGAGAATCTTGAAATATTGACAATAAATATTGAGAATATATATTAATCATCCATAATGGTTATTCACGATCCAAACTTTGTAAGTAAAGAAATTAGCTCTAATAGTATAATTCTTTAAATTTATTTAATAGTAGTTATGATGTCTGCTTTAAATTAGATAATATTTCATTACAGGAGGAAAGAACGAATGAAGATATTACAATATAATTTTAATTAAACTGCATCAGAGCGTATCGAATATCTGAAGATATCTAGGGGATTTTCCATGCAAATGGAGAATGGCTTTAGAGGAGTAGCGCATCAGCTGCCAAACGTAGCTACACTTCCGTAACTGTCGATGGTCTAATTCGATGAAATAACTCGAATTAAGCCGTACCAACCCCGTTGGCTATGAGCTTAATCGACATCGATGTCAGTAGTCGTTGAAACTCTCGACCTTCCAGTTCCTGTTAATTATTTTAGAACGTCGTTCATATTTTCGGCATTCGGCATTAAGTACTAATTCAGCTTTATTTTTTTTTCTTTTTTAGGGAAGAGAGAGACGTAGATCTCTAACAATGCTGCAATTGAAAAATGTGTACTATTGTATGAAGTATGTTTTATTAATTTTTGTTAAAGCGATTTCGCGAGCCTTTGTATAGTCTTCAAGTTTTATTTGATAAAATGCATGCGCTATCACTAGTAGAATAAGAAAAAAAGGAGAAAAAACACTCACCAGACGATGTAATGTTGCCCTTATGGCACTGATCAGCTTTCATTTTCAGGATTCGTTTCTGATCGCTGAGGCTCACAGGTTTGTTAAAGTCCACGTTCTCCTGAAAAAAAAAAGATGAAACATTTTTTAAGACTGCTTTATTTTTTCCTAACTTGTAAGATCTTCCTAAAAAGCATTAGAAATGAAGTTCTCAGGACATGAACATGAGAAATTCGTTTTTGTAAATTTACCTAATTTTAATGCTATTTGATATGAAGACAAAGGAAAATATAATAATTCAGATACTAATATCACATTATAACTAAAAAGCCATATTTCAATATAGAATAATTTAGAATGAAAAGAATCTGCGAGATACATAAGTATTGCAGAAGCAAACGTGTAATTGGAAAAACAAACAATATTTTAACATTCTCGGTATTTTGATATTACCGCAAGGAATACTTCTAAAATTATGGAAAAAGTGAATTTAATTAAAAGCATTAATCTTTCTGAAAGTTAATTAATTAATGGGACACTGCATTTTAAAACTAATCCTTCATAAAAATATGACTTTTCGTTTTCTTCTGCCGTAGTCTTCAAATCTTTTTGTTTCTTAAAACAAAAGTGAAATTGGAAGGCCATAAAAACCAAAAGACTATAGCAGGGTTAAACTAACCAGAATTTGGAATTATTTCTGGACTAGGAAGTCCCTTACGTTTGCTTGTACTATCATCTGTGTATTAATTTCGAAAATAAACCAACAGATCCCCGCCCACTAAACGTTTCCACTGCAACAAACCAGCCCTATTCTCTCAGCCAATTATTATCAGACATCAAACCTGGCTTATAATAGTTCCAGAGAGTATGCTGGCAAGTGCACCGGTAATCAAGACAACGAGATCCAAATAAATCCAAAGACCAGGTTCTTTCATCTTTTACGGTTCCTATTGAGAACAGAACCTGATATTTTTTGTTATTGCACTGTGTGATTAGTCACAATGGACCACCGACCAAGTTACAATGATCAACAGACTTTTCCAATAAGTTTAATACCTTCATTTGAAATCGTTCTTAACAATTCGTTGTTGCTGACTGTATTATTTTTACATGCAAAATTCATTTTTTGTATTGTGCTTAATAAAATCTGTGACAATATTTAACAATAAATTTAATATCCTTTATAAAATGAAATTAAATGAAACTTATATATTTATAGCTTATATATTTATAGTATCATACATTTCTCAATTTAATTATCATTCTACTGACACAGTGATAACTAGATTACGGATTTCTATGCATTTATAGGGAATCTGAAAGTGCAGAAATGCATCTGATGTATGAAAGAAATATATAAAATATCCAAAGTATAAAGTAAAGTATAAAAATGTATATCGTCTTCATATGTCCTACCTAGATGCATTTATTTACAGAGGAAGTAATCGCATCAGATTATGTTCCACTCAAAATCATTAAATTATTGTCCGAATATGTTTTTCATACAGCAACTGGCTTACCAATAATTCACATGTACAGGTTAAAATTGGTCACCTTATATATCAACATACATACATACATACATACATACATAGTATATCTTAGAGAAAACAAGACTTGTACATCCGATTATTTTTGTTCTACAACATGCCAGTTAATCTTAAAATATACATCAGCTGGATCATCGAACCACAGAATGCTATACTAGGATTCAGAAATCCAGCGGAAGCTTATCTAACAAGGTTCACGTGTTCGAAAGGGAAGCTTATCTCATGGATGAAACAACAGAAACGAGTTTTCCAAGTTCGTAGAAATATTTGGTGAGCAAACGACGGGTGTCGACGATATTTCCCATGCAAATGCGAAGGGTAACATATGTACATATATTTCAACATCTCGTAAGAAAATCGCCTGCAGCGTGCAATTCTTCTAGTTGCAATTGGAAAATCCTGGAAATTCAGTGGATGCCAGTAGCTCGTATGTTGTTCGACTATAAAGTGTCGGAGAGAGCTGACTTCACAATTTTTTCCATTACACACATTCACTCGCTGCTATTTTCCACATCCTTTCCCCGAAATAGAATTATAGTTACTTACTCGTTTATCGTTTTATCAAAGTATGAAAAATACAGAAATACAATTTGTAAAAGGTTGTATAAAAACATATATATATATATAACATTGTTGAATGACAACTTATACGCATATTGTTTTATCAAGCAAGAGAAACGTCTACGATATGATACGATATGATATGATATGATATGATATGATATGAGTTTCAAAACAAGACAATTCGTAATTGTCTATTGAAATTCATAAAATTTATAGGATTTAGTTGGAGGAAGAAAAAGATTTCCTGCTCTCCACATATTATTTCATTACTTCTTTCTTATCTTCTCAACGTCAAATTCCGAGGCGTGGATACATAAAGACACAACAATCGTCTCATCAAAATTGTTTGCAATTAAATTAAAATAATTGAATGACGCTTATGTTCATAGCAGCGAATGTGATAATCAGAACGCAAAAATAGCATTCGATAAGATAATTTGATTGGAAAAAATTGTAAACACAATGTGTGCAACTATGTACAAAATTCCATATGAGATGGAATGTACATAAATTAAAGTAAATATAGGATTGGCTGCATGAAAAACAAGAGTGATATGAGCACCGTGGAATTTTTATGAAAAATCGTATTTTTCCCACATGATGAAAGCTCATTTCATTGATTAAAAAAATATAACGCAATTTGTTCCTGGACAAACGAGTTCTTGTAGTTTTCGTTGGCTCGTTTCATGATAGGAACAAAAATGAAGATTAATCTGCCTTCCCGATAATATGTGTATTTTTCAATCGATGCAGATGAACCAAGTCCTAAATAGCAGTTTCTGTTTCCCTCAGTAATTGTAATTACGGTGTGTTGCAATTTCTTGGTGACAAATAGTTTTCTCGAAAGAAGGAAAATAAGGATTTAGAAGGGATTAGTTATTGGCTTCTGTCTTCAGTATTTCGTACTAAAATATTTATATTAAAGCTATAATGATCTTTCTTCACATTGTAGAAGAATGTTCTTATACTTCAGATAATAAGCCCAAAAACAACAACCACGCAGGATGAAAATAAATAACTTTAATACCAGAGTTCACAGTTTTGATATAATACCAGAGCACAATTTTTCCTTCGGATAAGAGAATGTTTATATAACGAAGACGAGTGTGTTTCAAACCTGACAGATAATAACACTATGGAATAAGAATGAAATAAATTTAACAGCAGAGTCCAGAAAAATACCGAAGATCCCTATATTGTTCTGTTTGAAGAAAGGGAACTGCAAAATTTAATGCAAATAATATTGAGAAGTTTAATACACACCCTATCCTATCCTAAATTTATATATATATATATATATATTTGCATAAAGATCCATTTATACAATCTATCAATAATTTCCAAAGAGTAAAAATTCTATATGGCATACATAAGCTAAATTTAATATAGGAATTCCAAACAATATATTGACAAGGCTATATTTGAATAGAGAGGTAGTATAAAGGGACTTGATTTTCAGGAGAAAATTCAAGCACCGTGATTGTTTTATTTCCAAGTACAGAGAGAAAACAGAAGATGAATGAGTAACCTCTGTGACAAAGGGATTATTGATATTTACAGAGGATTTATATCGAAACAAGAAGGGATTCGTGACTATCTAGAAAGCTTCGTTTCCACACTGTTCCTTCTATTTCTGGCTTTTCTTTCGGTGAGGAATTCTCCACCACGGTCGTTACTCTCAACCATAATGTACCAAATATTGGTTCAAACATGCAAAAAATTTTACTTTGAATATCTTAACGATTTTCAACTTCACATTTCACTCTATAAAAGTTAGTTAGTTAAATAATCAAAGTAAAATTCTATTTCTTTCTATTTCACTGAATTGTTATTATTAAAGTCAAGTACAACTTCTGTAATAAACTCGCACATTTGATGCAGTTATAATAAAACATAGAAAAATATAATGTGATAAACAATATACTATGAATTAACATAATGTAATATAATAAAATATATCAAATGATACAATATAATAATAATAATGATAATAGTTTGACTATAGAACTTACGTAGCCATTCATTTTTACAGTCGCGTCTTATTCCGTTTGCCCTTTGAATCGGCACACCGTACTTGTGGTCTACTCTCCGTACCCTGAAACGGATTATATTTTGTCAATTAAATACTATAGGTCACGTGGAAATACCACATCTAACAAATTATCTTTCATGACCATAAATCGCATACAAACATACAATCATACCTTTCCTAATCTACAGACAATAAAATATGAATCGATTTTCTTCATAAATGTCTGAATTCCAAAATAAAACAAGGTTTAAGTATGTCAGTTCAACAAATATTTTGAGAAAGAATTTTTCTGATTCTCTTTAGTTCTTCATCAATTTTTACGATTCTTTTTGTAAGTATTGCTTACACTACATATATCTTTATCATCTTTATATTTACAACACACTGTCCTCCTTCACTTTATATGACCCACAATGTTACATGTTACATGTAAATGTTTTAAAAATTACATAGCTTATAAATATTTGATTATAGTATTTGATATAGTATTACTACTTTTTATACATTCCACGCTTTTTACGAACAAAATATATCCAAAGAAAAAAGATAGGTAAAATAATATAATAAATGTGAAGAAAAATCGTGAACGTTATCAAATAACCTGTTTTCCGCCTAAAAAGATTTTTAAATCTAAGTAGAAACTCAGATTCAATAATAATAATTTTATTTGCTATCGTACGGTGAAATTAGAAGCCCTCACAATTCCGACCTACAGAATCCATCCGATAAGGTTTGTTCGATACTAGTAATTGAATTGGCCCTAACATGGTCAATCAAATCAACAAGATAATTAGGATTTCGCAAACCAAGGCTGAAATGGACTCATAGGCAAACCTAAAAGGCCACGTCCTTGTTTGTCGTTTTATTAACTCTCTATTAGTGTTCCAAGAGTGAGAGGCCCTACCCTTTATGAAGGTTTAAACCATCAGTCACATTCTACGAATAATTATCCAGCTCTTCTTCCAATCAATTTCTCATCTGATATCAGGTCAATTTTCCTAAACTCAATTTGTCCATCTACTCGTTCTTTCCTTCTGCTCAGATAAATGTTTATTAATTAATTATAATACGAAGTGGAGAACTTGGTAATGGGTTCTGAAACACTTTGAATCACTTCAATTGTGTATACGTGGTGCACGAGAAGGTCCATGATTATTATTTATTATTATGACTATTATAAATTGTAATATGACTATGAAAGATCACAAGCCTAAAGAAACCTAAAATAAACTAAAATTACAATTAAGATTACTAGGATGTATAGTAGTAAATCCTAAGAAACACAGAAAATTACACGATTAAAGTAACAATCCTTATGTGTCACCGATTTCTGGGTCTTGATCTTCCACGTATTATCACGTGACATCTGTTTTCATTGACATGAATACACTACCCATTTATGGTTGCCTTTGCACCACGTTCCTTTGACGAATTTTTTTGCTTTGCAAGCTTCGACGAGATTCGTTTCGTTATTGGCAAGAATGCTAGGTTTCCACAAAGAAAATGGAAATGCCAATGGCAATGGTGTGGGCTTGATGTCCTGAGAACTCCGAAATTGAAGTTACCTTACAACCCTCGCTTCCTTTACGATGAAAGTAGACCAGTGATCCCGAGGAAAATTAGGAAAAAGAGTAGCTGCGATTCAATTATTTGGTTAATATTAGATCAGAAGAATCGCTGCCCTTTTTTGGATAAATACAATAATAAATATTATTATCTATTCTATTAATATCATTCTTGTGTTAGGCACCGAAATTATACAACAAAATCCTCGTCACCCACTGTTATTAACTTAATTGTATAATTCTTGATATTAGATTTATTATTTATCAGTTATAATTATTTGCCATTAATTATTAATTATTTACTATTAAAATGTGCAGACGCATAAAATAGCTCTATGATTATACTTAATAAAGTTATGTATATTTACATAGTTTGACTAATGAAAGGATGCATGGACTCGTTTCATCATATACTTTGGCGTGGCGCTTTCACTTACAATAAAATAATTTAAAATGTGAACAATGCCATAAAAAAATTACAAAGTAGAAATGATATAACTATGTTAAAAATATAAATATAAAGCTGTATTATTATATGTATTAATAATGTACACAAGAAAACTCAGCGAGATTGATAATTTAGAAATTAAAGGAATAAAAGAATCAGAAATTAAGAAACTATGACAGATAAGACAAAGAGCAATAAATGATTTTCTCGAAATTTTGATCGATAGAGACTTCTATTATTTTGGACTTTATGTTGCATTAAAGAAATCAAAATGACAATTATACGAAACAATACGTTAAGAGAAGAAACGTTTCTCTGTTTTGATAGCCGATGTCTAAATTACTAAAGATTCGTGCCATGGAATTGAAGATCCCAAGAAAATTTGTTTGAAAAATCTGGAATTGTTTTTTCTTAACGATTTTGACATTTCTATAGACTTCTGTTCACGAATCGTGCGATGGAATTAAGTAGAGTGTAGGGAAGAATGGGAAATGGAGAGTTTAATTAGTTGTGGAGATAGATACGTGAGAAAGAATATACTGGGAGGTTTCTGGGAAAAATGTTACTTTTAGTATCTCCTGAGAGGATTGTCCCATTTGCGGTGCAGACGATGGAGTTTTGATTAAAGAAAATGTCCAAAATAAAAAGAGTGATGGTAACAGAGTCAAAAAAGTGTACTAATAACGCCGCCATATTTAAAGAAATCATCATAATAAATGAAACAAATAACTCAGCAAAATTGTATAATTTCCTACAATTAATCACTTAGAAATACCACTTTGTCAAAACATCAAAAGCTATTCAAATGAAGTAATTAAAATCATTCTAACTAGAACGACATTGAAACTCCAAAGTAAAAAATTTTTATCAAGGAAACATGCACAAGTAAAAAGATTCTAATTAAGGAATACTCATCTCGTTAAAATCTAAATATGATCCATATAAAAAATTGCAACTGTGCCAAGTAGAATAAAAATTTCAAATTGCACACCTCACTAAGGGTTGCGACGATAAACAACAAATAATATGATAATGATCTCTTAATTGAAATATTTCTATTCTTAATTCACATATTATACGACCATAAAGAGGTATTTAAATCAAAGAACAGTCAATTAAATATCCATCGAAAATAAAACCGAAATTATATTTGCGTTACAACAGCTCTTAAGTCTCTGAGAAGAAACGAGAGAAGATAAACGTAATCCAGTATATATTGTAGGCTATCACCGCCATGTTCTATCTTAGAGTTAGACGAGGTATTCAGAGAGGCCAACAGATTGTCATGAACACGAGAACAATAAGGAGTCTCTTTTGCAGTGACGATGGTCTCGTAAAAGACAGACTCGTAAAAGCCATGGGTGATAATAAAATACGGGTAAACGGCGATGAATCATGAATAAATCTGGCCTTATCCTAGGGATTTGCAAGCAGTGGATTCGCGAAGCCGCGGACGACACACTTGAAGGCTTCTCGGTTACGCGACACAACCAGAAATGGGGTCACGCACGCGAATGCAATCGCACCAGCCGAGCCTTTCATCCTTAACAACATAATTGATGATACTCTATGCTAAAATCCATCCTCGATTCTTACGACTGAGGATTTTTTATTCATCTGTGGAGATGTTGAAGACACATAGATGTACGCAATGCAAAAATACACAATATGCCCAAAGTAAGGTGTTTATCGTAATATTGATAAACAGTGGCTGGTAGATTTTACACTTAGCTTGGTGTATGTCACATGTACGTGTAATCATAAATGAACAGTCTCAAATTATTAAATTGGCTGGACGATTTCTTTTAGCTGTGAACACGCCAGTAACTCTGCTGTTGTACGGAGTTGCTTTTCTCTCCTTGGTTATCCGAACGATAGTCAAATCAGGGATCCCCAGCGTTTTAATTTGAATTTTTTTTATTAAAACAGTCACCTAGGAAATAGAAAAATGCTCTTAACAAGAAATCCAGGGAATTAATTTTTAAAAATTGGTATATTCGCGTATCAAATTAAGATTCGGATTAAATCAATACAATGGAGAAAGGAATTTTTAAACGTTCGTAGCAACCACAGAAAAGCGAGTAGGATAAATGCTTTTTGTCGTGATTGATTTTATACGAACGACATTTGAGAAACAAAATGATATTCCGTATTTGGCTACGTTTCTCTATTATTAGACCTCTATTATAATACTATGTATTATATCAGAAAACATTGTAATGTACGTATGGTGCAATAAACATTACTATTCTATTTATTATTTTATTTGTTATGACGCTTGCTTCCCGGTTTAAGATAACTTCCAGCTCACAGTACTTATGTCATAGAACATACTAGCGTTCGTAAAAATATGAATTTGTACTGATATCCATATAAGGCAGTCTGTTTATGGTATGTCACCAGAGGAATTATTTTTGGTCCGTCATGCAGAAAATTAAGGTGCTCTTCCAGCTAGCTCCTTCATCTTTTCTTTTGTACGTTTTTTTGACTCTTTGTAGTGCATTGTACATTGTAACTACATTTTATAGCAATTCTATAAGGAATTTTTATGAAATAATAAAACATTTGAACAAATGTTACTCTTATTTGGAAAATCAAAAGTACTAAAGAGAAACATTGAAAATTCGTCGATGAAACAAGTTCCATTCATTTAGTTACACAATGTTGAACGTCGTATTCTTTAAACATTATTATTTCTTATTATTTCAATCTTTAATTATTTCAAAGTAGTAACAGTCTAATTTTGTAATAATGTTCCCAAGTTTGAAAGTAAATCGGTATCAATATTAATTTTTTCATAACATTCAAAACTAAATCTCGTAGATACATATCATTTCATTTAAATTATAAATTCCCGTATGTAACAAATCAGACAATATCAATTACTAAAGTCATCTTTCCAAATGAAGATTGCTATTCTGCAAGCCAGACGTACATTAAACTTGTACAAAAGTTGGAAGATTTATAAAGAAGTAATAATTCAAGGAAGTTATATATTTTCATCCTTGTAGTTTACTAATGAAACAAGCAGGAGAAGAAAGATTTTCTGCGCAAAAACTGGAAAAAGGGAGAAATGAGGGAAAAGAAAGTTTCGTACTTGAGTTTCACAAACATAGAAAAGAGCATCCCTTTTTATATGGCTTCTACGGTCTGTTCGTTTCAGATCATTTCGATAGTTGCTACCACCCACCACCCTATACTATTTCTCTGTTTTTATCTCCTCAAATTGATTGCAATATTTTTCTTCTCGTCAATTGTAGCTTGTTACATTTTTTGCAATTACATCATATGTTTTCACTTTTTCTAGATATATATATTATCAGCCAATTGATCATCTCTTCCTTTTCCCTTTTCGGTTGAACAGCATGCAACCATGTGATCAAAGACGTCAACTGCATCTTTCATAAGTGTTATAATCTTCAACTGCGAGTAGCTTTCCAATTTCTTTGGTACGCTGGAATGTTCTTCTCTTCTTTGAGTTTCTCCGTTTTAACGCCTGCTTTTCCATTTCTATTTCAATTATAGTGAATTGATAATTATATTGTACATATGCATCTTTTCTCTAAGAAAAAGATATTAATGAGTATTTCCATCTCTAAAAATTGAATCATGTATAATAACTAAATAATTGAATCACATGATAATATATTAAATAACGTGTCATAAACATTTTAAAGCAACTGTAAGAAAGTCTACAATACAAATATCTTAAAGAATCGTGGCTTCGTTTTATGATCTGTTCAATAATTCAGTTTCTCAATAATACTTTAGCAGATCTCGTAACAGAATAATTTCTCAAGTGAGAGAAATGAAATGTGGTTTTATATACAAGGTATTCCTATTTCTTTTATAAAAAAAAAAAAGAGAGAACTAGATAATAAACGAAAAATGGAAGTGTACAGGAGTGGGTTCCTGGCTCGTTAGTGGTAGAACTCATCACTCATAGCTGAAGCTTGTTACGGAGCACTTGTTCAAAACAACCCCGCTTTTCGCATGTTACTTTACTAGCCCACGTTTATTTCCAGACTCAGCAGGGTCACTGAACTTTAATCTAGTTGCAATTAAACGTACTATCGAGCGGAGAAGCTGGGAACAGAGCTACGTAAATATCAGTAATTTTCACCGGACTGAAAATGGTCCGCATAGTTCCTTGGACTCCAGCAACTATCGTCTCTCGTTTTATATTGCAAAACTGCGAGACACTATGGTGCAAAAATACCTATCACCTTTGAACGCCGATGAGACAATAGTATTGTGATGATTAAAAGACAATAGAATTCTGCTAATGAAGTTACAATTCCAGTAGTAAATTTTCAATTATAATAATAGGATTATAGTTACTATTATTATTATTAGTATTACTTATAATCTTTCGCCTTAGGATGGCTTTCAGCTTATACTTCCTTCTATTTTCGTCTCTCTGGAATCTATTAAAATTATAGCAATTAAAACTGATACAATCTTTTAATTCAATAATATTCAACATACCAAAGAATACTTTCCAAGTTATTTGCTATTATAACAATCGTTTCTCAAAGGAAACTAGGTCTTCAATTTCTTCAGTATCTTACACATACTCTCATTCTATACTTCTCATTCTACTTTGACAACAGAAACACCTAATTGTTCAAAATTTTATTCGAGGCTCGCTATGAACCTAAATCATAGTTAAAGTAACAACAAGAAGAAATATGTAAATGCATTGTTATTATATGTTATATGATATTCATAATATTAATAAGATAGTATTAATATTATGGGAGAAATAATAAATATTGGACTTACACAATAAAAAAGAAGAGGAAAATGATATCCGTGCAGGTTTCATAATGCTCTAATGAAACTTTAACAAAATGTGCAAATTAGTTAGAGGTATAAGGATGCATCGAGGTTAAACTAGCGATTCCTCTGAATTGACAACCAGATTATTAGCCACGGATAACGAACCACCTTGTCTGCAACATTAATCTCTTTGAAAGATTAATTCTCGATACATGGAGGAACGTTGTAGAAACAAACGATCAGATAACGTGATTACTGTAATAGTGATCGTAAATAACAGTAATTAGGGGGATACAGAATCACGTACGGTCGTAGCTGCAACTCTCTGAACGACAATACACCGAAGTACAATAATAATTGCAGAAACCTATCCTTGACACTGGCGGCATCATAAAATTTTCATAATCATTATTCTAGAAATATCGTTTATTGAAGAGGTATGTATCGCATTAGAAAATTGTAAAAGTTAAATTTTTCTAAATTCAATAACGCAGACACGTTAATTTTTACATATATAATAAATTTTTCTTAATTAGTTGACTTAACTTTCCACAACTTTATTGTATCTTTGTTAAATTATTAAATGGAATAAAGATATTTTTTGAAGAAATTCTATATGGAGCAAGTGGGGTATGGAATAATAAAGATCTGGAAATAGTTGCTAATGTTGTAAAGAAGATCTTGTTCGATCATGGATGGGCATTGTGCCACGTTTTAATAATATTCAAGGAGAAATCAACATCTGTCAGCCAATGGAGCACGAAAAATATTGAGGATGATTTACAAATAATTACAATTTTAGTAACACTTTGAAATGGACACTGTGTGTTATGTAGCAATAATGTTGTCAGACAAATCAGCAATTGTCAACCAATAAGAAAAGTTTCAGAGGTATTTACCTAATTCGTAAGGAACTACCATACTTTGCTGATCAGCAAACATTGCACCAATTTTCAGTAAGTACAGATGTGACTCATGCTAATAAAATTTTTTAATAAAATTACAAAAATTATATTGTAGAGCTATAAATTATGAAAATTTCTTAATGAAAAAAGATGCAGACAATAAACCAAGTAATCTGAAAGCTCGATCAAACTCGACTCTCATTTGAACGACCCATAACTTAAATTACAATTTTGTCCAACACAGACACTGCACAAAATGATCTACATTAGAAGTCGTAAGAAGAAGTCAGAAACGGATAAGTAAACTACAAAGTGCGATGAATCTGTGAAGTTGAGCAAATCGTCAGTGAGAATTTTTATAAAAAGTAAACAGTATTTGTTTGCCAACGATTTGTCTACATTTGCCCAATCAAAATTTTCATTTGCCCACCCCTCCAGAAAAAGATTATCGAGAAATTTAAAAAATTTGTTATCAGCATCCCTATGAGTTATATCCCATTTACAAATCATATATTTTTGTTGGTAATCTTTAGTTGAAGTGTGGACAAATAAACATTTTTATTAGGCAAATGTGAAATGTGGCCAAATCGTTTGATTCTTACAAAAAAAAATCTGTGCTTGGGAATATCAACTTCACAGACCTAAGGAATATCTTTGAACGACCTGATGACACCAAAGACCATTTCAAGAGATCGATAGAGAATCGTCTCATGGAAACCATACATACATATATATATAGAAGGTCGTATATACGCAGAAGGCAATAGGTTGAAAGTAAAGTGGAGCCGATGTCACGCTATTAATTGGTTTACTCCGCAATGTGTCATCTCTGTAATTAATGCCCTGAAGGGCCAACAAAGGCGCGTTTCTATCTTAATACGATGAGTCACGTGCCGAATGCCGAACACATTGTGTGACACTACGTGGAAGCTTCGTGACGCTACGAGCTTCGTGATACTACGAACTTCGCAATTTCCAAAAAGCTCGCTTCAATTTCTTCGAAAGGTCATGACAAAAAGCTCATTCTAACGGAGAAATTGACAAGCTGTCAAGTAACTTCTTGAAACTTTTACAATAACTCTGTGATAAGAATTTAATCACTTTTTTTCTAGGAATTCGTTTAGAAGTATTTAATTCTATAATTTTTTTGATTTACAGATTATGGAAAGCGACGATTATCGAATTAAAGAAGTTAAAGCTGTGAAACTTAGTCGCGATGTAAAGAAAGTTTTAAGTAAACAATGTTAAGTAACTAGTAACGGTATAAACAATTAATTCACAATGTCGTTAGTCAATTAATTCACATTCCTCTTCGTCAATTCATTCAAGATCCCAATTTCATTTAAAAACGCTTTTAACCTGAGTTTTTGAAACTTCAAACACGCTTTGATCTTTCACAATGGCCTAACTATTTCTACCAAAATTCCTATAGTATTACTATTATTACTATTTTTAGTAATAATAGTATTACTATTAACACTGCAACAGGGGGAAGAATATGCTGGCATCCCGGCTCTTCTGAGCCACTGGACCCGGTAATTAAGTAACACACTGAACTTTGGGAAAATTGAGATAATAAGACTTTAATTAAAAACTGTGAATATAAAAAAAGAAGAAATATATATATATAGAAACAATCTGTTGCAAAGATTGATTAAACAGATCAAATAGTTTTGGCAAGGAAGAGATAAAAATTCTGAATTAGATAACTTTATACTGTATTGAGTATTGAGGAAAGTTGAAATAATCTCAATAATATCGATAATAATGTAATACATGAATTAAAGTTTCAGAACTAAAAGGGAGAGACGAAAGAGACAAAATTCAATCTCAAAAGGAAGAATTGAGAAACAAGTCGTCAATTGAGGACATTGTCGTGTTAAAACGCAGGGACGCTTATTTCAAAATCGATGATGAGCAGCAATATTCAATTAACACAGGTATATGACGTTTACAATTAATTTCACATCTTTAATAATTATTTCTTTTCAGCAACGCGTCATTCTGCTGCCGCACGGGATGATAATGTTTATCCAAGAAAATGCCGAGAGTGGTCAGAATTCCTCACGCAGTCTTTGTTACTCCAAATTTCCATAAAAATATCCTGAAACATTATCCTTGCATAACATAGGTGTAATATGTCCGAGAGTTGCAATAACAAAAGTAATTAACATTTCATCCGTGATTGTATAGTGTTTTTAATAACGAGAGTGCAAAAACAACGAATTTGCAAGTTTTCTCTATACAAAAATTTAACAATGTTGGAAGAACAAATTAGCTTTTAAAAATGTAGGAAATTAAAGTATTTCGATATTTCATAAATGCAGCTATAATTATTCATAAAATAAAATTATATCTATAGGAATCTATCCAAGTTAAAAAAATTACATCCAAAGCCAAACCACGTCAGTCACTGAATTTTCAATTGCAAAGTCTTGAAGTTAAAATGTTAAATAGCAAACCTGATTGATTACAGTAATTTTAAGTTAAGACAATCGAATTAGAAAAATTAAATAATTAAATTTTTCAGTGGATTTCCTGATTCGACGAATCAAGCATATGCAGAAACAATATAGTATGTCCACGCTATTCAAACTACCTTTAATCATGATAATGTGTCTGACTATACATTAGGTCGTTCTACTACCAGGCTTGAGAATAAGCTAGAAATTCAGCGCACATGCCTCCTAATCAACCATCAAAGCTAATAAACTTCCATATACCAAATTATCTGCTTCCAGTCATATACTTCAACAGCCAATGAAAACCATGATAAACGTTTCTGCTCCATATACAAACGCGACAGCAAAAGAACGTAACAGAATTGTTGTAAAAAAATATTTTTCTTCTGACACAAGTCAAGGTTTATACGTATAACCTAATAATCCATACATGAATGTCCATAATTAAAGAAAAATGAATGTAGAAAAATATCATTTAAAAAGTCTCAGCGTAGAGAACTTTCCCAGTACAATTATTATGCAGCGTGGAAATTCTAAAACTTCTCCTTTGTACTTTCAAGCACTTATTTCCAAATTTATACAAAATTTGTTAATTAGTATTCTTTAAATACCCACTACCGGAAAACTGTAAAATCTTTTTTAAATTAATAAAAGTTTACAATTTCTACGGATGTATTCAGAATATACATTTTATGGATGTATGCAGAAAATGCAGATAAAGATATTAAAATTTCCCATGGTGGATATTTCGAAGGTACTAATTAACAAACTTTTTACAAATTCCATAACAAGTGTTTAAGAAATATAAGGGAAAGATTTCAAAATTCCCACATTATCTATTTTATATAGCTTCATTTTATAGGGAATACAAATGGAAAATTTTACAAATTCTATGATTTGTGTTCAGAAAATACAATTAAAAAATTGTTAATCTCTATTGTGAGAAAAATTTTGAAATCTCCATAAAAAATACAAGTGAAAAATATTACAAACTTTTAAATAAGGGATAAACCTTTTAAAACAATATCGATTCTGCAAATTACTGACATAATGCTGTAGGTATCACAAAAAGTCCTAAGATCTTAATATACATGAGTGAGAAAACAAAATGAGAGAGAGAGAGAGAGAGAGAGAGAGAGAGAGAGAGAGAGAGAGAGAGAGAGAGAGAGCTGTATCTTAAAAGTATTCATTACTCCTTATTCTTTCCTCTGTAATAATCTTCAAGAAAGCTCATTTATAAAGCTCGATGTGCTGCATTACAGACATCGCACAGTTCGCTACTCTTTCTCTCAAGCGTAACTTTAATTAAATTCCCTATGTGACACATTTTTAACACATAAATGTTGGATTTATTATGAAAATGCTCGAAATAGTTGAAATATTTACGCCTGGAGGATTAGACCAAACACCCTGACTAATTAATTACTTAATTATAACAGCGTGAAACTATTAGTCGCTTGTTTCAGTGTTTCGCTAGAAGTATTATCTTCTGTTAATTAAATTAAATTTGCTTTATTAAACTTTATAGAACATCTAGGAATATTCTATCACAAAATCAAATTTTCGAACGTGACGTGGAAAACAATTTAAGTCAGAGCTAATTTTCACTTGATAGAAGATAGAACAATCGAAGATAGAAAATGAATATAAATGAAAAACATTATCAAAATACCTTCCTTCCTTCAATACTATTATGTATAGGGAGCTGATAATTTAAACGATAATTCCTCTTCCTCTCTTTCTCTCTATCTTCTCTTTTTCTCATTAGTACTTTATCAGTAAATCGCTTAATTTTACTGAACGTAACTAGATGAAGAAAACATTTTCTAATTTTTCCTTCGCTCTTCTATCTTATCAGATTAGAAGGGAAACAGTAAAAATTCCGGGGAACGTTTATCAACAGCACTACAAAATCTTGCTCCTCTAAAATCAAAGAATAATTAATGGCCTTAGCCAGGAATTTATTTGATTTAAAGAAACTAGACGCATGAAACATTTTCCTACTTTTTCTTCGACTTTATATTTCATCAGACTTCAAGAAAAATAACAGCAATAAGAACTGGTAGATACGTTTATTAACAACGCTCTTCCTTGAACCAAAAATCTGTTTCAAGTACACAGATTGCTATCAGATCGAACGACCAAGTGGGGCAATATGGTATTAACACCTGGCGTCTAGTTAATTAAAACTCACTTTACTAATGTTTCCCCGGGACGATTAGAAACACCAGAAACGGATTCTGGAGTTTATTTATAAAAGCATCAACTGCTCAACAGGCGATCCAAAGAGCCGTCGTTTATGATAGTATTTATCTAGCAGCATGGATTCAAGAACATTAAACTCGTCTCGAGCTCCGCGAATTTCCACCGACGACCTTAATAAATGCCGCTTATGTGTTCACTCGCCAGATTCCGTACTTTTTTCTTCTGTTTCTTCTCTTTTACATTTTTTCTTTTCTTTTTTTTTTTTTTAAGAACATAAAATACGAAGGAAGTCAGAGCTTCAAGAAAACGTAATTGCCATGAATATTTTTTGGCATATATTTTCATTTAACCAGCCTCCTTAGAAATTTATTTGAACTTTGAAGTTTAATAACGAACTGATCTCATATCTTAGGCATTAAAAACCTACAAATAATTTTTGTATTGAATGTTTTAAAACCGTAGCAGCACAATTTGGAGAATATCAAATAGAAAGTTATCAGGATTTTTTTAATATTCTTCTTGCTCTGAACTCTCTCGGGATGCACTCTATTTCTGAGAAACTTTATGCAAATAAATATTGCAGCGGCGGTGCTGAAAAACTGCCACAGTCTCTAACTCTCTTTTACAAAAATATTAAATATTCTACACGCGTTATTTTATTCTAAAACGTTGACAAGTGTTTAACCAATAACTACTATTACATAATGATTTGATAAAAACATTTTGCACGTCTTTGTATTTCTATTCAATATTAAGAAGTTGCACTGATTCTAGAAGGCGTTATACAAATTTTAAATATTGTCACTCACCGAAAGCTGCTCGGCGGAATGCAAAAGAAGCTGGCAAAAGATGTGTTAACACTTCTTCGATGGATCCAAAATTTATCAGAATCGTCGTCTCATTCCACATAGAAGTTCTGAAGAGATACCTCGATAATCCTCAAAAGCGTTCTCCTATGTCACAAAATGCAAAAGTGGTGGAAATCTTCATGAAGAAAGTTCAAAGCACCAACCCTGATTCCCATCATTAGCAACCCCGACCAAAGATTTATCTGCCCATAAATGGCAATAATTTCTTCTTCGCTCTAACTGGATGTTGGTTTTAAGATTCTTTTGGTAACTGTTCCTTGGATAAATTGGATGATCGACTGTCTCTGACGACGCGCTAACACGTCTGACGCTGGGCGCCGTTTAAGCGCGACTGTCTTCTTCTGGTGCTCTATATCGTCGAATCTTACGCATGTGCGATTTCCGATGTGCTCTCTCTCTCCCTCTCTCTGTCTCTCTCTTTCCACGCGAGCTACACGTTCTTGTCACAACAATACTCGGGCATAGTTATTTCCTCGTCGCTCTGAAGCTCCGCCAACTGTTGCTTTTCGTTGACTCCGGTCACGAGGTGAAAAATAGAAGAGCATACTGCTGTCCTGACAGAGAAATACTATTTCCTGCAAACTGAATTGATGGTGAAACTGGAAGGATGCTTCGGGCGGAGTTTTTGAGCCTGGGAAAGAAATTGAAATATAATGAAATTTAAGTTGAAATACAAAGTCAATAATTTCACAGTAGATGAAAAATAGAAAAGAATTATCGTTAATCAAAAACCAAATGAACAAGTAAATCTAATACTTCATTGGACGTTACTGCGAGCTACAAGGAAAAACTAATTCTCAAATTTTAGAAACTAGATTGCTATCACAAATTAAAGAGCAACATAGAGTTTCAATTCTAGTTTAGATCATCTATTACTCATCAAAGAACCATTCTGGATGTCCATCAAACTTCACGGTGAAACTTTGCTTAACTATCAATCATGAATTTGCTCGGTTAAATAAGTTATTCGTTGCACGTTTTGTCTATGAACTAATTGACCGATTCAATTCTAATTATGTGAAATAAATTTCTATAATTGATATATATGTAGCCGAAAGAATAGCAATTAAGTGAACGTCTGCAATCTTATTCATCTGGAGGCACATATGAGATATTTCATGCTATTAGAGAACTTACAAAACGATTGCAGTGGGAGAACAGATTACTCTTCAGGAGCCATTCATGACAAAAAATACAATGTATCAGATAGTCTACAACATACATTTCATATGTTGGTTCCTTGGGGGAATTTCTACTTGTAATTGCAAACTGGAAACGTCAATTTCTAACTAGAAGATGATATAATTGATAAAAATGAAGGAAACAGGCGTACAAGAAAGAATTCTAAATTTTGGAGTTAATCGATATTGATTATTGAGATAGAAGGGTGAAAAGGGGTCACAAAGAATTATCTTCGAAACGGGCCACTCGAAATATGAAAGAGATGGAGCACGTGCAAGTATTTGGTGATCGACGATAACGATATTATAGAATAGCGTCGATAACGATGATAATGGACTTGTCGCGACTCGATCGCAATCTATTGTTAGCTAAAGCATGGGCCGCTTTTATAGTTGGAGATGTTCAAGAACCAATCCAATATTTTGTTTTTACAGTAAAATCAGGTAAGAGAAGAAGTGAAATTGACAGGAATTATTTCGCGTTCGATCTTACTGAAATTCATCTAAATAAAGAGCGATGAAACAATAGAAATTTTCCTCTCTATTGGAATGTTTCTAGAAACACGAGTAATTCGATCTCTGAAAGTATTCTAATTAATAAATTTGTAAAATCTAAAGTAACAGATGTAGAACGATCTTCTTTTTTTATTTGATTGAAAACATTGTTCTAACGAATAAAGGAAAGGTGATGAGATTTGCCAGGACTTTGATTAAAGTAATAAATATTCTAATTATGAAACAGAAATATTATTATAAAAATTATAAAATTATTGAAGTAATAAGTATTGAATTTTCACAATTCTGGAATTTTCTCAGAAGAATATTCTGCTATTTTTCTAGTAAGTCACAAAATGGACTATTTAATCAAGTCACTATGTCTACATGTTTACTCATATTGTTCAATTAAGAAACAGACAAAATTGCCTTTGTTTCAGAGCAAAGCGATAAAGGGAATATCAAACAGTGCTCAACTATATAAGCATACTACAAGCGTCGCTTGATTTTCATTCGCATCATAGGAGGCATAGAAAAACGCCTCTCAAATTGACAAAAGCAATTCTAGCTCATCAATCTCTTTCAGCATGACTATCAATATTCTAAACCATCACATTTCAGTAATCGATGTACAATCAACGTTCATAATAATCCATAAATTATCAAGCGTAGAAGCGTCCACTGTTATCGGTGTGGATCAAGAAGCAATTAACAATTATCGTGAAAATTTTCTTATCACAAAACGAGATATAAATGAGAAGATAGGAAAAAGGGAAGAAAAATCACAATAAAAATGTCTTCCTTTACCGTTTGAAATACCTTCAGAATGTTCTCCTTTCTTCAAGAAGGTATCACACGTTAATTAATCCGGGAAAATTATACCAACGAGCCGATAACCTTTTAATAAGCAGATAAGCAAATCTGGTTATTGGCCTATCGTTAATCTTAACAGGGCAAGTTATCGTTAGCATCGATTATGAATGACTAGCCATTTACTGGAGTATCATCGAATTACTTGTAACTGCGCAGTTCTTCTATCTTCCATCTTGATTCTTGATGCTGATGTTTTATGATCTTTCCTGTTAAAAATTGCCTAATTAGTTATGGTACTTGGAGAATTAATGAATAATATGTAGAAAAATCAATTAGTTGTGTTAACTTGAGTATAATTGACGATCGACATACTACAAAATACATTTTTCTTAATAACTCGTTACTTTTATCAACATAAATTGAAATTACTTAAATTTTTTTAAATTACGTTAATTTTTATTATTTACGATACATATTATTATATCTACACACTACATACAGTGCATATATAATGAACGTACTGTGTATATGAATGTATTTTAAGCTACTAGAGGATAATACGCATACACTCTACTATATTAGAAGTACCAAAAGAGTTCAAATTACTATATTACATTATTATGATAACAATAATTAGTTATGACAGAATTAACGACTTAGATAGTTAATGAATAATACGAGCAGATAATTAAACGAGATTTGATTCAAGGACCAGTCACTTTCACACTCTACGCCGAGAAATTAAGAATGCCACTCTCGGCTGGCACGTGAATCAATGAATTAAGCATGAAGTGTAGCAATTTTGTCCCTCGGCGCAAGTTCATTGAATCTGAGTGGAAAACTAGCGTCTTGTTTTACATTTGTATTACTGTTGATAACCTTTGACCCTTTGATCCTTTAAAGAGCTTTGAATTTCTTTAAAATATTTTTTAATACCCAGTTTATATTCGTGTTTCCTTCGCAACACGACATTATAAATATTCTTCCACTTTTTTACTTTTATAGTATAGTGAATGATAAAAGCATTAAACGTTCGATAAGATGTGGTGTGTAATATACAGAAAGTGTATGGAATATTTGAAGGACTGATAAAAGTGGCTAGAATACAAGAAAAGAGGTGAAAACAGATACTACTCTATATATATATATAATAAGAACTTGTATATTTCCTATATAGTAAAGTACATTTTTAAGAACATGTTGAAACATTCAGAACAACGTTATAACAACACTACTAGAAAACTTACACAAGTTTCTACAACAAACTACAAAATTAAAGAACCACACTCTACTTACCACTAAACATCTCCAAAATTGTAAGAAATACAGACAAGATTTACTTCAAAAAAGCATACTTAAAGAAACATTAATGTTTGTGCTGCCTTAAGAAATTCTATTTTTATATAACAAAATTTTCATATCTAAAATCATTTTTTAAAGAATCTACTTTATGATACTCATAATTTAACAAATACACCCAACGACTATTTTATTGAAGTGTAATTTTTCAAAATGCAACTATTGACAAATTTTGTAAGATCTTTCAAAGGAGGAAAAGATCTTTTAAAAAGAATGAAACAAATGACTATCTTTGACTTCAAATTAAAAACATACTAAATTGAATTCTATAAATTCTTAAAATCTTAGAATTATTTTGCTTCTATTAAATATCCACATCTACATATATATATATAGTTAAATATCGTTGGTATTATTTTTTAAACTTTTTACAAATGATAGAATTCATTAGAAATATATTTAGACCGCAATAATATGCGTAAATTCTCGGATTTCGTTATTGCCCAGCACACTAATTATGTCCTTCAGGGTAATTTGATGGACGGTCTCGTTAATTTTGCTACCTGCATAACTCTGGATACCTGGAAGTATATCTGGCTTGATAACTTCTATGACCTTTGGTGTTAACTCCTTAAAGACCTACGAATAAATGCATGCAAATTCAATTTCACGGCCCTTCTGTCCTATCAATTTGTTACATTCGAAGATTGAAATAAATAACTGTATCATCTTGAATTTTCTTCTTTAACAACTTTTTCAATAAAACAAATATTACAACAATAAAAATTCGTAAGAAATATCAAAGTAAATAAAAATTGATAAGATTTTTATTACGAATTATTTATATCCTGATCTTTTTTTTTCTTTTCTTCAAACCATGGTACAGAAGATAAGTACTAAAATTTACTGTCTTAAGAATATTCTAATTAATTCAATCTAACACAGATCTAAAATTACTTTTCTGCTTGATCATCTTCTTCGCACAGTGAATGTTGCATAAGCCATATACTCAAATTCGAGTTTATTTCTAATTCAATCCGCTAAAGCTCCTAAGTTACAAACCAACCACTAACTATTGGTAATTCGATAAAGTGATCCTACCTTGTTCATGACGTCGGACAATTCATCATCATCCATGAAATTTCCCAAATTGATATCGATGGATCTCAATGAAAAGTCCATGTCAAAGGTCTTCAAGTACACTCCTTTGTGGAATCCCAATAAACTGTTCACATACAGTTGGAAATCATATATATTCGCTTTGAAAGACCCAGCACCTTTCAAATCAACTGTGTTCCCCAGGACTCCAGATATATTGTAAAGGCCCTCCGCGTATATTTCCGGAATAGAAATATTTGCCGCAAACGTTGGTCCGATCAAGGATAGTTTCGCCTTGTTGACCACGAAGGTCGACAAGTTGTATAGCACGATATCCTCCAAAACGATGGATATGCTGAAAAATTCAATACTATGTTAGCCACTAATTTGAACAGATAGCGTGAGAATAGGTATTATATAAAAAGTTATTCTTCCTCTCATACAGGATGTTCCTTTTTATCTTGCTTTGGAAATATTCCTAACAATCAGCAGACGTAAAAAAAATGTTCAATATCTATGTACGTATTTATTTATTTTAGTCTGATGGCCGAGAAATTGGACTTGGTATTCCAAAACGGGTTCAACATAAAAATTAAATTTTTTGAGCACTTAGAAACTTGAAATAGTTTGAACACACGGTATTTTAGTATGTAAGACTCACGTAAGTCAAGTTCGGTGATTTTTCACACATATGCATGAAACTCTCCAGCAAACGTGACTTCCTAGTCTCAACTTTCTCTATATGGAGAATTCCTAAACTTATCTGCCATATAATCTCGAGTTCTCACAAACTTCAGAAGTCTGACAGAGCCATGAAGTCGTTCATTAGCGAACATACCAACAACTTCCGGGAAGTTCGCTCGACTTCTTTCAATACCGGAAATGTGACAGAAAATCATTTGATATTCAAAGTACACCGGATTAAAGCAGAGATGGTGGTTTAGGAATTCTTCGGGACCTTCAACGTGACCAAAAACTTAATCAATCCTGTAACTTACTTTCCTATGTCCGAATTGTCTACATGTATGTCTAGTTCATCAAGACGATACGGTTCCAAAGGTGGGATTCCAAGTTCTGGTATCCCATAGGGCATTCTGGTACGAAGTTTGTCTATGAACCTTCGAATTTTCAACTCCAGGCCCTTCGAGGCTGCGCTGTCAACTATCCTTTGCTCAATTAGTGTCGATTGCAGTAATTACATACACTGGCTCACGAAAGCATTCAAACTTTTCGTGAATACACTATGTATGTTGTACAAAACCATGTGAAAATTTCATTAGCATTGTAAATGAAATTTGATTATCACGATTACTAGATTGCGGTTTTTTATGCAAATTCATATTTTTACATTTATAGATAGAAAATTCTCTTACCTATTTATAGAAAGCACTATACTTTGAAAATTTTATATATTTTTCCGTATTATGTGCCTTCTGTACGGTTTTGCATTTTCAAATTTCCCATCAATGCATAGAAATCCGCAACCTATTAATTACATTGACAAAGTTTGAAACAGATCTTCAATGTAATGTATTCATGAAAAGTTTCTACAAGTCGTGCAATACTCTCATGAGCTTATAGTTTAGAATACCTACTGTAACCAGTAGTGAGTTTAGTGGCGTTGATGAGAAGATTCCTCGGCGTCTCCACCGCGGTGTTAACTAAAACAATAAAAAAGAGCAGCGTTTACTTCTTATTATTTTTTTTTTTTTTAATAATTACACTTACAATAGCACTGATAGTCATAATAAAGCGATTTAGCGGAGGGTGGAGATTGATGGTGACGCAGAAAGTATTCTTGTAAAAAATAGCAATTGGTAATGAATACCCATATCGAATTAGGAAGGTCAAATTCTATGGTAAAAAGTTGATTTCATTAGCTTTACAGGAAGAATAGGCCTGAAGGTTGTCAACGTGCTCTGAAATTGCAATTATGGTTGCTGGCTGATGCATATTTCCTATGAAGTATTGCTCAAGCAGTGGTACTACATTTAGTGGTACTAAATTATCAGAAAATTGATGTTAGCCAAAGCAAGGATATATTTCAGAAGAAGCTCTTGAGATTTTCGCAACAGGTTGTTATCGCAATTGAACGACGTTGTTAGCAACTGAAACTCGCATTAGGCTTGTCCATTAAAAATGCTGTTGCAGTCATGGTGCAATACTAGCTTTCTTATAGAGGCAACTTTCCAAGCTTCATTCCATTTTCATGATAATATCCTTGGACTAATTGTAGGCTATTACAAATCCAATCAACATTGAACTAAACTTTAACTGAATTTCGAATAATTTAACGTGAATACAAATTTTGAATATAAAAATATTAATATTTCATTGTTCGGAAATAAATATTAATAATGAAATGGAAATATAGCTGATAGAATAATTTGGAAACTATGACTGAGAGAACTGTTGGGATGAAAGTGTCACATACTGTAATTAGAGGCCGTGTCCGTAACGTGGTGTATCAATTCTTTCTGTCGTTGCAAAAGTCCTGACACTGCAACAAACGAGTAAACGCAAAGTTTCCAGTGAAATAAAACTCCTTTCCCTGACGAACGATCAACAAACGGTCGTTTGGTCGTAAATTCAGCGTAGGTGCTTCTCATTTTCACGAGTGTACTTGTGACATTTGAACAGGGGTCAAACCGAGTTATTAACCACGATAATGGCTTCCAAATGAAAACTAACGTACGCAGTAGTGAATGATGAAGATTGAGTAACTGAACTCGGAAAATGAAAATACAGTAATGATACAGTAATGATACAGTAATGATACAGTAAGATGAAGTATTTATATATAATAGCAACTGATAAATTTAATTTTAAAAATATTCTTTTGCAAATACAGATTATTTTAAAATCTCTAAAAGTTTTTTACAAATAATATATTTCCCCAAACAAAATAATTATTCGCAATATTGAAATTAATACAAACAACTTACTTAAAGTAAACTTGCATATAGTTGAAAGCTCGACAAATTCTACATAATGCCAAGTAACTATTAAATGAAAACGTATTGACGATGTAAACATGACGAATGATGCAGTAAAATGAAACAAAGGAGCGGAAAAAATGAGGAAACGATTACTCGGACGCGATACAATTACGAACGTTAGAATATACGTGTGATTTTTTAGATTCGCAGTAATTGAGTTTGTACAGCGTACAATCATAGGCATAATGAGACAATTGCTGTAGTTATACAATAAAAAGGATACACAAGCCTAGTTGATAATGATTATAAAATGACGCTCAAACTACAAAAAAACGTATGAATACTACTTGTTTCTAAATTATCTTAATATCTCACCAATCTTATCTGCGAAATATTAATTTTTTGTTTCTAAAATGTCTGTATGACAAAACCTTGATTTCTTCTCAGAATAACATATTTCTTCAAAGATTAGTAACACAGCAAAAACGATGGATATTTTACTTGCAAAGTAACTAATGCTTATATATATCGTACAAATGACGAACATGAAACAAAAAAGATAATATTCATTATAATTTGTGTACATTAAGATACAGGTTTCTATATGTAAGACAAAACTTTCAAATCTAATAAAACTGGAGATGAGTTTTTAAATCAGATTACAGTGTAATATCTAAGTGAAAGTATTTTCTTCTAACGAACGAGTTAAAAATAATTGGATCAGGCTAACTTCCATAATTGGCTTTATACCTTGTTACACTTTATTCCATTTCCATAGTTAGAAATCACTTGATCTACAAATTGAAAATCAAATGTAGTAAAACAAAAAGTACTCTACCATCTTCCATAATTCTCCAAATTGCATAGAATTGTTGAGAATTTATTTCAAGCAACTAACAGAGATTGAGATTAAAAAATCGAAATCAGAATCAATTTCACACGAAACTACTTAAATAAGGGGAGATAAAAGAAACAATAGATTTACAAATTGAGAATCAAGTTTAGTAAAATAATCATCTCCCATCATTCTCCAAATTCCATTGAATTATTCAAGATTTGCTTCAAAGAAGCAACGAAGATCAAGGCTCAAACTAAAAAAGAAACCCAGTATCAGTGTAAAAGAAAATTGTTTAAAGAAGAAATAAAACTAGAATTTTTTGTAAATTACTCACGGAAAGTAGTAGCACTGTTGGCGACGTTTTCAATTCCTCCCAAAATTCCTGGAAGACTTTCTGATTCAGAGGAAACCATTTGAAAGGCCAGCACCGCGATAATAATTTCCTTAGACACGTGCATCTTCTTAATCACCTTTCTTTACTAATGGAAGAAACAACACTGAAAATTGAATTTTCATAAACTGAAGGTTTAAAAGACCGATCACGCAACACACGTAAGATCTGCCATTCAAACCGCTCGCGAAGAAGCAGGAAGGCCGACTGACAACATGAAAGAGTGGCAATACGTAAGTAAGTCAGCTGGTATAATTGCGAGCGCAATATTTGAAATGTGTGAGTAATGCACGGGCAGGAACGTGTAGCGAAAGCGAACGCTACTCCATGGTCCACGAATGGTGATCCAATCAATGTAAAACATACTACAAACTACAATTCGCTTGCATAATTGAATTATCAGTGAAAATTTATATGTTATAAATTAAATTATTGTGCATGAGAGACGAGAATTCAGGCTGGTCCATCCACTCACAATGCATAACAAATATATCAAACAGAAAAGTCGACGTCTAAACAAATCAGAATTACAATAAATACATTGAAATGAAAAATTAATTCACAATTCAGTTGAACAATATAGAAACATTAAACAGACGCGTTACCTTCATGATATCTTCAGTTAAAACAAAACAACTGAAACAAAAATCTAAATATTACTCAAGAAACTAAAATTAATTTAAGAAGCAAAGAAGAACATTATCATTTAATCAATTAAAACGATAAATTTTGAAACAAAAATCTGAATGATTATCAGTTAATAATGTGAATATAACAAGTTTATAAACAAAAATAATTAAATTAGACATATATAAAAATAAATAGACATACATATAAAAATAGGTAAATATACATATAAATATATAAATATAAATATACATACATATAAATCTATATAAACAAACACAAGTAAATATACACATCACAGGTAAAATATTAACATATATTATAATCACATAAAAAAAAAACAAAAAATAAAATATTCTTATAAAATGATAAAATAATTTCAAATCGATAGAATGATCATAAACAATCATCGTCATGATCAAAATTATGCGCACATATGCAGCATATAAAACGCGAGTAATTAAGAAAAAGAATATTTCTGTAGTGAATACTAAAAAGCCATACTGTATCTCTATTACAGAAATACATATATATACATACATATATATATATAAAAATGTCGAAACAGACAAAATATACTTACATAATCTTAAAACACACGTACAAATACATGTTGGAGAACATACCAATATAACATATACAAAACACAGATATAAAAAATATATAAATGCATTAAAAAAATATATACAAAATCATATTAAAAACATAGAAAAAGATATAAATACATATAAAGAACGTACAAAAAATACACATGTATAAACATAGAGGAAATCACCCATAAATAAGCCGTGCTCAAGGGAATGTAATTTCAATTACAACGCTTGTGTGCCCTTTTGTTTGCTACTATTAAAGTTGCTATCATTTTTGCCTTTCCAGTAAAAAAAAATGGTATCAAATGCTTATAATGCACTTTGTTCCTTCTATATTTCTGTATTTAAGAGAACATAAAACTAACAAAAATTAATGTAACCTAAACAAACTATTATATGATATACAGATTATTCATTCCATTATATATATGATTTGAAAACTTATATTTGGAAAAAATGAATTCAAAGAAGCATATAATTATAAAAATGTTACGATGAATTATTCGCTGGTAAGCCAGAATAATATTCTTAAAAAACGAATTAACTGTCGTGCTCTATGTTAATCTTTAGCAAATTACGACGAGAAAATTTATACCTGACAATTTATTGTAATGTATATTTCGATAGTAACGACAAGAACGATATCTTTTACAGAAACAAAAATATTAATTCATCTGTATTGATTAATTTAAAAATATTAGGATGAACATTTTGATAATACGAGGCAGCTATATTCGAAAAAACGCTTTCCGTGTCGCGTGCAAATAACGTGGAATTTTCAACGAAAGAAAACGGCGGGAAAATGAGAAATAAGTAGCAATTTTTAACGTTAATCTATGTATTACGATATACATTAACTTTCGACCCAGTATGAGATATTTTATCATATATCCACTTTCATCTACCATGAACTATCATCCATTTTCATTAGAACTACCAACTACCAATAGTTTTACGAATACTGCAAAACGTGTATTTGACAAAATTACGACTGTCTATTATTGAGACATAATATATCCTTCCGACGTAGCATAGGATGGCCATTTTCGTATTAGCAAAGAATTCCTTCTACCATAATAACGCGAAGTCCCTTGCAGTTGTACGTTATTCATGTGGGACAAGTTGTAATCGAATTATATCGATTCGTTCCCAATGAGTCCTTTTTATCGTTTACCGCTTTGCAAGAATAAACGTTCACGATATTTGTGTTGGTGCTGCATATTATAAAAATAAAGAAGTATAAGTATTTCTATACATATGTGTCGGTGAATATTTATTGTACGACTAGAAAATAAGAAACTATTGGCTAATAAATCTATCTTCCCTCGTTTAACATTGAGGTGTTTGCAATGACAAATGTTTTTCAAGGCTTTTCAGCAGCTATTTTTTTATATAATAATATATATCAGATTCTTTAAAATTGTAAACTGGAGATTTTAAACTTAAAGACATACGTTTATTTTTTTATGCAAGCTTTTCTTCAAATAATGTAGAATTTTCAACGAAAGAAAACAGCGAGAAAAATAAGTAGCAACTTTTACCGTTAATATACGTATTATGATATACATTACTCATTTTTCTGCAACCATTCAGGGAGGCCTTATGGGGGCATTTGAATATAAAAAATTAAAAACAATGGAAAGAAAATATCGTCGCCACTTACCTTTCGTTGATTTCCACATTACCTTCTGCCATTGATTTGCTATGTAGAAGACGATGATCGAGTAAATTTTCCTGCAACACGCAAGAATTGGTATTAAATTGCTTATATTTTATAATATAGGAATGAAAATCTGACGATTCGTACGTAGACTTACATATAGCTCTTTCTTTTAAATGAAATCATTTTCTACCTCGTTTATTTCAGAAATAATAGCTAGATAGGCATATATAGAATGCGCGTGAATGAAATTTATTAATAATGATTATTAATGAAACTGGATAGCAAGAAACGAAAAGAAAAATTTTTAAAATTTTTCACTATATCAATAAAAAAGTTTCGCTAGAAAAAATTGCACTAGCTAGAAGCATATCCATAAACCTATATCAATGCACACAAACGAAGCTCACTAGGTAAAAACGAATCATTGCCGCGCACTAAATTTTCAATGAACTTGACGGTGGAAAAAGTTTTAAAAAATATCACATTTTTCCAATTGAATTTTCACAAAAGCTGCACATACAGAAGACAAGAAATTGAAAGGTAACACCACTTACCTTGTCGATATCGTTGTCGCACGTTCTCTTCAAGCTCTTTGATGGTATAGCTGCAATCGATAATCGACGCAAGTTTTCCTAGAACAGAACAAATTTCGTATTAAATTTCAAACGTTAAAGAAATGAAACAAAATTCTAATAATTTACGATTTGAAAATAATGTAAAAACAAAATATATTAAATTTTTAGTAAAAATAATATGTAAAATTGAGAATGAAAATACTTTTATCACAAAAAGATTGTTCCTTTTACAAATAGGAGATCGAATAAATTAACTTTCTGCGTCGACGCTTCTTCTGGGACTCCGACATTATAAAAGACCATTGTTCATGTAAATTTGCTTATAATATACGAAATTTCATATAGAATTTCTTGTTTTTTACTAAATATTGAGAGTTCTGGTACACCTACTCATTCGAAAGCTAAAATCACGAAAATCAATTTTTCTATTAAAAAGCCACTAATTTATCCCAAAATTTATACATATTCTACATGAAGAATCATTTATTTAATAAACTCACATGATTCTAGTCAGAATCGCTGGACTTAAACCACGATTATCTTACAAAATCCACGTAAAAATTTTTATTATCCCACTTATTTCATAACGAATACGAAAATATGCAATATTATATCAATTTCAATTAAACTTTTGAAAGATCCGGTAAGATTAAAGAGAAAATATGATCTAAATCTAACTGTCGTGAATCTTCTCGAACATTTTATCGATCGAAAGCCAAGATTTCGAAAATTAAAAAATCTTTAATTTATACCAAATTTTATACGACTCTTATTATAAAAATCATTTATTTAATAAACTTACCTGATTTCGGTCTGGATCACCGTACTCAAGCCGCGATTTTCTTAACAAATTCACGAAAATGTGACAGCACGATCTTAACATTCTTAACTTAACGTAACGATAATCTCGAATGAGCGGAACCGGCAAGCTCCCTCGAGCTGCCACATTATTCTCCCCACGGGGGAGGGGGAGCACTACAATAGTCAATTGTTCATACAAACAATGTATTTTATCAAAATTGAGCCTTTACTATTTACTTCCCTCTATCTTAAAATAATCTGTCAATCATATTTAGATTTCTAAACGAGGAATTTCTTTTATTCCTTTTCTAATTTTCATTTTATAATTATATTGTTGCTTGCATAAAATTATGGTTTGGTTAGTATCCACCAATCCCCATTGTCTTTTTTAAAAAGCTTGTTTGCGATTGGTTGTTTATGTTGGAGGTTTTACTTCCGGTGGAGAACATTGTTCCACGATTCTTTTTAGTGCAATAGAGAATTCGAAGTAATCGGCCATTTCTAATATGTGATCATAACGATTCTGTGATTTATGTAAAAAGTGCTGATAAATTAGTGCAAATTCATCTAGAAAATTGATATTCTTCTCGTGTTTTCGGTTTTACAGGTAATTCTTTAATTCTTTTTCTTTTTTATTGCGTTTTCGGTACGAAAATGTGATAAAAAGTAGATTAACGGTTTGAACGACTAACGGTTTCCTTATTAATATAATCTGGAATGATCTATACACGTAAAAGGTATGAAGAAGGAAATAGAAAATAAAGAGAATATATTCCTTTGTAAATTTCTTTATAAATTTCAATTAATAAGATCGATCGAGTACTTTTTAAGTATATTAATATCATTGGTTCAGAAATTATTACAAAGAAAATTGAAGGAAATGTACATTCAAAGAATCCATCTAATATTTATATGATACATAGAAAAATCCATACTGAGTAAAAAGACTTTAGCGAACATAGGACGAAAATTTAACCATTCCCGAGATATGAATATTTTTTATCTTAGCAGCATAATTGACTTACTACTGGCTATTTACTACTATATTTATAGAAAGTGTCCCACATATTCTCTTTTCATTTCTATATACCCTTGACATTTTATAAAGTCGCGAACCATCTCGAAAATTTTACTAAAGTTTTCTTGCTCAATATAGTGTGTCATATGTACCTTTGAATATTGAATGTTTTTATTCCTGAACACCTTGTATAATCATGAAACGTTTGTTATTTTCAAGATGGCTAAAGAAGCAGCGAAGAATAGAAGCTATCATTAGCAGTATCTTTTTACAACTCCTTCGGTACGTTTGAAATGAAGAACAAAGGAGCAGTTCATCGAAAGGTAAGTAAGTCTTTATTTCTACGACAAGATTCGTATCTTCACTGTTTAAACCTTTCTGGAAATTGATAATGCGTTTTAGTTTAGTTTTGTGCAAAAGTAGAAAGTAACTTTTTGGAATGACATGAATATGTAATTATATTAGGAAAATGGGATTGTAGAAAAATTAACGCGTTAAATATCAATAATTGTTTTCTTGTAAATTGAATAACTTTTCGTTATAATTTTCTACATTGTTTTTTCGAACAAAGTGAATTAATTTTTATTATACATTTTGTTGTTTCGATTTTACTGAATTATAAATTGTTTACAGTTACATAACACTCTGTATATATTGTACAATCTATACTTCTATATATAACCAAACGCAAACCAAACACAATCGTATTTCGCTTGATTGTTTTCAATAGTCTATAATACTTTTACAAAGTAATGAATGATGAATTGGACACCCGATATTATCACACGTACCCGAGAAGTTGCTCTCTCTCTCTCTCTCTTCTTTTATTTCATTTGCTCTTCGTATACAACACATGTGATCTGATTAGTAAATTGTACTTGACCATGGTGAACTCATGAATGACTTATAGTTTACAGTGCGTTAACACATTTCATTTGCAATCTTCCTCTAGCCAACTAGCTATTGACTTTTATTGAATTCATATGATAATTATTAAAATGCAGATTTTTATTTATCTATAGGAAATGTAAAATTACAAAAATGAAAAAAAGAATCAAAAATATAATACTTATTGTGATATTCAGCGGATAAAAGAAAGTATTACTTAGATTGTGTGAAATTTGTTTCATTGCGTTTGTAAAGATGCGAATTTTTATAAAATGCCACAATCTGGTAATTATGGAAAGGAATTCCAAGAACTTACTAAATATTTTTCCTTGCTACATATTTCTTCTTCCACCTAGATCTTCCAACTTTATGATTTTCATTGATGAATTGGTTCGACCGTGGGTTTTGGATAAACCCATGGATTTGGTGCGTATGGTGGTCGCTGTGGTATAGGATACGCTGTTATGGCGCCTGCTGGGCGCATCGTTGCTGGTTTTGCATTTATTAAGGCTGCAAACATAGCTAGAGTTGCAATGAAGATAACGATGAGTCTTCTCGTTGAAATCTAAAAATAATTGCAATTTGTTAGAATTATCGAACGTGGAAAATTCATTTAATTTTTCAGAATTTCCAAAACTACTTTTGGGAAGCTTTTCATAATTCTTTCTAATTAGCAATATTCTATGTTTCTTCATTCAAAAAAATAAACAAATGTCTGGGAGTGTATATTACCATTGTAGAAATCTGCTGAAAATCTTCTGATGAATATCTTGAATAAATTCCTTTCTTTTTTAAATAAATTTCACAAGTTGCTCTTCAGTTTGTGTTTAAGTATGAACAGGCGATGATTGCAGAAGCTGCGGACCTTTTATACTGGAGAGTTTTTGAGAGGTGGTTGTTAATCTGGGTCAGAGGTCTGCCACATGGCAATACTACCCGTATGAACAAAACAAGGAATTCCCGTTTTCATGGCAGCGTGTCACATACGCGCCTGCTAATTCTCATTCATACATGCTCTTTCATTTATTAGGTTCCTGAAGACGCGCTTTCAGGAAATTTAACCGTTTGTATGTGGTAGAGTTACCAATGATTAAAATTCATAAGCTATACATGATAAATAAATTAAAATTTATAATTTCAACCAACGATACGTCTACGTGTTGCAAACGTGTTTATTGAAATTATAATTACTGTTAAAACTACTGTCGGCTAAAATTCATAACTTAGAAACTGAAAGTTCATTGGGAACAAAATATAACAAATATTTTATCCGTGTATTCTAAATATTTGAACAAAAAGAACTCTAAAATTCTTCAAAAAATATAGAATCATAAATACGGATTTATATGGAAAATCATTTATTGTTTATTGTTACTATTTTGATCAGTTTGGGGCTATTGGAAGAAACAATGCTTAATTTGATACCGCTCTTGTTTCTGACGCCAGATCTCTATCTCCCCTAATATGTCTCACATTACATAGTTCGATGGTGGAACGTTAATATTAGCTCATCGTTCGCACCTAACGTTTTGCACGGATTTCTGATGCTGAATATTTACTACGATGTAAAATATTCCTTTGTCAATAGGATTAGAATTTTTTGGATTTTGATGGGCCAAGTGTAAGTTTTATTAAATTTCTGTTTCACATATAAGTTATTTAATATCGGTAGAAATAGCGGTGCAATTTTTTTATACATATTAATTTTTAATTCTAATTAACTAACTCGTGCATGATACACGAATTTTAATACATAGATATTTGGTTTAATCTAAAGTAAATTTTTGTAGGTATCGTGTATTAATTCTGAAACGAAAGATACTTGCGAAGGATTAAAAATATGTAATTTTTTCAAATGTACAATAATTTGGAAATTTGTATGTTTTAAATTAAAAAATATTTACCAGAAATATTTTAGATAAAGCAAGGAATAACAAAAATATAGTTTCCCTTGATTTTCCATTGCCATCGTTCGTCGAAAACTTAAGATGATAAACAATGAACCTACGTCCTTGACATGTTTGGTGTGGACACCTGATGAATAGTAATTAACTAATCGAAAGTTAGACGCAGCATGATTTTGCATTCACCAGATGGTGGATTATTCTCAGATGAGGACAAAAACACGAATGTAAAGATCGAAATGAAATGTAAATATTAGTTGATCAAAGTGCACATTCCTTTTTTGCCATTAGTCATTGATTCGAATACTAAAACAGTATGATTCATATTTATGTAAAAAAATGTAGTCAGACTAACGAAGGAAGAAAATTGCAATTAATTCGCGTCATTCGACCAATTAATTTGTGAAGCAAATACAACGCATTGTAGTTTGTAACATCTTTTATACAAATAAAACTAACGATTGTGTATTTAACAATCGTATAATAACGATCTAATAAAATTTTCCAACATGGTCAATTCGCGTCACTAGAGATTAATTTGTGAGGGGAAAATAATACATTTGACTTATAATATTTTTATAAAATATATAATATATATAATTTATATAAAACATATAATATATTAACATACAGTCAATACGATATTGTATATTAACAATCTAAGGAAATTTCCCAACATGGTGAATTAAAAGTTTTCTCCTTTTATACATATAATTTGTCATCTACGGACTACAGATATCTAGCAATAAAATATTAATCATCGCACTACTGATACTTAAACATATTAAGGTTATTAGGTGGATGTGATTTTAATAGAAATGCGTGGGTAAAATGTAAGGTAGAAAATATATTTAGAATATATCTAAATGTAAATACAAGTTGTGATACTATTGAGCTGGTTCGCATCCGCACGCTGGCAATGTTGCCTTATGACTGAAAACCCTGAAGCCATCGTTGCCTACAATGTATGGTTTGTCCGCGGCCCTATCTTTTGTTTATACGCTGTCGATGGCTTCGGTGCTTGACAAAATTAAAAGATCAGATGTAGAGTTTTCTTAGAAGCGGCGACGACTTCAACAAAACATATTCACGTTTTTATAAGCACAGCTAATAAAATATAGATCTTACGGTTTGCACCAATCTGAAGAAATTATTCTATACAAAATTTCTGACTCATAGGGGTTTAATAATACACCATTAATCGTTAGACGGCGGATATTTACACAAAATGGAAATTTACAGTTAAAAAAATATACAGATCATTGTTAGTATACAGATCATCAGTATACACCATATGTTTGAATTAAATCTAAGGAAATTTGTTTCGCTAGTATTTTACAAATATCTCTTTGTACACTGCGTATCTTTGATTATATTCCATTAGAAATTGGCAGCCTATTAATCATATATATATATATATGTGTGTATATATATATATATATATATATATCTTAAACAATAAAAAGAAAATTAAAATTAGATTTGTCTAAGATTCAATCGCATACATTTTCATTTGAAATCCGTCTGCTTGTGTTTCGACTCATGGTAGGAGGCACGGATGAACAGTCAGTTTCGTTATCTATATATTCTATGTGTTCTAAATGTGTTCTATTCTTCATAGAAAACTGAATTATTCTGAAACATAATTAAAGTTGAATATGTGAACACACGTGTTAGTCTGATAAAATGCTTTATATTTTCATCTTATGAATTTTTTATACTCACAGAATAAGAATTAGAATGGACACCTGAGTGACAAAGGTCAGCCAATAAATTGAGTTAGGTGCCGTGTTTATGGTTGCATTATATAGCTGGGAATATAATATGCCACTGAACAAAGACACTGCATTATCACAAACTGATAAAATTGCGAATACCTTGCCTGTGGATTGCCATGAAAATTGTTAATATGAAATATTAAAATGAAATTGATAATCTGAAGCTATGATGAATGAAGCTATGATAATCTGAAGTTATGATTGTATTTAACGTTATAATCAACTGTTATTAAAATTATTATTTAAAAAACTTATTCTCAATTTTGCGAAAAGATATCGCTATTTATGTAAGTACCTCGTTCGTCCACAGGAACTAGTTTTGAGGTCATTGACCTCAGGACTGGTGCCACTATTGGTCCAAGAGCAGCTACAGTAGCACCTGAAATTATAAGATACGTTTGTTGTACGATTACTCTCGAATCTAATTTCCAAAATCTTAATTTCTTTTAAAAAACATTTGAAAAATAAATGTTATTAATTATTTCTACTCGTCATACCATAGAAATAGAAAATCGATAAAAATGTTTAAAAAAAAATGATAACCATTTTTAGTTGCACTTGATGATTATGTTAACGAATAATTGTAGTTTCTTATTACCAACATAGAATAATTCTGCTTTCTCGGCTAAGATGAATATTATTTTTCCAGAAGCATGAGCAATAGCGCCAATGGCTATCATAATAGTATCCCTAATTCCCATCACTTTGCTCATTACTGGCACGCCGATCAGCATCGCTGAAATAAAGATAAAGTTACGCCAATGCATTTCAAGTGTCGTGATTATTCAATAACTGTTTCTCACAGAGAAAACCACTCTTTCAGCCAGTGAAAGTACTCTAATGGAGAATGTCAACTTTCACTGATACGAAACAGCATGGAAAATATTTGTGTGACTCGATGTTTAACTTCCTTCGTAATAATTTCTAATAATTTTTACACTTTATAATCAGCTATAAGCTTCTCATAAATTTGTCGCATTTTATGTAAGAATATAGAATCTTATAAAAATTTGTAAAAAGAAATTGCTAATTGGTAATAAGGCTCAAAACTGGTTCCTAAGGAAGGAAAAAGGTACATAAACTACATACACACATATATCTTTTCATAACAGTGAAAATAAGTTTTCTAAATTGCAATAAATCTCTCTTCAAATTGACTTCAATTTCAATTCTTTTAAAAATAATTGTAGCTTGACCAAAATCCAATTTTTCAAATAATTGACTGTGTGATAATTTCCTATACAGTTTTCTATACAATATTCGTCGTAAATTTTTCAAAGAGAACGAATCTTATTGTAACTGACCTATCACAAAGGTAGCTGATTGGAATGTTCTGAAATTGCTAAATTTTCTCACGTCCCACTTGAATTTCAATTGAGTATACAAGAAACTCATAGGTTTCTCGTCTCTTTGGAAAGTATATAGCATCATGATGACCAGCAGAAGCCACAGGTGAAGCTTTCCATGACGTGGCCTGTTCTTGGTCATTGTCCTCACAGTTGCCACCACGTGTTTCTTATCAAAATAGTCAGTTAATAAATTAGTACCTGCTATTGACTGTTGTTGAGGTAGTGTTTGCCACTTTAGTCTAACCAGTGAGTACAAAATGGCTAAAGCTAGTAAAGTGGAGTTTATGCCGAACATTATGGTATAGGATGATTTGGCAACATTTGAGTAAAGATAAAAGCCCAGAGCTACACCTGAAATAAAAAAATGTATTATTTACATTTCCTCTCCTTTTTTTCTAATATATATTTAATACTTTTATGATCATTAATTTTTCGTCTTTTTATTAATAAATTGTGCATGTTCATCATCTACGAGTTCTCTTCTATCGAAGCTTCTTTTCCGTCTGCCATAAAATCTCCCATTCTCTAAAGTATCTTGTCATTCTGTCCCGCGCCATAAGATATCCGTAGTTATAATATTTAAGTCTTGTCTCATAAACATATAAATTTGCATAAACATCCACCATTCGTTTATTAATATATAAATCTTCAGAATCGTTATACTTTTCAGAACTAAGTGGAACATAGAATTTCATTTACCAGTAGGCATAGTGCTGAGATAAACCACATCCAAAATGGTAATCCTTAGGGTTCTTTGTTGAACGGATGATATGTCTGATATATATGCAAAACAGGAACCAAAAATAGCGACATCTCCTGCTAACATGCCCATAGGAAGGCTCGCTGTATATACTATAGTATTTAAATCCCATGTATCCATCATGGAATTGATTACAATCATAAAGGAATAGATGAATTTCCCTAGTAGCCCGATAATTAGCGGCAGTTTTCGACCACGTCGATCGCTCCAGTTCCCAAAAAATAGAGCTAGTATTATAGGCACTATATGGCCTGCTATGTTATTCCATTGATGGAAACTTGACACTGTTACCTGAAAATGTTCATATTTTACTCTAGAAAAATATATATAGCGTGTCTCAAGCCTTAAAACTTAAACTTCATCGATATATTCAAAGTATTTAATGCGCTTGGGTCTCTGCCTATATATTTCTACCTTCCATCCACTTGTCAAGATTTCGTTCATCATCATATCCCCTCTTATATCTAATATTAAAAATTAAACGTATATCTGGATTGGAATTTTTATATAGATGTAGTATGTAAAAAGATTTAACGGAGAATTAGAAAGTTATAATAGAGAATTTGTTACATTTTATATTATATATATATATGACATTTTTTATTATACTATTACTGATCTACATCTTGCTTGATTATACCCATGAAACATACCACGTTTGGCTTATAAATTCTGGAATGTCCAGTATACCAAAATATTCTATCTTTTATTAATATCATTTACTATTATATTTAATAAGTAACATCATATTATATTTTATTAAGAATTTTTCCATTTTATCAGAATATTATATATATACGTATATATATAAGATTAAACAATACTCAATTTTGCAATCCTGATACCATTAAAAAAGAAATTAATATATTTCGATTAAAAAATTCGGACCCTACATTATCGTTATGTTTATCTCACAGTGTGAAAAATGTTTCTTCTTCTGAAGTTCTTACATTCTTATCTTAAGTACTACGGCAAATATATCGTTTATAAATCTTGTAAAATATATCGTTATCGTTGCTTTCTTTCTCTTGCACTCTATCGACGCAACGAATCTTCCACGTTCTTTTTTTAATTATTTGAGCGAGACGGGTTTTACGATGTAAATCTTCTTGTTCTTAATCTTCCCGACTTTTTTAGATTACACGGTACATGCGTTATACATACCTGTACTTTGGTGTTTATCGTCGCGTTATCCTTCAGATTAGCGCAAATTTCTTCTGAATAACCGTGATCGACTCGACACGCTTTGTAGACGAAAAAAGCTTGTTCCACGACAGAAGTGATCATGAATGCCATCATGTACAGCCACATCGTTGGCTCCACCGACACTTCCTCCATCCATCGGAAGTATTTTCTCCATTTTTGCCCTGGTATTGTATTCTCGTTGAGGTTCAACTAAGCAAAAAAAAACATTTTTTATCTCTTGGATTTTCCTCAATAAAAAAATTCGTTAATTTTGGTGGAGGGGCTAAAATAGCGATGGTGGAGATTCCATAGAAAAAATTTGATAAAGTTTACTTTGTTCTCACTGTGATACTATTATCTCGAAATTACATAGCAATTATACAAAAATTAATGGACTGTTTGACTTACTTGATCTGATTGAATTATTTGATCGAATGCGATTATCAATTATTCAATTTTATATTGAATGAAATAATTGTATCTAATTAAATTAGGAAAATAAATAAAAGATCATAATGCGTGGTGCGATTTGAAAATATCATAATTTAATTTAATGATGAATAAATAGAACGGTAATTTAACATATTAATTCCACAATTTAAGAACGATAATTCATTCACTCTCTCAGGATTAAAAATAATTATTATAATGGAATATTTAATAGTGAGAAATGTAAGTTATTTTGAATTGCTTTAAAATTAGGAAGGAAGCCAGTAATAAATATAAGAAATGGGAACAGAGAGAAAATGATAGAGAAATAGAAGTATCATTGATTTATTTACCTCACTCCTCATGATTATTGTTTATTTTAGAATGATGTTCGGTGTTAGAGACAAGCCCGTCGATTGAATCATTTCACGTGATCATTCCGACTTTCTCATAGCTTGTTATCGTTTACGGTTGGGGATCTCTACGTCGAGATTCCGATTTCTTGCACTGAGATGGCATAAAAACTGCAAAGATAAGTAAAAACGGTGTCCCCCACTCTTTGCAAACACTGACCCTCTCTGCAACGAATATCATCTAATTTCCTTATTCAAACATTTAGCGAACTATAAACTTGCATTAAAAGAGAAAAAGAAAATTTCTCGTAAGATTCTTCATAGAAGAAATTCAACAGGGTAATAATTATTTTCATCTTTAAAACCAAGTTGGATGAGATAATACGTGTTTTCTATAAATTTTCCAGTCAGTCGTAACATCTGAATTGAAATTATTTTCAAACATATATGTCAAACAATTTTGCCTCGATCAAACTTTCAACGTTCAACGCTTCAAACAGAGATCATTATTATTAATTTAGTATTAACCTAAATTAAACACAGCTTAGTCCTTCACACTGAGGAGGAGTCATCGGTTCGTTTCACGCAGTAATTCGAGCGCGCGACCATGTTTGTTTAGGTTTGACTCCTTTGGAACTCGAAGCGTTGATGCCAATATAATAGGTTCTATAATAGTTCTATCATTTTCACATATAATCTTACGAAGCGTAGAACGATTGACTTCAATTGGCTATAAGATTTTATTATCTCAAATTAGATCGCGTTCTCGGATCGTGCTGTCTTCGGCGTCAGTTTAAGCTAGGTAGTCGATGGCGATAGGAATATTTTCAAATTTTTTGAAACCCGTAATAAACCCGTGGAATGCGGCAATAAAAGCTCAGGTCGAGCGAAGCCAGTTTGATTTTTCGTTATTAATCGACGAAATTATATGTAGTAATGCACTCACGTAGAACGCTTGACGATAGAGGAACAGTGATAAAGACAGCATTTGTGATGTAAACATACAAAAATATTAAAATACAACGGTTTTATACTTTAATTTGCATGTGAAATCGTTTTAAGGAATACGACAAATATACGGAAAATCGTCTCGATTTGTTCGATAGACGCAAAAGGTGTGGAGCGCAATATTTGATATTAAAATATAAGTCGTATTAGAAGTAATTTCATTATTCTATTCCAATTTCATTTATATCTAATTTATACTTGAAGGATCGACTTTTGGGAAACCCGAAGTATCGCACACACTCCCAATTTCCCATCGTCGGTACGCGATTGAATTCTGTATCTCGTTTCACGTAATTCACTCCCAAGAAATAGCATTCCGTTTCGGTTAAATAACCACTGGTCTTATCATTGTACATATATCATTTTTTCGACCTACTAAACTCTAGCCTTTGAGCGATAATCTGTTTAGAGGAGCTCACCCCCCCTCAATGAGCACAGGTCTTACAGAACATCTATATTTGTCAATGATAAAAATAAGCGATTTGTTTCGCAAAAAGATGATACGATACAGAGCCCACAGAAATAGTTTAAAAAGTGCTATTGTACAAAAAGTCACTGGCAGTGGTTCCGACAGTTCTTTATATTAATTAATATAGTCTTATAAGGAACCGTGTCAAAAAACCTACCATTATTCCACCACCAACTGAATCGCGTCCTTGTTAGTGCTTCGTGTACCAGTCGAGTTCCTTTTTTACCGACAATATCAACGAAGCAGGTGACGAAGAAAGACGATGGATGTTAGAGAAAAGAAGGAAACGTCTTGACCGGTCGTTCACGTGTATCTGTTTTTTGCGTCAAACGATTTCATCACTCGCGTATTTCGACATTCGGAAGTTACTATTTAATTAACTGTTATCGGTTATCGCAGCTTATTGTGCTTTGGAATGAAAAATGAGAAAGCAACATTCTCGATAACTAAAAGTGGTCATTGATTTGATATAGATAGGTAGTTTATCTGTAAATTAATCCTGATCTTCCAAAATTTTAAGCAATTTTTCAACTCATTCGTACCAAGACGGATTCATAATATAACAAAACTTTCTGTTGCTTAATATATATACAGTTGATTAATTGATTAATTGCAAAGATCAACGATCGCTTAAATGAAATATACTATTGAGTTGGCAACTAAGTGATTGCGTATTTTATCAAAGTTGCCAAGTCAATACTTACGTAAGAGCAAAATTATTGAAGGAGATAAATAAAGCGATTTACGTATTCTTTAGTCGTAACAGAAAATATTCGTGAAAGTGATAGACGCAGTAGAACCTGCATTATATGAACACCCGTTATATGGATCTTTCATCATATGAACAATATATTTCCTATTACAGTACTATATTTTAAACATACCAAGCGTTTACATGTTTGCTTCTATAGGATTTCTACCAATTGTAGGCTTAATTACGAACGATGACATAATTAGAATTCATAAAAAATTGAGTTTAGAAAACTGCGGCAATATAATAGGGCAATGTTCGGTTGAGCATGAACAACGAAACATTGAAGATAGTATGGGATAAAATTTTTCGCTGCATTAAACGGTAGGAAAAAAATTAGAAAATGAACGTTATTATTATAGAATTGAGTGGAGATTATTATACGTAGCCTTGTAATACGAAATTTCTGTTTAACGCAACAGAGTGATACCGATTCCAGTAATTAGATAAAAATTAGAATAATCGAGAACATTTTATCGACGAAGTTATCTATCCACAGCAGTGACGAAAATATACCAGCTCATTTTGAGGCAAAATATAAATACCATAAAACTAATTATATCGAAGAAATTATGCGATTTAGGTGGCAAAAAAATTTCGTCTATAAAAAAAGGAGGATTGAAAAATATTGTCTTTTTGATTTTGTATTCTACGCGTGAAGTTACCGTTGTATTGCGTGAAAGTTGGTCTCCTGGAGATTTTGAGTTTGGTACTTCGTAGTAGCCAATTGCGCAAAAAAAAGTCTACGACAAGGAAATTAAAATAATTCGCTACGGAAGAGAAGAATTTATCGTAATACTACGAATATTTCGATTTCTCCAAATTTTATAAAACTGCAAGATCAAGACGACAAAGAAAAATTTAACAGAAGAAATATTGAACAAAGCCTCTGGAAGCTTCCTTTCGTCACCATGGTGTAAAAGAAATAGAATTTCATAACATAAACTGACAAAGAAATCTTCCGGTAATGAAATATAGAGTTGATGCAACATTTGTCTTTAACGTGACATTTTATTAACGTATATACCTATATACCTAACGTGTATATCTTTATATTTTTATTTCCTAATAGAACGTTTCTTCATCAATAATAGATATCATTCTAATAATAACATATAATTATAAATAATAATACATTTTTATAACGTAAAATTTTAATTTCTATTCTAAATCGATCGCTATGTAAATGGCATAAAATATAACGTTGCACAAATATTTTGTATCCTTCTACATGTAGCGTGTAATAGCATGCCGATTTACCTTTGTCACATGTTCACCAATAGCACGTCCAATGATCCAGTTACACAATAACAGTGGCACAATAACGATAATAGTGGTTCATAAGAAACAATATCTTTCGAATCATATCGTATAGAATAGAAAAGAAAATATATTAGAAATATATTAAATCATTCTAGCAGCAGTAACGCGTTAACCACGAGCCGCTACTGGAAACTCGAGAACTGCTATCGACTGTACATAGTGAAATAGCACTGCTGCCAATGTTTGACTTCCAACTAGCCCTACGCAACAAGGAACATTTAGCGTAGTAAAGACTAGACTTGATTCAGTTTCGTAACTACGCAAGCGTAGTTGAGTGAAAGACGTTCTATTCAGCCACAGCAATCACTTTCAACCTTCACGCCAACAATTCTACATAATTTTATATTGAACTATATCAAATGATAGTTTTAGCTCGAGTGCTATTTCATTTGCACGTTCAGGCATTAATATTATTCGTAATATTAATAATATTCGTAAAAGAGGATTAGTAGAAAGCGCGGGAAATAGGAAACGGTTTAAAACATATTATTCTTTTTGAGTGGAATAAAATTGAGTCGCGTTGAAAAGTTAACTACGCTTCGATCCCGATGATTTTTGGGTATGTTGTAGAAATCGATATTTTCAATAATTCGTCCCTATATACAGGGTGTCCAGGAAATTTAAGGAGCGATTCTTGAAAGCGAAATAAGACGAGAATCGTGAATAAAGAATCGCGTTTTCGTTTTGCTTTTTGGTTATTGACAATTAAAAATCGGTCGAAATATCCCTGCACGCGAGCTAACCTGCTTACACCAACGAAAGAAAGTCAGTTTTCAAAGCGAACGACTTAGCTTACCTCGTACGATTCGTAGAGAAGTAGAAAATGACGATCAGATGTTTTGCGAAAGAAATGACAGATTGAATATTAAAACTGTCTACTCGTAGAAATTCATAAGAGATTTGGATGAAATTCTATTGGGTTGGCAACTATTACCATTAGATGGTAATGAGAAAATCCGCGCAATCACTCAGTTGCCAACACTGAATTCTTATTTATCGTAAGCGGCAAAAGTACCTATTTTTATTAGTTACGCTTCTAAATTATATCTGAATTATATTTCACTAACGTAATATATCACTGACGCATTGATACGAACACCTAGTCAGGTTCGCAGCCAATTAGCTCATATTACTTGCCATATAATTAATAATTATATCAGTTACACACTTAATTGCTTCGCTGTATTTAATTGTATAGTGATATAATTAGTAATTATATATCAAATAATACCGATTGCCCGGGTCTCACCACGAGGAGGTGCTGCGAATGGAGACCCACCCTAACCGCGACCCATCCACCCTCCTTTTACGCAAAAAAGTCTAACATTTATTTATCGTCAAATAAATGCTCCTTTTGCTGTGCGTCTCTACAATAGTCGAAACAGACAGCGGAAGGAGCTTTGAGATGAAAAACCGACGCGTAAACTAGACCCGACTAGGTGTCGTGCATCTAAAAATCTAATATTACATAATACATACAATGCCACACTTCTTACAACTTATCTATTGAGTTGGCAACTAAGTGACTGCGGATTTTGTCATTAACACCTAATGACAAAATCCGCAATGACATAGTTGCCAACCCAATACTACCGATTACATACATTTTACCTACTTACATAGACCACTATATCAAAGTAATCTACCTAACCATAAATTACAGCTACGTAAAAGTCTAAACATCTACTTTAATCTGTCTGCGTAATAATCTGAATGTAACAAAGGGAAAGGGAAGGGATAACACCAAGAGAGTACGAGGCTGCTTTACGCAAGAGATTCGATACTATAAAAAACTGCGAAACAAATTCAATCTGCTGTTATTATATTTTTATTGATCGTTATCTTATTGTTACGTCTTATCGTATGTTTCTCTTATCGTTACTTTCTTCTTATTTATATTATTATTATTATATCGTTATTTATTGCTATATTATTCTTATTTATTACAGTTAGCAAACCGAAAGATATGCACACGAATCATTTTATGCAAAATTGTCGTTAGGAACGAACGGTGATCGCGAATGAACTTGTGCTTCACGCAAATGAAATTCGAATATTTATAAAATTCTACATTACTGTCAAAAGATCGACAACATCGCGGTCGAAAAGATTCTAAAAGTTATGCTTCTAAGAACGAACGATCACCAGCGTTAATTCTAATAGCAATAAATTAAATTTTAAAAAATATTTCGAGTCTTCGTAGCAACAATAAGATATTTCATTATAATACTTTGTTACGCATGAAATTGCTCACAATTTCATACATCTATATATATATATGGATTAAATATATATAAAAAATGTAATTTAAAAAATATATACATATATTACATTCATAATAAAGTTTTGTATTTTAGCAGTCGTTGCTGATAGCACGCTGACAAAGAAATATGTCTTGTAGCAGTATTTTCAGTATTAAACGTAGCAATAAGGGGCACGTTAATAAGGGGTACGTTAATAGGGGACACGTTATTAATAGAGGGTGCATTAATAAGGGGAACGTTAATAAGGGGAACGTTAATAAGGGACACGTTGATAAGAAACACGTTAATAAGGGGCACGTTAGTAAGAGGTGCATTAATAAGGGGGACATTAAGAGGTGTATTAATGAGGGGGGCATCAAGGGGCGCTGAAAAAGAAACAAAGCAGCAGCCAGAAGGGCTACTAAAATTCGATCGCCTTCCACTCTATATAAACCCGATCAGCAAACCGTGAGTGGAAGGGAATATTCTTATTTCGCAACGCTAATTTACTATTAATATTTCTGAAGCAGAAAGTTCTCAAAATCAAACGCGACGAGTGCTTCGTTTTATATCTGCAATATCAATTAAGCTACCATTAAAAAAAAAAAAAAAAAAAATTTCTGAAAATTCGCGAAATTTAATACGCAACGCTAATAAATATATATGTACGCACTCGTATTTAAGCAATACGCAACACTAATAGCGAGTGATCGGAGCGCAACCATTTACGAGGTTGCCGATCAACGATCACACTTGTACAGCTGTTGCAGCTGTACGTGCGATCCAGGAACAGTGTCCGACAAATGCAGTCGGAGGGTTTGGGCATTTCGTAAACGCAACTCTACTTAAGAAAACGCGATCGTTTGATTATCGCAACACTGACTCTTTTAAAGTGAATTCAATGAAAATTACTATTTACTATATGAAAAAGCTACCTCAAATATTCTCGTATTGCTACTTGCAATACTATAAAATTAATTAGAAATCAACATTTTTCTAATGTAATTTGAAACAATAGAAAAGAGGATAAATTCCGATACGTATAATTTTCTAAGAGATTCCAGAAATTCATAATAAAAATTGCAAAAGACAATCGCGATATCGTAATTCGCAACGCTAAAGCAAACGCGATTATCATTTTATCGCGACTCTAATTCGAACCGTAATCATTTTCTCGCCACGCTAATTAAAGGCCGCGATGTTATTTCGCAACTCTAATTCAACCCGTGATTAATCTGTCGCCACACTAATAAGAAAAATCGCGATTTGCCCAGTGGGACGATGGACCGATATACATCGGCCAAAAACTACTACTACTGTTACTACAGACGTTAAAAGCGAGCATAGTGACAAAGTAGTAACGTTAATGACTTCCCATGCTCTGGATGACCCAGAGGATGGGTAGCCATTGGTAGTTGCCCTCTTGAGCGGCAGTTTGCCGGGCCACTTCGGCTTATAGCCTCTTCTTTCTTCGAGCGCAATGCCCGCTGAAACTTACATCTAAGCTCGAGACTTCTAAATCGCAAACAAAAAAAAAACTTATAAAGGTGAAATAAAAATATAAACCGCGGAAGCTGAGTGGAGTGCGCATGGACTGGCCAACGATCACAGCTGTGATCGTTGGCCACTCGCATGCGCGTGCTCGAGCGATAAACGTTCGTTTCGAGCCCATTCGCGACCGCGACCGCGAAATTCGAAAAATCGATAGGCAAAACCAGAGACGAGAGCATGCTCTACTCGTGCCAGTTTCACCGTCGATTTTTCAAATAAATTTCCAGAAACAGGTTGGTCACGCGAAAACGCGCCTACCCGACCTGAGACTGTGCCAACCTGCCCGGCCCTACCTACTTATAATAAGCAGACACACCAGAAAGTATACTACCTATCCTACCTAACGCTATATTTAAAAATGGCAAAGCAGGCACTCCAACACACTCGCTCCACGGTTCTCACACAAACGCTCGGGCGCAAAGGTCCTACACTAGAGAGGACGTCCCGGGACGCCTCCGACACCCGAGCTTAACACACACGCACGCACGCTCTAAGGTACGTACCGTTTTCCTGAAATCGACTGACGAAGGCTAGCGACCATTGCGTGAAACGTGATAAAACACGCGTGAGGGAATTATATTTTGAAAATAAGTATAAGTAAAGTTGGAATTATAAGCGTAATTGATGGCAATATCGAGAGCGTGATTACGCTTAATCGTGTGAATGATATTGTCAGAAATTGTAATTGTACGGAGACTTAAATTGAATCGATGTATGTCTCGACATTTTTAATATTCGAAGTTTTAAGGAATGGGAAAAAGCGACGCAATTCCACGGCCTAACCACACACGCACACGCACAATGTGGAAAATACGTCGTGCACGATACACTAACGCATCGTCAGTCGCTGAGAAATTATTACGTTACTTAATTCTAGTTCATCGTGCCCAATGTCTTTCTCCCATTCAAGTAGCACCTGGGCACGTGAATGAGATCCTGACAATGGGCACGGAAAGGGTTAAACCTGAAAATCCTGATCTAAAAAGACGATTAGTTTGTGTAATTTTTATTTAACGGATTAACGTTCTCTGATTCTATATTTTACTATTTCGTTTCTTATTAACTTTACTTTATTCGTTTAAAAGTAATACTGTACTTTATTAATTTAATAAATCAGAAGAAAATTGTAATATTGCGTTAATTGAAAAAAGACTGAGACTCGATCAAACGGAATAATTGACTCTAAATGTATTAGCAAGATAGAAATAACCTCAGGCGATGTCTTCGTCAAAGCGTATTTTCGAAAATATACAAGCAACGTTCAAAATTATCGCTTTGATTCAAACATCTGCCTGTCGCGAGGTGTCTTCTTGCACGTAAAATTTCACACATTCTCGTACGGGAAAAAATGAATTTTAACTCATATTTTTAATAAACAATAAAGTGAAACGAACTAACGTGACTTAACATTGTCACGAAAGAGAAAATTAAATCGAACGTTATTCATCGCATCGTATATCGCATGTATCCTCATCGTCGTTCAGCTACATCTGCATCTTTCGAAGCAACGAAATCGGAGGGTATCCGATTTCTCCACTACAAAATGCTCGAACGAGATCGCTTCAGCGTCTCTTATTTCTAATGAAATTCATTGCTTAAGATCGAGATATTTGCCATTTGCAAATATTCATACGGAATATTAACATACATACTTATAAATAACACCAATATATTTTCAAGCGTATATGTTTAACCTAATTGTTAAAAAACTAATTGTTATAATCGCGATGTGCAAGAAGACCTAGCCTAAATTAATAAATTTGATAAAAGAGTGTTACTACTCACGGGTATAAAGAATACCCGCGGTCACTATGCTCGCAAAAAATTCTACGTAATACAACCAGTCACCCGTGCCGATTCGGACCTTTCATCCTACGACATGATTGGGTGACCGGAGGAACAGAAATGCATGCGACTCACCGTTCGAAGCGGAGAAACATCGTATCGTGGCGTATCGTGGATGCTGCGCTGTCCCAGCGAATATCATCGTGGAGATTAACATCAGGCAGGACTCGTGGAAGGTCCAGTGGTGGAAATGGAGGTTGAGAAAAATCTGTTACAAAATAAAACACGATGAGTGATTGCAGATTGTTTGAGAAGTTGGAAATAATGAGAAATGGAAGTTTATTAAATTTATATCTTTAGTAATAATAAAGATTGGAATTCTAATAAACTTTGACAAGTATAAAAAGTGAAATTCTAATATGAATGTTAAAAATCTAAAAATTAAGAATCTAATGATTTGTGAAATAACCTCGGTAAATGCTGACCTCCAAAATTTTTAATCGAATTGTGAATTTCTTAATTGATAGCGATTAAAGAAAAATATACGGAATAGATATAATTGAAGCACGATACGTAAAAATACTTACATTCTTGGCTTTTGAGCCACCGTTGGAGCATTCCCAAGGAAGACAAAGAAATTGAAGCTGCGATATATCTATAACGAAGCATAAGATATAATTAATATCGTTAATACATAATAAGAAACGTGGAACTTTAACAATAATAAAGACTATACTCTAATAGGTATGCAAATTGGAACTGTAATACAAAAGTTTGAGAATAAAACATTCGGTGATTTTTGATACGTATCGGACAGTTTTATCGTACTTTAATGTTGAGACTTTAAGACTTTATTTCAATTAAAAAGGACATTCACAGCTTTCTAAAATATCAATCATTTTTAATTTATAATTAACGATATTTCAAACGAAATATACTAAATAGAATAAATTGAAATACAATATATAAAGCTACTTACATTCTTGAGCTCCTGGAGAGGCTTTATCCTCTTGAGGGAGGCACTTACTCTAATACCGAAAACGAATGCTCAAAAATATATAAAATAAGACTACTTTTCCGCGACCGGTAAAATTATAATCGGCGAACAAGTACTCTAATATCGCGTAACAAATTTCTTTGATCAAATTTTACTACTTTCGCGAGCGATTATTCGATCGAATTTAATCAAAATTATCGTGATTTTAAAATATTGGAGAGAAAATATCGCGTAGCAAACACTGACTCTACGACCGCATTGCGCGCGGTCACAAATATTCCCTGAAAATAATTTTGTTTAAAGGCATAGTGGGTAGGGGCGGTTGGGCGGTGGGGTGGCGGGGTGGAGAAGAAGCGAAACATCGTTTCGACAATTTTCTTTTTTCCCTATCGAACGTTTATTTAGAAAATACTGCTATTTTTTTAAACTTAAAAATTATTATTTAAAAATTGGAATAAGTTTGAAAAATATTATTTAGTTGAAAATTGTGAGATATTTCTCGATAGCGAACAAATGCTTACGAATACCGTGAATGAAATGCAATCGTTTGCTAGAATTATACTGTTCGCTATTAGAATACATACTGCGAATTTTCGTTATTAGAATACGAAATATACATTCCAGTAATACACTATAGTCGCGTATTATAAATATTGGAAAATATTTGCGAGAATTCAAAAGTTCGTCACTAAATATACTTAAAGAATACTGCACAAATGCGCGCCATACAAGTTACAATGTTATATAACGTTATGACGTTAATTGTAATAAATGTACATAATATAACAAAATAGTTTGATTTCGATACGTGAATGTTACGATAGCTATCGAAATAATTAAGTTATTAAGATTTCTGTGTTTCAAACTCTGTTTACAAAAACAAACCAATTTGAAACAATAAGATAAGTCGTTAAAAATTCGTATCAAATGAGAGAATGATTTCATATATCGGAAATAGAACAATGATTTATTTAATCGTTTTTACTTTCCTCTTACTATTGCAAATAATTAAGAAATTATATTTGAAATATATTTTCAAATAAATATAAATTATATATCGAATGTTACCCATGCTCGAACAAAAAGGCAACAGAATCGTTCATACAAAGCTGTCCGAGTTAAAATAAATTAATAATTAATTAATTTCCATGAAAATTTATCGGATCGATCGTTAATCGTCGTTATAAATATAGTAATGAAGAACCGACGCCACCAATAAGTTAGAATACGTAACAAAGCTGACGCAACACATGTTATTGGTACGAAATCAAATGCAAAAAACTCTCTGCGCCTCAGCCGAGCAACTTCCGAAGGGAGGGCGGCAGGGTGAGGACGCACAAACAGGTAGCACAAACAGATACACAGTTAACGATAATACGCAGTTACACATTGACGATCTACAGGAAAACAAATGTATATATCTACAAAAACATCCATCTCCTACGCAACGCTTACATGGATCTAACCCAATTTTAAACAAAACATGCATACACGCAATATCTACATCCTACACAATAATTACATTGCTATTTCTAAACATCGTACAATAATTCGTAGCCCTACTGGCACCATTCGGTATCAAAGACACATTTATCCAACTTGGAACAAGGGAAAGAAACTGAAGCTACTGACACTGTATATGCAATTTCGTGTCTTGCGAAAGGAACAAGGAACGAGTCGTTGTACCGAACTGTTTTAAACGTTCTATTTTCGCGACATTAAACTTTTGAAAATATAAAACAATTATAAACTCCGAGATATTCGTCCCAAGTCAGATCAGTATCATTGTACAGAATGGGCTCACAACGGACTTGACATCGTCAGACTTGTACAATGATGTCCAACGGTGTCCAACGTTGTCCAACGTTGCCCCACGGTGTCCCACGGTGTCCAACGTTGTCCAACGTTGTCCCACGGTGTCCCACGGTGTCCCACGGTGTCCAACGTTGTCCAACGTTGTCCCACGGTGTCCCACGGTGTCCAACGTTGTCCAACGTTGTCCCACGTTGTCCAACGTTGTCCCACGGTGTCCAGCGTTGTCCCACGGTGTCCAGCGTTGTCCCACGGTGTCCAGCGTTGTCCCACGGTGTCCAACGTTGTCCAACGTTGTCCCACGGTGTCCAGCGTTGTCCCACGGTGTCCCACGGTGTCCAGCGTTGTCCAACGGTGTCCCACGGTGTCCCACGGTGTCCCACAATGTCCCACGTTGCAGTCCAGTCGAGATCATCCAAAATTCTTTTCGCGGCTTTTGGTGATCCAAACTGGACCAACGGCGTCCCACGTTGCAGTCCAGTATAGATCATCCAAAATTCTTTTGGCGGCTTTTAGAGATCTACACTGGAACAACGGTGTTCCACGTTGTAGTCCAGTGTAGATCATCCAAAATTCTTTTGGCGGCTTTTGGAGATCTACACTGGAACAACGGTGTCCCACGTTGTAATCCAGTGTAGTTCATCCAAAATTCTTTTGGTGGCTTTTGGAGATCCATACTGAACCAATGGTGTCCCACGATGTCCCACGTTGCAGTCCAGTATAGATCATCCAAAATTCTTTTGGCGGCTTTTGGAGATCCATACTGAACCAGTGGTGTCCCACGATGTCCCACGTTGCAGTCCAGTATAGATCATCCAAAATTCTTTTGGCGGTTTTTGGAGATCTACACTAGAACAACGGTGTTCCACGTTGTAGTCCAGTGTAGATCAGCCAAAATTCTTTTGGCGGCTTTTGGAGATCTACACTGGAACAACGGTGTCCCACGTTGTAGTCCAGTGTAGTTCATCCAAAATTCTTTTGGCGGCTTTTGGAGATCCATACTGAACCAATGGTGTCCCACGATGTCCCACGTTG